>SJYT01033998.1:0-57700 GCA_006410635.1 Cephalophus harveyi | reverse complement strand
GCTCAGTCGTGTCCGACTCTTTGCGACCCCATGAATCGCAGCACGCCAGAGATGTGTATAAGAGACAGAGTTTACAGAAGGTTAAGCTAGATCATTTTCTAGATTTTAAAATAAATGTGAATTTGATTTACAATCTGAAAAGAAGTTGATGCATTTTTTCCATTTAGACCATTATATGATTATCTTGAAAATTATGGCTAACCCCACAGCAATCAGAGAAGAAAAAGAAATAAAAGGAATCCAGATTGGAAAAGAAGAAGTAAAACTGTATCATTGATTATAAGACCTAAGATAAATCATTTCTATGTGCCACTGAAAAAGAAAACAAAGCTGATGAATAGCTACTACATTTTTTATATTAATTTATTTATTTTAATTGGAGGCTAATTACTTAACAAGATTATAGTGGTTTTTAACATACATTGACATGAATAAACCACAGGTGTACATGTATTGCCCATCCAGAACCCCCCTCCCTCCTCCCTCCCTATCCCATCCCCCAGGGTCATCCCAGTGCATTGTGGTTTTGATTTGCATTTCCCTGATAATGAGTGATGTTGAGCATCTTTTCATGTGTTTGTTAGCCATCCGTATGTCTTCTTTGGAGAAATGTCTGTTTAGTTCTTTGGCCCATTTTTTGATTGGGTCATTTATTTTTCTGGTATTGAGCTTCATGAACAACTCATATATTTTTGAGATTAATTCTGTCCGTTGCTTCATTTGCTATTATTTTCTCCCTTTCTGAATGCTGTCTTTTCACCTTGCTTACAGTTTGCTTCATTGTGCAAAAGCTTTTAAGTTTAATTAGGTCCCATTTGTTTATTTTTGCTTTTATTTCTATTATTCTGGAAGATGGGGCATAGAAGATCTTGCTCTGATTTGTGTCAGAGAGTGTTTTGCCTATGTTTTCCTCTAGGAGTTTTACAGTTTCTGGTCTTACATTTAGCTCTTTAATCCATTTTGAGTTTATTTTTGTGTAGGGTGTTAGGAAGTATTCTAGCTTCATTCTTTTACAGGTGGTTGACCAGTTTTCCCACCACTTGTTAAAGAGATTGTCTTTCCTCCATTGTGTATTCTTGCCTCCTTTGTCAAAGATAAGGTGTCCATAGGTGTGTGGATTTATCTCTGGGCTTTCTATTTTGTTCCATTTATCTATATTTCTGTCTTTGTGCCAGTACCATACTGTCTTGATGATTGTGGCTTTGTAGTATAGTCTGAAGTCAGGCAGGTTGATTCCTCCTGTTCCATTCCTCTTTCTCAAGATTGCTTTGGCTTGATTTATCTCTGGGCTTTCTATTTTGTTCCATTTATCTATATTTCTGTCTTTGTGCCAGTACCATACTGTCTTGATGATTGTGGCTTTGTAGTATAGTCTGAAGTCAGGCAGGTTGATTCCTCCTGTTCCATTCCTCTTTCTCAAGATTGCTTTGGCTATTCGAGGCTTTCTATATTTCCATACAAATGGCGAAATTATTTGTTCTGGTTCTGTGAAAAATATCGTTGGTAGCTTGATAGGGATTGCATTGAATCTATAGATTGTTTTTGGTAGTATACTCATTTTCACTATGTTGATTCTTCTGATCCATGAACATGGTATATTTCTCCATCTATTTGTGTCTCCTTTGATTTCTTTCATCAGTGTTTTAGAGTTCTCTATATATAGGTCTTTTGTTTCTTTATATAGGTTTATTCCTGGATATTTAATCTTTTTCCACAATGGTGAATGGGATTAGTTTTCATTCTTTCTTTATGTTTTCTCATTGTTAATGTATAGGAATGCAAGGGATTTCTGTGTATTAATTTTATATCCTGCAACTTTACTATATTCATTGCTTAGCTCTAGTAGTTTTCTGGTGGAGTCTTTAGGGTTTTCTATGTAGAGGATTCAGAGAAGGCAGTGGCACCCCATTCCAGTATTCTTGCTTGGAAAATCCTATGGATGGAGGAGCCTGGTGGGCTGCAGTCCTTTTATGTCATCTGCAAACTGTGAGAGTTTTACTTCTTCTTTTCCAATCTGGATTTCTTTTATTTCTTTTTCTTCTCTGATTGCTGTGGCTAAAACTTCTTGTATAGGAATGCAAGGGATTTCTGTGTATTAATTTTATATCCTGCAACTTTACTATATTCATTGCTTAGCTCTAGTAGTTTTCTGGTGGAGTCTTTAGGGTTTTCTATGTAGAGGATTCAGAGAAGGCAGTGGCACCCCATTCCAGTATTCTTGCTTGGAAAATCCTATGGATGGAGGAGCCTGGTGGGCTGCAGTCCTTTTATGTCATCTGCAAACTGTGAGAGTTTTACTTCTTCTTTTCCAATCTGGATTTCTTTTATTTCTTTTTCTTCTCTGATTGCTGTGGCTAAAACTTCCAAAACTATATTGAATAATAGTGGTGAGAGTAGGCACCCTTGTCTTGTTCTTGACTTTAGGGGAAATGCTTTCAGTTTTTCACCACTGAGGATAATGTTTGCTGTGGGTTTATCATATATGGCTTTTATTATGTTGAGGTATGTTCCTTCTATTCCTGCTTTCTGGGGGGATTTTATTATAAATGGATGTTGAATTTTGTCAAAGGCTTTCTCTGCATCTATTGAGATAATCATATGGTTTTATCTTTCAATTTGTTAATATGGTGTATCACATAGATTTATTTGCATATATTGAAGAATCCTTGCATGCCTGGGATAAAGTCCACTTGGTCATGATGTATGATCTTTTGAACATGTTGTTAGATTACATTTGCTAGAATTTTGTTAAGGATATTTGTATCTATGTTCATCAGTGATATTGGCCTGTAGTTTTCTTTTTTTTGTGGTATCTTTGTCTGGTTTTGGTATTAGGGTGATGGTGGCCTCATAGAATGAGTTTGGAAGTTTACCTTCCTCTGTAATTTTCTGGAAGAGTTTGAATAGGATAGGTGTTAGCTCTTCTCTAAATTTTTGGTAGAATTCAGCTGTGAAGCTATCTGGTCCTGGGCTTTTGTTTGTTGGAAGATTTCTGATTACAGTTTTGATTTCCATGCTTGTGATGGGTCTGTTAAGATTTTCTTTCTTCCTGGTTCAATTTTGGAAAGTTATACTTTTTAAGAATTTGTCCATTTCTTCCAAGTTGTCCATTTTACTGGCATATAGTTGCTGCTAGTAGTCTCTTATAATCCTTTGTATTTCTGTGTTGTCTGTCATGATTTCTCCATTTTCATTTCTAATTTTGTTGATTTGATATTTCTCCCTTTTTTTTGTAATGAGTCTGGCTAATGAATTGCCTATTTTATTTATCTTCTCAAATAACCATCTTTTAGTTTTGTTGATTTTTGCTATGATCTCCTTTGTTTCTTTTTCAGTTATTTCTGCCCTAATTTTTATGATTTCTTTCCTTCTTCTAATCCTGAGGTTCTTCAAGTCTTCCTTTTGTAGTTGCTTTAGATGTAGAGTTAGGTTGTTTATTTTACTTTTTTCTTGTTTCTTGAGGTAAGCTTGTATCACTAAGAACCTTCCCCTTAGCATTGCTTTTACTGAGTCCCATAAGTTTTGGGTTGTTGTGTTTTCACTTTCATTCATTTCTATGCATAATTTGATTTCTTCTGTGATTTCTTGACTAATCAGAAGTGTTTTATTTAGCCTCCATCATGTTTTTATTTTTAATACTTTTTTTTCCCTGTAGTTGACATCTAATCTTACCACACTGTGATCAGAAAAAAATTCTTGGAATGATTTCAATTTTTTTGAATTTACCGAGGCTAGATTTATGGCCCAGGATGTGATCTATCCTGGAGAAGGTTCCATGTGCACTTGAAAAAGGTGAAATTCATTATTTTGGGGTGAAATATCCTATAGATATCAATTAGGCCTAACTGTTCCATTGTATCATTTAAAGTTTGTGTTTGCTTGCTAATTTTCTGTTTAGTTGATCTATCCATAGGTGTGAGTGGGATACTAATATCTCCCACTCTTATTGTGTTACTATTAATTTCCCCTTTCATACTTGTTAGCATTTGCCTTACATATTACAGTGCTCCTATGTTGGGTGCATATATACTTATAATTGTTATAGCTTCTTCTTGGATTGACCCTTTGATCATTATGTACTGTCATTCTTTGTCTCTTTTCACGGCCTTTATTTCAAAGCCTATTTTATCTGATATGACTATTGCTACTCCTGCTTTCTTTTGTTCTCTATTTGCATGAAATATCTTTTTCCAGCCCTTCACTTTCTGCCTGTATGTGTCCCTTGTTTAGAGGTGGGTTTCTTGTAGGCAGCATATATAGGGGTCTTGTTTTTGTATCCCTTCAGCCAGTCTTTGTATTTTGGTTGGGGCATTCAACCCACTTACATTTAAGGTAATTATTGACAAGTATGTTCCCATTGCCACTTACTTTGTTGTTTTTGGTTTGAGTTTATAAACCTTTCTGTGCTTCGTGTCTAGAGAAGATCCTTTCTCGTTTGTTGAAGAGCTGGTTTGGTGCTGCTGAATTATCTGAGCTTTTGCTTGCCTGTAAAGCTTTTGATTTCTCCTTCATATTTGAATGAGATCCTTGCTGGGTACAGTAATCTGGGTTGTAGGTTTTTCTCTTTCTTCACTTTAAGTATGTCCTTCCATTCCTCCTGGCCTGAAGAATTTCTATTGAAAGATCAGCTGTTATCCTTATGGGAATCCCCTTGTGTGTTGTTTGTTGCTTCTCCTTTGTGGCTTTTAATATTTGTTCTTTGTGTTTGATCTTCATTAATTTGGTTAAAATGTGTCTTGGGGTGTTTCACCTTGGGTTTATCCTGTTTTAGACTCTCTGGGTTTCTTGGACTTGGGTGGCTATTTCCTTCCCTATTTTAGGGAAGTTTGCAACTATTATTTCTTCAAGTATTTTCTCATGGCCTTTCTTTTTGTCTTCTTCTTTTGGGACTCCTATGATTTGAATTTTAGGGCATTTGACATTGTCCCAGAAATCTCTGAGGTTATCCTCATTTCTTTTAATTCTTTTTTCTTTTTTCCTCTCTGCTTCATTTATTTCCACCATTCTATCTTCCACCTCACATATCCTATCTTCTGCCTCAGTTATTCTACTGTTGCTGAGAGAGTCAATTCCTAGGCAGATTGATAAGAAGTTCAGGGTTCCCAAGGAGGAGAAAGGGATCTGGGACTCTCAAAGTAGAAATTGAGGGTCTGGAATTCTTAAGGAAGAGAAAAGGACCAACTTTTTTTTTTNGGCTGCAGTCACCATCAGCAGTGATTTTGGAGCCCAAAAAAATAAAGTCTGGCACTGTTTCCATTGTTTCCCCATCTATTTCCCATGAAATGATGGGACCAGATGCCATGATCTTCGTTTTCTGAATGTATGAACAGTATGAACAGTATGAACAGGCTAGGAAGTATACAACAACAATATATCTGGCTGGAGGACAGTTTCTCCTTCCTGAAGACCTTCTGACTAATCCTGATATTTTAGAATGTATATTATGAGAGTGGGTCTGGAGGATCTTTCTATTGTTAAATTCTAATCTTTTTATCCTAAAGTGTAAATTATTGGAATAGGTCTGGTAAAATTTTCACAAACTTGAGACATTCTNCAGTTTCTCCTTCCTGAAGACCTTCTGACTAATCCTGATATTTTAGAATGTATATTATGAGAGTGGGTCTGGAGGATCTTTCTATTGTTAAATTCTAATCTTTTTATCCTAAAGTGTAAATTATTGGAATAGGTCTGGTAAAATTTTCACAAACTTGAGACATTCTTTTGATTCATTGTAATAACTAATTAAAAAGTATATAACTCCATTGCTAACACTAGCAAGGGGATACTCTTTCTGCCCCCTTCTGATGTCTATGTCAGAAGCTTTCTCTATCCCTTTTATATTTCAATAAAATCTATTGCACAAAAGCTCTGAGCGATCAAGCCTCATCTCTGGCACTGGATTGAATTCTTCTCTTCCAGAGGCCAAGAATTCTGGCATCTTTTAGTGGGTCAGCAACAACCTTTCATCTGTTCTCTCAAGAGTGTTTTTGATCTCAGTTATTGCATTATTCATTATTGATTGACTCTTTTTTATTTTTTCTAGGTCCTTGTTAAACATTCCTTTCATCTTCACTATCCTTGTCTCCAGACTATTTATCTATAACTCAATTTTGTTTTCTAAATTTTGGATCATTTTTACTATCATTATTCTGAATTATTTTTCAGATAGACTCCATATCTCCTCCTCTTTTGTTTGGTTTGGTGGGCATTTATCATGTTCCTTTACCTGTTAAATATTTCTCTGCCTTTTTACCTTGTTTAGATTGCTGTGTTTGGGGTGGCCTTTCTGTATGCTGGAAGTTTGTGGTTCCTCTTTATTGTGGAGTTTACTCCCTGTTGGTGGGGTTGGACGAGTGACTTGTCAAGGTTACCTGGTTAGGGAAGCTTGCATTGGTGTTATGGTGGGTGGAGCTGGATCTCTTCTCTCTGGAGTGCAATGAAGTGTCCACTAGTGAGTTTCGAGGTGTCTATGGGTTTGGTGTGACTTTGGGCATCCTGTATATTCATGCTCAGGGATATGTTCCTGTTTTGCTGGAGAACTAGCATGGTATGTCTTGCTCTGGAACTTTTTGGCTCTTGCGTGGAGCTTGATTTCAGTGTAGGTATGGAGGCTTTTGGAGAAGGCAATGGCACCCCACTCCAGTACTCTTGCCTGGAGAATCCCATGGATTGAGGAGCCTGGTAGGCTACAATTCATGGGATTGCTGAGGGTCGGACATGACTGAGCGACTTCACTTTCACTTTTCACTTTCATGCATTGGAGAAGGAAATGGCAACCCACTCCGGTGTTCTTGCCTGGAGAATCCCAGGGACGGGGGATCCTAGTGGGCTGCCATCTATGGGGTTGCACAGAGTTGGACATGACTGAAGCGACTTAGCAGCATCAGCAGCATGGAGGCTTTTGGATGAGCTCTTGTCAATTAATGTTCCCTGGATTCAGGAGTTTTCTGGTGTTCTCAAGTTTTGGATTTAAGCCTCTTGCCCTTGGTTTTCAGTCTTATTCTTACAGTTGCCTCAAGCCTTTTCCATCCACAATGCATCAATGATAAAACATCTAGGTTAATGGAGAAAATATTTTTCACAGTGAGGGACACCCAAAGATGTTCACAGAGTTACACAGAGAAGAGGGATGAGGAAGATAGAGGTGACCAGGAGGAGAAGAGGGGTAATCAAAAGGTGAGAGACCAATCTAGCCAGTAATCAATTCCCTATGTGCTCTCCACAGTCTGGAACATCCAGAGGGGTTCACAGAGTTACACAGAGAAGAAAAGAGAGAGGAAGGAGATAGAGGTAACCAGGAGGAGAAGAGGGGGAGTCAAAAGGAGAGAGAAAGATCTAGTCAATAATCAGTTTCCTAAGTGTTCTCCACAGCCCAGAAAACCCAGAGATTCACAGAGTTAAGCAGAGAAGAGAAAGGGGAGGGAGGAGATAGAGGTGACCTGGGGGAGAAAAATGAGAGTCAAAAGGGGGAGAGGGCAATCAAGCCAGTAATCACACTCCTAAGCAAAAATGGGTACTGAAGATTGGATTCTTAAAGGTACAAAATTGATAAAAAGTATCAAAAAGCAAAGATTAAAAATCTAGAGTAGAGATTCAGTTCAGTTCAGTTCAGTCGCTCAGTCATGTCCGACTCTTTGCGACCCCATGAATCGCAGCACGCCAGGCCTCCCTGTCCATCACCATCTCCCGGAGTTCACCCAGACTCACGTCCATCGAGTCTGTGATGCCATCCAGCCATCTCATCCTCGGTCGTCCCCTTCTCCTCCTGCCCCCAATCCCTCCCAGCATCAGAGTCTTTTCCAGTGAGTCAACTCTTCGCATGAGGTGGCCAAAGTACTGGAGTTTCAGCTTCAGCATCATTCCTTCCAAAGAAATCCCAGGATTGATCTCCTTCAGAATGGACTGGTTGGATCTCCTTGCAGTCCAAGGGACTCTCAAGTAGAGATTAGACTCTCAAAAATACAGTATGAAAAAAAAAATCACAGAAATTATTAAAAAATATATATGATATTTGATTTTAAAAAATAGGATTTTTTTGCAAGGTAATAGTAGATTATAAAAATGAAAATTAAAGCAGTAATAAAGGGCTTAAAATTTAAAAATGATAATAGTAAAATATACATAGGAATTTCTCTGGACTGTTGCAGACAGTGTTGGGTCAGTTCAGTTTCAGATAGTTCCTTGTTCAAGCTTATACTTCTCGAGGTGTATAGGCCCCTTCCAATGTAGTTGGTGTGAACTACAGGGTTTTAATGTCACTTCCCAAGCAGTTCCCTCTGTTTATTTTGACTTCTTCGGTTTGCAAGTCTCTTCATTGTCTAATTTCCACCCTGACACAAGGGGGCGGAGTTGGTCACTTATTTAGGCTCACTTGTTAATTTGTGCCATGGGGAGGGAGGAACACTGCAAACACATATCACTGGCATGTGTGGGGAGTGCTCGTAGTGTCTGGGCCACACTGAGTTTGCCCCCATTCATGGCATGTGTGCTTTCCCAGACTACACTGCTCAAGCTCCAGGTTGCTCTGCCGTGGAACTGTCTAAAGTGGGCCCTGGGTTGCATGCATTTCCCAGGTAAGCCCCTCAGGTTCAGGTCCTCAGGTACTCCACAAAGGCACAGACTTGATTGGGTCTGCATTTTTTGCCCTTCCCAGGTCTAAGTAGCTCAGGCGACCAGGTGCGTGGTGAGGGCAGTCTCCCCTGTGGGGCCGTGCATTTTATCACTTCCCTGGTCCCAGCTGCTTGGTGTCCTGGATGCACAGTGGGAGCTCTGTCTCAGATGTGCCATGTGCGTCCTCTGGGGAGGTGATCTCTGGCTGTGGCCCTCCTGACAGATCTCAACCATCCAGAATCCCAGGAAGACTTGGTTAGAAACTGGAAGCCTGCTTGCAGTTTGGTAGAGGATGCCATCTCTGGGGCCGAGATTGTCCCTCGCCTTCTGGCTCTGGCTGTCACCCGCCTGCTTCTCTGCCTCTGGTGGGGGATGGGCCAGTCCATAGCTGGCTAGCTCTCTTCTGGTGTTTGCTCAGTTCTTTGTTCTGTGAGCAGACCCAGCAGTGCCTTAGGTTAGAGCTTCTCACAGGAAATTTCTCTCTCTCTCTTTCTTTTTTTTTTCTCTGGCTGTCCCACAGTTTGGGTTGCTGTCTCATGTTAGCTCCCTCAGATGGTCCTCAGGGCATTCAGGCCCTGTCCTTACCTTAAGCAATGCAGCCCACACTTCCCTATTCAGCCCCCGCTTGCTGGGGGAGTGTCTGGGCTACTTTTCCACTGGGAGTTGTGGTTAGGTGGGTAACCTGTGGGTTTTATTTATTTATTTTTCCTCCAGGTTATGTTGCCCTCTGAGATTCCAGTGGAGAAGGCAATGGCACCCCACTCCAGTAATCTCACCTGGAAAATCCCATGGACAGATGAACCTGGTAGGCTACAGTCCAAGGGGTCACGAAGAGTTGGACACAACTGAGGGACTTCACTTTCACTTTTCACTTGCATGTATTGGAGAAGGAAATGGCAACCCACTCCAGTATTCTTGCCTAGAGAATCCCAGGGAAGGGGAGCCTGGTGGGCTGCCATCTATGGGGTCACATAGAGCCAGACATGACTGAAGTGACTTAGCAGTAGCAGAGATTCCAAAGCTCCCCACAGACCCGCTGATGAGAGGGTTTCCTGGTGTTTAGAAACTTCTCCTCCTTCACAACTCCCTCCCTGGGACGGTTCTCCTTCCCTAACTCTTTTGACTCTCTTTTTATCTTTTATCTTTTGTCCTACCTCCTTTCAAGGACAATGGGATGCCTTTCTGGGTACCTGGTGTCCTCCGCCAGCATTCAGAAGTTGTTTTGTGAAATTTTCTCAGTGTTCAAATGATCTTTTGATGAATTTGTGGGAGAGAAAGTTGTCTCCCCTTCGTATTCCTTTGCCATCTTCGCAAAAGGTCTCTAAGCTACTACATCAATTGTGAGGTATAACATAGACATTAGAGAGATAAAAAATGTGCATTTTATGATCATATAGTGATGATGTTTATCATTTCCATTTTACACATTAAGTAACTCTCACTGTTTGCAGATAACATGATCCTCTACATAGAAAACTATAAAGACACCACCAGAAAACTACTAGAGCTAAGCAATGAATATAGTAAAGTTGCAGGATGTAAAATTAATACACAGAAATCCCTTGCATTCCTATACACTAACAATGAGAAAACAAAAAGAAAGAAAGAAAACTAATCCCACTCACCATTGTAGCAAAAAGAATAAAATACCTAGGAATAAATCTGCGTAAAGAAACAAAAGACCTATATATAGAGAACTATAAAACACTGATGAAAGAAATCAAAGGAGACACAAATAGATGGAGAAATATACCATGTTCATGGATCGGAAGAATCAATATAATGAAAATGAGTATACTACCCAAAGCAATCTATAGATTCAATGCAATCCCTATCAAGCTACCAACGATATTTTTCACAGAACCAGAACAAATAATTTCACCATTTGTATGGAAATATAGAAAACCTCGAATAGCCAAAGCAATCTTGAGAAAGAGGAATGGAACTGGAGGAATCAACCTGCCTGACTTCAGACTATACTACAAAGCCACAATCATCAAGACAGTATGGTACTGGCACAAAGACAGAAATATAGATAAATGGAACAAAATAGAAAGCCCAGAGATAAATCCACACACCTATGGACACCTTATCTTTGACAAAGGAGGCAAAAATATACAATGGAGAAAAGACAATCTCTTTAACAAGTGGTGCTGGGAAAACTGGTCAACCACCTGTAAAAGAATGAAGCTAGAATACTTCCTAACACCCTACACAAAAATAAGCTCAAAATGGATTAAAGAGCTAAATGTAAGACCAGAAACTATAAAACTCCTAGAGGAAAACATAGGCAAAACACTCTCTGACACAAATCAGAGCAAGATCTTCTATGCCCCATCTCCCAGAATAATAGGAATAAAAGCAAAAATAAACAAATGGAACCTAATTAAACTTAAAACTTTTGCACAACGAAGGAAACTGTAAGCAAGGTGAAAAGACAGCATTCAGAAAGGTAGAAAATAATAGCAAATGAAGCAACTGACAAAGAATTAATCTCAAAAATATACAAGCTGTTCATGAAGCTCAATACAAGAAAAAATAAATGACCCAATCAAAAAATGGGCCAAAAAACTAAACAGACATTTCAGATATTAATATAGAATATCTCTCTTCCAAAGACAGATATTAATATAGAATATCTGTCAGATATTAATATAGAATATCTGTCTTCCAAAGAAGACAGACAGATGGCTAACAAACACATTAAAACATGCTCAACATCACTCATTATCAGAGAAATTCAAATAAAAACCACAATGAGGTAACATCTCATGCTAGTCAGAATAGCTGCTATCAAAAAGTCTACAAACAATAAATGCTGAAGAGGGTAGGGAGAAAATGGAACCCTCTTACACTGTGATGGGAATGCCAACTAGTACAGCTATTATGGAAAACAGTGTGGAGATTCCTTAAAAAACTGGAAATAGAACTGCCATACGACCCAGCAATCCCACTGCTGGGCATACACACCAAGGAAACCAGAATTGAAAGAGACATATGTACCACAGTGTTCATCTCAGGACTGTTTACAATAGATAGGGCATGGAAGCCACCTAGATGTCCATCGACAGATGAATTGATAAGAAACTGTGGTACATATACACAATGGAATATTACTCACCCATTAAAAAGAATGCATTTGAATCAGTTCTAATGAGGTGAGTGAAACTGGAGCCTATTATACAGAGTGAAGTAAATCAGAAAGAAAAACACCAATACAGTATACTAATGCATATGTATGGAATTTAGAAAGATGGTAATAATGACCCTATATGTGAAACAGCAAAAGAGACACAGATGTTAAGAACATATTTTTGGACTCTGTGGGAGAAGGCAAGGGTGGGATGTCTTGAAAGAATAACATTGAAACATGTATATTACCATATGTGAAATAGTTGACCAGTCCAAGTTTAATACATGAAACAGGGCACTCAAAGCTGGTGCACTAGTACAACTAAGAGGGACGGGATGGGGAAGGAGATGGGGCAGTTCCAAATGGGGACATATGCACACTCGTGGCTGATTCATGTCAATGCATGTTAAAAAACACTACAATATTGTAAGGTAATTAGCCTCCAATTTAAATAAATACATTAATTATGAAAAAATTATGGCTAACCCAAATCAATTAGTTGTTTTAAGTAAGAAAAAAAAAAATGTCTAGTCAAATTAGTACTTGGGATCATGTTAGGCAAAATAGAAAGAAGATTAGATTTACTTAGATGATAATTGTCTTATCTCAAGTGTTTGGCCTCTGGACAGGTCTCCCCTTACTGTAATTATTATCTTTAATAATGGAATATAATTTCCCAAGTTATTTTAATGGTAAAATAATTTCCGTTGCAATGGTAAAAATAGATCTGAAGATCCAAACTATATAAATGAATTTATATAAATCATTTATTAACAATGAATTTTATGGGGCAGCTTCAACATTAGAAAAAAAAAATTGTCAAATGATTTGCAGTAAAATCTATGACCTTTTGGGAATTCCTGGACTCACTGACTCTCCTGAATTCAGCACCTGCTGAGTGTCAGCACCTGCTGAGTGTCAGCACTTTAATGCACTCACAAGGTAAGGTCACTGAAAATGGAAAAGCACACGTCCTCATGCCAATTTATAAATTCGTTGACTTTCTCTTTAGGAAAACTAAGAAAAAAGAAATGTATCAAAGGTCAACTAAATGAAAGGAAAAGAAAAATATAGACTCATATTATTTCTATATTAATATCTGAGTGGATGCAACAAAAGAAAACCAATCAAAAGGAAAATTTGTTTTCCTTCAATTAGCCAGGTATGTCACTTAAACAATGAATCATCACACTACAGTGTGTGTTAATATTTCTGTCACTGTTATTTCTTCCTCACTGATCTTATACTAATTTGGAATGGCATCTCAAGAATACTTTAAAAACAGGCAATTGGAAAGCAATTCTGATGCAGTGCTTTTATTTTACACATGAAGTAATAAAGGTACATGAAATGCAATTACCTTCACAGACTCATAATAACTCTTAGCTGTAAAGGCAGAAGGAATACATGACCTTTCTAAACTCAAGTTCACTGGTATTTTTGCTGAGTGATTTTTGCTATCTGTGGATAAAAATTACACTCTTTAGCTTGAAGACATTTCCACTCAGTTATAAAACTTCAAACTTCTTGGAAGAGGCAATACCTAGAAATGTTTTAAAAACCAAGTCCAGAAAAAAATTGTCTCAAAAAGATTGATGTCATTCCTTTTTATCATATAATTCAATCATACCAAATACCAGACTTCTCATCCAGACCAAAAGAGGTTACTTTGAAGGCCTTATTCAAGTATAAATTTTAGGATTCATATCATCTTCTGAAATCTAATAAAGAAGTCATGAATTCTTGTGAACATGACTTTATCATTCACGTCCTATCCATATACCTTTTGGAAAATGAAGTTTAATCCTTCCTGAGTGTGCACTCAGGCAAAAAAAATAAAGATTCCCTACAACAGTCTATGAAACAACTCTATTAATATACAGTTTGTTCACTCAATAGATTCTAACTTAGTGGGGGAAAGAATCCTTCAGATTTTGATGGTTGAATTAATAGGTGTCACATTGAAATAATCCATAATGAGAATTATAAGCACATTTTCTTGGCTCAAAACAGAATCATAGAAGGTTCCCCTGGTGGCCCAGTGGTTAAGAATCCACCTGCCAATACAAGAGACACAGGTTTCTTCCCTGGTCTGGGAAGATTCCACAGGCAGGGGTAGTAATTAAATTAATCAAATCATAGCACTGGTAGACACATTGCACTGCTTCTATATAAAACTCTTTAAAATGCTTTATGGATTTGTGTCAAACAATTAAAATTATAGAGACTATATAAATTCAGTGTTTGATTCTGTTTCCAAGTTCCAAAGTATCTATAGTAAGATAAATAATATTGTTAGCAAAATATATATGTTTAATTCTCCTTCAAGATATTTAACCATCTGAAACCTAATATTTTTTTCTTTGAAAAATCAAGAAAATAATTATGTAGCAAACACCTTTTTTTGAGAAGCTTCAAGACTTACAGAAAATGTCAACTTGTCTCTGGACCTTCTTCATATAAACTCCAGCCCTGTGGGATAATCTTAGCCTATCAAGTCTGTGAAAACACAAAAGCTGGTGCAGAGAGTGTAGGGGAAATACAATTAAAATCAAAATTGAGGTATGTTCCTTCTATTCCTACTTTCTGGAGAGTTTTTATCATAAATGGATGTTGAATTTTGTCAAAGGCCTTCTCTGCATCTATTGAGATAATCATATGGCTTTTAATAAAAGCTATATATGACAAACCCGCAGCAAACATCCTCAATGGTGAAAAATTGAAAGCATTTCCCTTAAAGTCAGGAACAAGACAAGGGTGCCCACTTTCACCACTACTGTTCAACATAGTTCTGGAAGTTTTGGCCACAGCAATCAGGGCAGAAAAAGAAATAAAAGGAATCCAAATTGGAAAAGAAGAAGTAAAGCTCTCACTGTTTGCAGATGACATGATCCTCTACATAGAAAACCCTAAAGACTCCACCAGAAAATTATTAGAGCTAATGAATGAATATAGTAAAGTGGCAGGATATAAAATCAACACACAGAAATCCCTTGCATTCCTATACACTAATAATGAGAAAGTAGAAAAAGAAATTAAGGAAACAATTCCATTCACCATTGCAACGAAAAGAATAAAATACTTAGGTATATATCTACCTAAAGAAACTAAAGACCTATATATGGAAAACTATAAAACACTGATGAAAGAAATCAAAGAGGACACTAATAGATGGANGAACCTATTATACAGAGTGAAGTAAGCCAGAAAGAAAAACACCAATACAGTATACTGACACATATATATGGAATTTAGAAAGATGGCAATGATGACCCTGTATGCGAGACAGCAAAAGAGACACAGATGTATAGAACGGACTTTTGGACTCTGTGGGAGAGGGAGAGGGTGGGATGATTTGGGAGAATGGCATTGAAACGTGTATACTATCATGTAAGAATGAAGCACCAGCCTATGTTCGATACAGGATACAGGATGCTTGGGGCTGGTGCACGGGGATGATCCAGAGAGATGATATGGGGTGGGAGGTGGGAGGGGTATTCAGGATTGGGAGCTAATATACACCCATGGTGGATTCATGTCAATGTATGGCAAAACCAATACGGTATTGTAAAGTAAAATAAAGTAAAAATAAAATTAAAAAAATAATAAAATAAAGGTTATGGGGCAAAGAAAAAAAATAAAAAAAATAAAAACAAAATTGTTTGTCATACCAGAAAAATCTCTGCAAAAAGTAGCAGAGGATGAAAACAGTTTTATTATTGAATAATCATTAAACAAGAATGTGAAACTCATTATAGGTAAAAGACAAAAAGAAATCTTATCGCTTCATATTGTCAAGCTGATACAACTCCCTGTATATAGTTTTCAAAGTAAACAGTAGTTAGTCATCAAGTAAGAGCATCATTTGACAGCATCATTTGTCATACATAGTTCATCCTAAATTCACCTGATAATTAGAGTACTTGTGTTTGCTAATTGCCTTTATCCAAAGAAAACATACATTCTTATATCTCTGAAAGGAGGTAGGTTTGCAGCCAGGGAGCCAGTTGAATTAAATTCATATTCCCCCACAGAAACTAGTGGGTAGGGACACTGTCTTCCTTGGTTCCATTTTTAAAAAAGTGTTTTCCAGTTCCTTGAGGAAAGGCTTAATAAAGTTGACAAGATGTTATCTAGCTTTTAAAAAGATATGCAGGTATTTCAAAGGGGCAGAGAAGGAATACACAGTTACAAGTTTCTTAAGGCAATCCTCTAAAAAACAGGATTTGAGAAGAGTTTCTTTCTGTTTCTTTCATCAGAAAATTTTTAAATTTGTATTTGTCCTTAAAAGAAGGAAAAATTATTGTAGATATTAATAAACACATTTTATATAATAAGTTCTTTATTTTGTTGAGTTGTATCTTTTGAACCTAGTCTGAAAGATGCTTGACTTAATGTTATACATATAGCATATTTGAAACAAATTTAATTATTCTGTTTTAGTATTTCTGCTATCACAGCTTCATTTGTTATCTACATTTAACTTTATAAATTCTACTTTTTTTGGTAGTATTTGCATGTGTCTGCATATGTATAAAAGACTTAAAATCTATGTGTCCTTCATAAGAACAACAGGGGCTCAAACTCCTGGCTTCCATGTACAATCATATGAACATGATTGGTGCAGAGAATTTCCCAATTTTAATAATGGACTTGATTGATGGTTATTATAAAATAAATGAATAAACCGATTATTTACAAGTGCTGGTAGATAATATGGAACTCTAACACCACAATGGCATTTTCTCTTGAAACACATATTACCATTATGTTATGAGACTTATTTTCTATTGTGAATTTAAAACATAATCCAAAGAGAGTGTCAAAGTAATTTTATTATTTATTTAAAAAAATACTTTGAACAATAACATTAAAACTGGAATGAGTGAAAAATTCTGATTGAAGTCAAAGAAGCATGTCCATTTGTGTAAAGCCTTAAACTATTTCTTAAAATAAAATGAATTGGCATGTTAGCAAGCATATAAATATTAGATAAGTAACAATCCTAAATCCTAAAACCATAATCATATTTCTGGAAGAAAGAGAAATGATTAATCCTTTAAACGCAGCTAGGCTCTAGGTCATATTTGAAAAATTATGAATAAAATAGTGTCCGTGGAAGGAAAAAGTTTGGCAAGAGGCAGCCAGAAAATTGAAGGAGAGGGAGGAGAGAGATAGAAACATACCATTTTTCAGCAGCAGCAGCAGAAGCATTGTGTGCTATTCATACAATAGAGTTTATAGTTCATAAATTTTGACAAACCCAAACACTTATGTCATCCAAAAATCTATCAAGATACAGAATGTTTTTATCGCTTAGAAAAAAGTAACCTCCTACCCTTTCACAGTCATGGAAGCAACCAGATTTCTATCACCATAGATTAGCTTCGTCTGTTCTAGAACTTTATGTAAATGTATCATACCATATGTACTTTTCTGTACTTTGGTTTTTGGATTTAGCATCTTATCTGTGATAGTACCATGATATATTTCATTGCTTATCAATATTCTATGAATTTATTCCTCTTTATTCCATTCATTGTTGAGTAGTATATCATTATTCAAACATATGACAATGTGTTAATACATTTTTCAGTTGATGGACTCTTTCCAGTTTGATTCTATGAGGAATAGGACTGCTATGAAGATTTTTATATAAGTCTTGTATGGACTATAATTGAATTTGATTTTCTAGCCTAAAATCTAGTAATGAAATGGTTGCATCATTGGTATAGAGTAGGCATAGGTTTAAATTTATGAGTCACTGGCAAGCTGTTTTCCCAAATGATTACAACCATGTATATGCATTCTCAGAAGTAATGTATGAAAGGTATCATTGTCAGCATTTGGTCCTATCATATTTATATCTTAGAAGTTCTATTGTACATGTAGTGAGTATTTAATGATATCTCTTGGTAGCTTAAATTGGCCTTGATACCTAAAAATGTGAATTCAAGTCTTTTGTCAGATATATGTATTGAAAATATTTTCGCCAGTCTGATTCTTGACTATTTCTTTTCTTTTTTTTAATCATATATCAAGAATATTTTATTTTAATGATTTTATTTATTTTTCTTTTTTAACATAAATTTATTTATTTTAATTGGAGGTTAATTACTTTACAATATTGTAATGGTTTTGCCATACATCAACATGAATCCTCCACGGGTGTACACGTGTTCCTCATCCTGAACCCCCCTCCCACATCCCTCCCTACTGCACAATTGCACTCATCTCACATGCTAGTGAAATAATGCTCAAAATTCTCCAAGCCAAGCTAAAACAGAGCATGAACCATCAACTTCCAGTTGTTCAAGCTAGATTTAAAAAAGGAGGAGGAACCAGAGTTCAAATTGCCAACATCTGCTGGATCATCAAAAAAGCAAGGGAGTTCCAGAAAATCATCTATTTCTGCTTTATTGACTACACCAAAGCCTTTCACTGTGTGAATCACAACAAACTGTGGAAAAATTTTTAAGAGATAGGTATACCAGACCACCTTACCTGCCTCCTGAGAAATCTGTATGCATGTCAAAAAGCAACAGTTAGAACTGGACATGGAACAACAGACTGGTTTCAAAATGGGAAAGGAGTACATCAGGGCTCTATATTGTCACCTTGCTTATTTAACTTAAATGTACAATACATCATGCAAAATGTTGAGCTGGATGAAGCACAATTTGGAAATGATATTGCTGGGAGAAATATCAATAAACTCAGATATGCAGATGACACTACCCTTATGGCAGAAAGTGATGAAGATCTAAAGGGCCTATTGAAAGTGAAGAGGAGAGTGAAAATATTGGGTTAAAACTCAACATTCAGAAAATTAAGATCATGGCAACCAGTCCCATCACTTCGTGGCAAATAGATGGGGAAATAATGGAAAGAGTGAGATAATTTATTTTCTTGGCCTTCAAAATCACTGCAGATGGTGACTGCAGCCAAGAAATTAAAAGACCTTACTCCTTGGAAGAAAAACTATGACCAACCTATACAGCATATTAAAAAGCAGAGACATTGCTTTGCCAACAAAAGTCTGTCTAGTCAAACCATGGTTTTCCAGTAGTCATGTATGGATATGTTCAGTTCAGTTCAGTTCAGTCACCCAATATCTGACTCTTTGCAACCCGATGTACTGCAGCACGCCAGGCCTCCCTGTCCATCACCAACTCCTGGAGTTTACTAAAACTCATGTCTACTGAGTCCATGATACAATCCAACCATCTCATCCTCTGTCGTCTTCTTTTCCTCCTGCCTTCAATCATTCCCAGCATTAGGGTCTTTTCAAATGAGTCAGTTCTTCACATCAGATGGCCAAAGTATTGATGTTTCAGCTTCAGCATCAGTCCTTACAATGAATATTCAGGACTGACTTCCTTTGGGATGGATGATTGGATCTCCTTGCAGTCCAAGGGACTCTCAAGAGTCCTCTCCAAGACCACAGTTAGATGTGTATAAGAGACAGATGTTGAAATGTACCACAATTATGGTAACTTTGTCTAATTCTCCCTTTAGTTCTTTCAGTTTTTGCATTACATAATTTAATCTTTTATTATTAGGACTGTGCACATTAAGTTGAGATATAGCTTCTTGACTAATTATCTTTTAATCATGTTTTTATAGCAACTGTTTTTGCTTTAAAATATAAATTATTTGCTATTCTTTTATACTTTAGAATTCATATAATTCCCAACTTTTATTGTCACACATTTTATTGCAATATATGATATAAGCCCTATAATATATTGTTTTGCTGTAAATAAGTCTCTTTTAAATAAATTAAGAAAAAATATTTATTTGTAAATCTACTACCAATTTGTAAATTAACCAGTTCATTTGTTATTTTTAGTGTTCTTTGCCTCATGTAGGCTTATATTTCCATTGGGTATAACATCCCATCAGCCTTAATGATATTCTTTAATATTTCTTGGAGAGAGAGCCAGGCTTCTGGTGATAACTTCTCTTAGGTGTTGTTTCATTTTAAATCCTTTATTTCACCTCCATTTTTTCAAAGATTGTTTTACTAGATATGGATTTCTAACTGATATATGTTTCATCTTTCAGCATCTTAAATATGCCATTGCATTTCTTTGTGGTTTGAGTTGTTTCTGATGAAAATTCAGCAGTTATTCTTGTCCTCTGCTTTTATATATATATATATACATATAAATTTAAATCTATAGAACATTTCATTTTGTCTTATTTCTTTTATAATTTTCTCTTTATGTTTGGTTTTCTACAACTGTCTATGATGTGCCTGCTTATGTTTGCCTGTGTATATTTGTGTGTGTGTTTATCTTACTTGGGATTTGTTTAATATCTTAAATATTTGGGTTGATATTCCTCATCAAACTTAGAAATTAAGTTTTTTTTTCCTAGCCCTAACCTCTTTTCATTCAGAGGATTCCAATTATGTATAAAGTGAAGGTGTTAGTTGCTCAGTCATGTGCAACTCTTGGCAAGCCCATGGACTGCATCCCACCGGGGTCCACTGTCCGTGAAATTCTCCAGGCTAGAATACTGGAGTGGGTAGCCCTTTCCTTCTCCAGAGGATCCTCCTGATCCAGGGATCAAACCCAGGTCTCCTTCACTGCAGGCAGATTCTTTACCATCTGAGCCACCACGGAAGCCCTCCAGTTATGTATATCTTGCTACTAAATATTTTCTACAAGTCAGTAAGGCTATGTTGATTTTTTAAAAATGTCTTTCCTCTTGATTTTATAAGTAAGATTGTCTCTCTTTCTCTGTACTTTACTCAGGTTGTCACCATACAATCTGACTGTAGAATAATCCAGGGAATTATTAGTTGCAGGTATTATATTTATGCATTTATAATTTTTTTTCTTTTGTTATAGCTTTCATTTTTCTCCTAAAACTGTCTGTGTGCTCAATGACTTATATCTATTTGAATTTCTTCTATGTATTTGTAGTTATTGCATAAATCCTTTGCCTATTACAACATTTATGCTATCTTTGGGTCACCTTCAAATCAACTTCAATTTCAAAAGCAACTCAACTCACTCTTTGTCAGAACTCCAAAGTCTCCTAACATTGTGAACCTCTGTAGTTGCAACAATTCTATTTTTGCTCACAACTATAGATGTTTACTCAGTTAAGTTAGCTAACATTTGACCAAAAAGTCAAAGGGACCTAAAGGACCATGTCTAACTCTTTGTCTGTGAATGCACCTTCATTCTAATACATTTATCTCAGCATGAACTCTGACATCTTCTTCCTCCCAACTAGTGAAACCACTACTGTTTATTTGTGCTATACTTCTACTTTCTAAAGTTTAGAAAATCCCCCAGGTAGAAAATTGGGGGTAAATGTGTAGCTCTTCTAATGTATTTCACTTCTCTGACTGATCAAAGAACTATGTGATATGTTGCCCAGTGCCTGCAAAGTTTTGCTTGATATATCTTGTCCAGAGTTATGATTTTCTATAGCATGAAGGTAAATATGACACTCTTTACTCCATTATGGAGAAAATGGAATTCTACATAACCACTTTTAAATATTTATTATATAAAGATATTTTTCAATGTTTTGTAGATTACTTCATCTCCTATTCTCCCCAAAATGTATATTACAGATTGATTTCCCATTTTATAGCTGAAACATTTTGAGTGTTTCTAGGCTTAAACTATCTAAGATAATAAGAGGTAATGCGGTTAATAGGTATTGGGTTGAATTTTAAATTAAGATCTATTGGAATACAGAATCTATTTGTTTTAACATTTACACTAGCAATTTGAGAATGTTCTGTGGCAAATTATTTGCTTAATAAAATCTTCAATGGTGCCTAATAGATTTGATTTGACCCTTTCTCTCCCTCTTCTCCTTCTGGGACCTCTATATTCCAAGTATTGGTATGCTTGCTATTATCCCAGAGGGCTCTTAAACTGTTCTCATTTTTAAAATTTGTTTTTCCTTTTTCTGTTCTGATTGGATGCTTTCCATCATTCCATCTCCCAGATCTCTTATGCATTCTTTTTTATCACCGGGTCTACTATTAACTCCTAGTGTGTTTTCCATTTCAATTGTTGTATTCTTTAGTTCTGATAGTTTCTGTTTCATATTTTCTGTTTCTTTGTTACGATTCTCACTGTGTTCATTTATTCTTTTCCTTAACTCTATTAGCCTTCTTACTACTTATGCTTTGATTTCTTTATTTGGTAATTGTTTATTTCTGTTTCATTACTTGTTTTTCAGGGTTCTTCTGTTATTCTTTAAATTGAGACCAATTCTTCTCCAGTCTCATTTTGCATAACTTTCACTGTTTCTATGAAATTCATGAAATAATTACCTATTATGGACTTCAAGTGGTGTCCCCATGTGGGAGCATCCCTGCATAGTCTTCATGTGCCCAGGGCTTTGCTGGGAGAGCTGCATAATCTCCCTTTTCCTCTGAGTCTTCTCCCTGGACACAGGTCCCAACCTGATTACTTCTCTTCCCTTCCTCCCCAATTCTCTGTGGATCTTTCTTAAAGCCATGGTTGTACAGGGGTTTTTCTGCCAGTTTCTAAGTATTTTTAAGTGAGAGTTTTTCCATATGTACATGTATTTTTTATGTATTCGTGGGAGGAAGTGAGTTCCACACCATTTTGATCTTCTGTGTTTCTCCACAAGGTATTTTAATGCTGAAACTTATTATCTTATAAACATTTGAGACTCTATAAAATTCAGAATATTTTTGTTTTCCTGTTATAGTTCTGTGGTTACTTTGTAAAGTAAAAGCTGAAAATAGTTTTTATCTTGCAGGGAAGCAGAAAGCTCAGGTCAGCATTAGCAAATGGGCAAAACAATTGGATACTTCTAGTCATATACTGTGACTAATGAGTAGGTAAAGAGAGGAGCTTGTCTGTCAGCTTTCTCTTTGCTGGAGGAAGAAAAACTTAAACAACTTGGAAGGTCAAACTATTCATTATTATTTGTCATACATGGTGAATTCCAGAATTTGCATGATTCAAAAATTTGTACTTTCAAGTGAGGTTTTGATTAACTTAGATCTTGGTAGATCAATACATTTGCAAGTCTTAAAAATATCATTAAACTAGTTTCATTAAGACTTACAAATATTTTTCAACTCAGTGTGAAAAGAGATCAAACCTATGTCTCATTAATGAAAAAAACCTCACCTTGTTTTTATTTTGATGAAGTAACATGAAATAGTTCCCTCCCCTGGTCTAAGTTTGAAGTTTCATCCTTCATGTTTCAATCAAGAGCCAGCCCTGAAATGGACCTACAAGTTGCACCTGATGTTTCTGCCTCAAAAGTTGTTTTTTTGGATATGGTGACTTCATTAAGCAATAACAGGGAATCTGTGTGCTTTCATTTCTATTTGTCCATCATTATAGTGCATGTAGAAAATAAGAAAGTTCAATAGGTGTGGGATGAAAGTTATATTCAAGAAGATGCTGAAGATGATAAGATTTTGATTGGAGTTTGAAATACATCCAATTCAAAGGAGGAATTTTAATAATATATCCTTTTATATAAGGCTTCCCTGATGGTTCAGATAGTAGCACGTGTGTGTGTGTGTGTGCACGTACGCACGTGCGTGTGTGCATGTAGGCGTATTCATGGGTATGTACATAGAGAGACAGAGAGGTTGAGAGAGAGAGAAGCTGTTAGTTAAAACATGTTTCCCTGATTAGATGAGAATGCTGAAAATATAAGAAATTGAGTCTCACTTACTATTATGTTATAAAAATTTACAGATTACCAGAGATCTAACAGATGATAAATAATATCTGATGCAACTCTAGTAAATAAATTATCCAAGAGCTGTGAAATGTAATTAAATTTACATTCACTCTTCCATTTATATGAGGAAATTATTTTAAAACATCAGTTAGTAGTATTCTCCACCAGCTTCTGTTTAACTATGAATAGTGTTCGAGTAAACCACTTCTAGTCTTGGATGCTGCTGCTGCTGCTGCTGCTGCTAAGTCGCTTCAGTCGTGTCTGACTCTAGACACTGCTAATTTTTCCAGTTAAAGCAAAAACAGGCACCATGACTCTTTGGTTATGTTTTGTCTCTATGCATTCTATGGCAAGATATTTTTGCTTTATCAGTAGCTCTGGTAATTCTGGAGGGCTGTTGACATCAAATTCTTCCCTCATCTCCAATTCTTTTCAACCATGTGTCTAATTGTCCATTTTTAAATTTTTGAGTAGTATACCTTTGTGCAGATGCCCCATAAGGTACTTGTCCATTCATTTGTTAATGAGCACTTGTTCCATTTTTGGTTTTTGTTTGTTTGTGCATAAAATTGCTATGACCATATACATATCAGTCTTTTGTGATACACATGTATTCATTCACTTCTTTTCTGTATACAGCTGAAAGTGAATTCTCCAGAAACTCACTCAGAGCCTGGAATATTGTAACTGGCTAATAAGCCTTGCTGAATGAACAAATGAATTAATGAGCACATGACCACACAAAAGGAATAGGTTGTTGCTAGATTTTGGAGGTACATGATTAACAGATTCATGAATTGGGAAGATGTGACATCTATAACAAAAGTATTAAATCACATAGTGAAGTTCTCTTTTTATAAACTATTTTCACTATTGCTGTGTGTTCAGTCACTCAGCTGTGTCCAACTCTGCAACCCCTTGGACTGTAGCCCACCAGGTTCCTCTGTCCATGAGGATTCTACAGGCAAGAATACTAGAATGGGTTTCCATACCCTCCTCCAGGGGATCTTCCCAACCCAGGAAATGAACCGGGGTCTCCTGCATTGCAGGCAGATTCTTTACCACCTGAGATACTAGGGAAGCTCTACATAGAAGCCTAATGGATGTCAGTTCTTCAGCCCAGAGTTTTAGTCAGGTGGAGGTGTGACAGTCAACAAAACAGGGCTACCGTTACAGTCCTTCCTGATGGCATCTATTTATTGTTCTTTATTTGTTAAAATTTAATTTTCTTAGATTTGCTAATTTCTTAGATGGTCCAAAGCCTGGCCACCTAAATTCTGAAGCATGGTCCATCTCAAATTTCCATTATTCTCCACCAAAAAGACATGGAGTTTTTAACTTATTTGATTACAAATATCAATCCTGTTTCTCAAGGCTAGTAGATATGACGTTTCATCCACACATTTTGGCTCTGATGTAAGAAAAGATATTTTAATTCAAAATACAATAGCAATTTGTAAGGCTAATGATCACTATTAGGAAAATGCTAATTATATCCTTGTAAATATCCTAAGTCAAAGAAAAACTAAGAGTATCCCTGAGAAACCATTCCCTTGTTTAAGCATGTACCATTTTACTGTGCCTCACATTATTGCTTTTTTAGATACTGCTTTTTTTTTTTTTTAATTGAAGGCTTTTGGCAGCCTGTGTCTAGCAAGTATCTTACTGCCATTTTTTCCAAAAACATTTCATTTGCTCACTCTATGTTTTTTGGATCACATTTCGTGACCTGTGCAGTATTTCAGGTTTTTTCATTATTGTTATATTTGTTATCATTATCTGTGATCTTTGATATTGCTGATACTACAACTTGCTGAAGGCTCCAATGATGGTTAGCACTCAGGACAATAAGGCATTTTTTATTTAGGTATGTGCACTTTTTAAGGCGTGCTATTGCATAGGTAATAGATGATTGTATACTAAACATAACTTTCATATGCACTGGGAAACCAAAAAAAAAAAAAAAGATGTGGCTCTCATTATTGCAATGTTCACTTTATTGTGGTGGTTTAGAACTGCACCAGCAGTTCCAATGTATCCAATGTATCCCTGTGAATTTCCTTAGAAAGACTTGAGAATGATCTCAGAATTTCCATAATATAGAATATTTAGGAGACTCCTTGTAATGCATCAAAAAGGAGTAAGTTGTTAATCTCACCAAAAGAGATGTTTGGCTTAACTAATCCAAATTCCTATCAGAAGCAGAAGATATTAAGAAGAGGTGGGAAAAATACACAGAAGAGCTATACAAAAAAAGATCCTCAAGACCCAGATAATAACAATGGTGTGATCACTCACCTAGAGTCAGACATCCTAGAAAGCAAAGTCAAGTGGGCCTTAGGAAACATCACTATGAACAGAGCTAGTGAAGGTGATGGAATTCCAGATGAATTCAAATTCTATTTCAAATCCTAAAAGATGATGCTGTGAAAGTGCTGCCGTCAGTATGCCAGCAAATTTGGAAAACAGATCATTGGCCACAGGACTGAAAAATGTTGGTTTTCATTCCAATCCCAAATAAAGGAGATGCCAAAGAATATTTAAACTACTGCACAATTGCACTCATCTCACATGCTAGTGAAATAATGCTCAAAATTCTCCAAGCCAAGCTAAAACAGAGCATGAACCATCAACTTCCAGTTGTTCAAGCTAGATTTAAAAAAGGAGGAGGAACCAGAGTTCAAATTGCCAACATCTGCTGGATCATCAAAAAAGCAAGGGAGTTCCAGAAAATCATCTATTTCTGCTTTATTGACTACACCAAAGCCTTTCACTGTGTGAATCACAACAAACTGTGGAAAAATTTTTAAGAGATAGGTATACCAGACCACCTTACCTGCCTCCTGAGAAATCTGTATGCATGTCAAAAAGCAACAGTTAGAACTGGACATGGAACAACAGACTGGTTTCAAAATGGGAAAGGAGTACATCAGGGCTCTATATTGTCACCTTGCTTATTTAACTTAAATGTACAATACATCATGCAAAATGTTGAGCTGGATGAAGCACAATTTGGAAATGATATTGCTGGGAGAAATATCAATAAACTCAGATATGCAGATGACACTACCCTTATGGCAGAAAGTGATGAAGATCTAAAGGGCCTATTGAAAGTGAAGAGGAGAGTGAAAATATTGGGTTAAAACTCAACATTCAGAAAATTAAGATCATGGCAACCAGTCCCATCACTTCGTGGCAAATAGATGGGGAAATAATGGAAAGAGTGAGATAATTTATTTTCTTGGCCTTCAAAATCACTGCAGATGGTGACTGCAGCCAAGAAATTAAAAGACCTTACTCCTTGGAAGAAAAACTATGACCAACCTATACAGCATATTAAAAAGCAGAGACATTGCTTTGCCAACAAAAGTCTGTCTAGTCAAACCATGGTTTTCCAGTAGTCATGTATGGATATGTTCAGTTCAGTTCAGTTCAGTCACCCAATATCTGACTCTTTGCAACCCGATGTACTGCAGCACGCCAGGCCTCCCTGTCCATCACCAACTCCTGGAGTTTACTAAAACTCATGTCTACTGAGTCCATGATACAATCCAACCATCTCATCCTCTGTCGTCTTCTTTTCCTCCTGCCTTCAATCATTCCCAGCATTAGGGTCTTTTCAAATGAGTCAGTTCTTCACATCAGATGGCCAAAGTATTGATGTTTCAGCTTCAGCATCAGTCCTTACAATGAATATTCAGGACTGACTTCCTTTGGGATGGATGATTGGATCTCCTTGCAGTCCAAGGGACTCTCAAGAGTCCTCTCCAAGACCACAGTTCAAAAGCATCAATTCCTGGGCACCAGTTTTCTTTATAGTCCAACCCTCTCATCCATATATGACTACTGGAAAAACTGTAGCTTTGACTAGACAGACCTTTGTTGGCAAAGTAATGTCTCTAATTTTTAATATGCTAGGTTCATCATAGCTTTTCTTCCAAGGAGCAAGCATCTTTTAATTTCTTGGTTGCAGTCCACATCGGCAGTGATTTTGGAGTCCAAAAAGGCTCTCACTGTTTCCCCATCTATTTGCCATGAAGTGATGGAACCAGATGCCATGATCTTAGTTTTCTGAATGCTGAGGTTTAAGCCAACTTTTTCACTCTCCTCTTTCACTTTCATCAAGAGGCTCTTTAGTTCTTCTTCGCTTTTTGCCATTGAGTGTGGTGTCATCTGTGTATCTGAGGTCATTGTTATTTCTCCCAGCAATCTTGATTCCAGCTTTTGCTTCATCCAGTCCAGAATTTCTCACAATATACTCCGCATATAAGTTAAATAAGCAGGGCGACAATATATAGTTTGATGTACTCCTTTCCCGATATGGAACCTTTCTGTTGTTCCATGTCTAGTTCTAGCTGTTGCTCTTTGACCTGTATACAGATTGCTCAGGAGGCAGATCAGGTGATCTGGTATTTCCATCTCTTTAAGAATTTTCCACAGTTTGTTGTGATCCCCACAGTCAAAGGGTTTAGCATAGTCAATAAAGCAGAATTGGATGTTTTTCTGGAACTCCCTTGCTTTTTGGATGATCCAGTGAATTTTGCCAACTTGATCTCTGGTTCCTCTGCCTTTTCTAAATTCAGCTTGAACATCTGGATGTTTAAGATGGATGTGAGATTTGGAGTATAAGGAAAGCTGAGTGCAAAGAATTGATGCTTTTGAACTGTGGTGTTGGAGAAGACTCTTGAGAGTCCCTTGGACTGCAAGGAGATCCAACCAGTCCATTCTGAAGGAGATCAGTCCTGGGTGTTCATTTGAAGGACTGATGCTGAAGCTGAACCTCCAATACTTTGACCACCTGATGTGAAGAACTGACTCATTGGAAAAGACCCTGCTGGAAAAGATTGATGGAGGGAGAAGAAGGGGATAACAGAGGATGAGATGTTTGGCATGGGATCACTGATTCTATGGGGGTGATTTTGAGCAAGCTCTGGGAGTTGGTAATGGACAGGGAAGCCTGACATGCTACAGTCCATGGTATTGCAAAGAGTCAGACACAACTGAGTGAATGAACTGAACTGAAAGAGATGTTTTAATATTTAAGAACTATATATGTGAAGATATTAGTGCCAAGAGAGTTATTTGATTTCTCATGGAATGATCTACTGAGAAATTAGACAACTGGAAAAAAAAAAAACAGAAAAACTAAACTAAAAGAAGAAGAAGAAGAAACAGGCAACCAAAAGCAAAATGAAAATGCAGAGGACAATGCAAGGATCAGTTCAGTTTAGTTCAGTTGCTCAGTCATGTCCGACTCTTTGTGACCCCATGGACTGCAGTATGCCAGGCCTCCCTGTCCATCATCAACTCCCAGAGTTTACTCAGATTCATGGTCAACTTCAGCATCCATCTTTCCAGTGAAAATTCAGGACTGATTTCCTTTAGGATTGACTGATTGGATGTCTTGCAATCCAAGGTACTCTCAAGAGTCTTCTCGAACACCACAGTTAAAGAGCACCAGTTCTTTAGCACTCAGCTTTCTTTATGGTCCAGCTCTTTCATCCACAACAGGTTTCCCAACCTGGGGATCTGGCAAAGGGACTGAAAACCCCCCAGGGAATTTGACTTTGGAGGCCATTGGGATTTGATTACAGAACTTACACAGGACTAGGGAAACAGACTCACGGAGGGCACAAGAAAAAATTTTTTGCACACCAGGACCCAGGAGTAAGGAGCAGTGATCCCCCAAAAGACTGATCCAGACTTGCCTGTGAGTGTCCAGGAGTCTCCAGCTGAGGAGTAGGATTGGCGGTGGCCTGCTGCAGGGTCAGGGGCACTGAGTGCAGCAGTGCATGCATGGGACCTTTAGAAAGAGGTCACCATTATCTTAATTACCTCCACCATAGTTTGGTCTCAGGTCAAGAAACAGGGAGGGAACACAGCCCCACCCATCAACAGAAAATTGGATCAAAAATTTACTGAGCATGGCCTTGCCCGTTAGAACAACTCCCAGTTTCCCCCACAGTCAGTACCTCCCATCAGGAAGCTTCCATAAGCCTTTTAGACTTATCTCTCAGAGGGCAGTCAAAATTAAAGCCACAATCACAGAATACTAATCAAACTGATCACACGAACCACAGCCTTATCTAACTCTATGAAACTATGAGCCATGCCAGGTAGGGCCACACAAGATGGGCAAGTCCTGGTGGAGAGTTATGACAAAATGTGATCCACTGGAGAAGGGAATGGGAAAACACTTCAGTATTCTTGCCTTGAAAACCCTATGAACAGTATGAAAATGCAGAAAGATAGGACACTGAAAGATGAACTCCCCAGGTTGGTAGATGTCCAATATGCTACTGGAGATCAGTGGAGAAATAACTCCAGAAAGAATGAAGGGATGGAGCCAAAGCAAAAACAACACCCAGTTGTGGATGTGACTGGTGATGGAAGTAAAGTCCAATGCTGTAAAGAGCATTATTGCATAGGAACCTGGAATATTAGGTCCATGAATCAAAGTAAATTGGAAGTGGTCAAACAGGAGATGACAAGAATGAATATCAACGTTTTAGGAATCAGTGAACTAAAATGGACTGGAATGGGCGGATTTAACTCAGATGACCATTGTATCTACTGCTGTGGGCAAGAATCCCTTGGAAGAAATGGAATAACCATCATAGTTAACAAAAGAGTCCAAAAGGCAGTCCTTGGGTGCAATCTCAAAAATTACAGAATGATCTCTGTTGGTTTCCAAGCCAAACCATTAAATATCACAATAATCCAAGTCTACAGCCCAACCAGTAACACTGAGGAAGCTGAAGTTGAATGGTTCTATGAAGAACTACAACACCTTCTAGAACTAACACTCAAAAAAGATGTTCTTTTCAATATAGGGGACTTGAATGCAAAAGTAGGAAGTCAAGAGATATATGGAATAACAAAAAAATTTGGCCTTAGAGTACCAAATGAAGCAGGGCAAAGGCTAACAGAGGTTTGCCAGGAGAACAAAATGGTCATAGAAAATATCCTCTTCCAACAACACAAGAGAAGACTCTGCACATGGACATCATCAGATGGGCAATACCGAAGTCAGATTGATTATATTCTTTGCACCCAAAGATGGAGAAGGTCTATACAGACAGCAAAAATAAGACCGGGAGCTGACTGTGGCTCAGATCATGAACTTTTTATTGCCATGCTGCTGCTAAGTCACTTCAGTCGTGTCCGACTCTGTGCGACCCCGNCCGAAGTCAGATTGATTATATTCTTTGCACCCAAAGATGGAGAAGGTCTATACAGACAGCAAAAATAAGACCGGGAGCTGACTGTGGCTCAGATCATGAACTTTTTATTGCCATGCTGCTGCTAAGTCACTTCAGTCGTGTCCGACTCTGTGCGACCCCGTAGACAGCAGCCCATCAGGCTCCCCCGTCCTTGGGATTCTCCAGGCAAGAACACTGGAGTGGGTTGCCATTTCCTTCTCCAATGCATGAAAGTGAAAAGTGAAAGTGAAGTCACTCAGTCGTATCTGACTCTTAGCGACCCCATGGACTCCAGGCTCCCCCATCCATGGGATTTTCCAGGCAAGAGTAGTGGAGTGGGGTGCCATTGCCTTCTCCATTTTATTGCCATATTCAGGCTTAAATTGAAGAAAATAGGGAAAACCACTAGACCATTCAGATATGACCTAAATCAAATCCTTAAGATTATACAATGGAAGTGACAAAAGCATTCAAGGGATTAGATCTGATAGAGTTCTTGAAGAACTATGGCAGAGGTTCAAGACATTGTACAGGAGGCAGTGATCAAGACCATTCCCAAGGAAAAGAAATGCAAAAAGTTAAAATGTTTGTCTGAGGAGGCCTTTCAAATAGCTGTGAAAAGAAGAGAAGCTAAAGGCAAAGGAGAAAAGGAAAGATATACCCACTTGAGTGCAGAGGTCCAAAGAATACAAGGAGAGATAAGAAAGCCTTCTTCAGTGATCAATGTAAAGAAATAGAGGAAAGCAATCTAATTGGAAAGACTAGAAATCTCTTCAAGAAAATTAGAAATACCAAGAGAATATTTCATGCAAAGATAGGCACAATAAAGGACAGAAATGGTATGGACCTAAAAGAAGCAGAAAATGTTAAGAAGAGGTGGCAAGAATACACAGAAGAACTAAACAAAAAAGTTATTCATGACCTAGATTACTGATGGTGTGATCACTTACCTAGAGCCAGACATCCTGGAATGTGAAGTCATGTGGGCTTTAAGAAGCATCACCATGAACAAAGCTAGTGGAGGTGATGGAATTCCAGCTGGGATATTTCAAATCCTAAAAGATGAAGCTGTTAAAGTGCTGCACTCAATATGTCAGCAAATTTGGAAAAATCAGCAGTGGCCATAGGACTGGAAAAGGTCAGTTTTCATTCCAATTCCAAAGAAGTAAATGCTTTTCTGGAACTCTTTCACTTTTTAATGATCCAACAGATGGCAATTTGACCTCTGGTGCCGCTGCCTTCTCTAAATCCAGCTTTAACATCTGGAATTTCACAGTTCATGTACTGTTGAAGCCTGGCTTAGAAAATTTTGAGCATTACTTTGGTAGTGTGTGAGATGAGTACAATTGTGTGGTAGTCTAAGCATTCTTTGGCATTGCCTTTGTTTGAAATTGGAACGAAAACTGACCTTTTCTAGTATGTGGCCACTGCTGAGTTTTCCAAATTTGCTGGCATAGTGAGTGCAGCACTTTCACAACATCATCTTTTAGGGTTTGAAATGGCTCAACTGGAATTCTATCACCTCCACTAGCTTTGTTCATAGTGATGCTTACAATACCATTTATAATAACTTTAAAAATTATCAAGTGCAAAGCCACACTGAAATACTATTTCAAATTTATTAGATCTTAAAATGAATAAAAACATCAAGTGTTCGTGAGAATGAGGAAAAATTAAAGCTCTCAAAGCTCTTAGAATTGCTGGTTAGAGAGTAAAGTGTAGTTGATTAAACCTCATTTTCAAAATTTTGTTGCTTTTTTATAGTCAATTAGGTGATATATTTTTGTTTATTGACATTGTTTCCCACAATCCTCTTCATGGATCACAGCCTTGTCTTGGTGAAAGGGCTTGCATAATTCAAGGAAGCTATGAGCCATGCTATTCAAGGCCACCCGAGATGGACAGGTCATAGTGGAAATTTCTGACAAAATGTGGACTGCAAAGAGATCAAACCAGTCAATCCTAAAATAAATCAACTCTGAATATTCATTGGATGGACTAAACCTGAAGCTCCAATATTTTGGCCACCTGATGTGAAGAGCTGATTCACTGTAGAAAACCCTTATGCTGGGAAAGATGGAAGGCAAAAGAAGAGGGCAGCACAGGATGAGATGGTTAGATAGCATACACCGACTCAATGGACATGAGTGTGAGCAAACTCTGGGAGATTGTGAAAGACAGGGAAGCCTGACGTGCTGCCGTCCATGGGGTCACAAAGTCAGACACTGCTTAGCAACTAAACAACATCCCACAATATCACTCAATTATCTTAATTATCATTTCTCTAGAAACCTTGAGATTTTTAATGTACAATATCATATCATCTCCAAATAATGATGGGTTTATATTTTGCTTTTACTCCATATTCATTTTATCAGACAAGATTTCTTCACTAGAAAACTGCAGCATTTGAAACATCATCTAGAAAAAAAAATGCTTTGCAATTTATTTTCCCCTTTCATCGTGTATGTATCAGGGTGATAGAATTTCTTTAAAAAAATTTTAAGTGAAAAGAGTAGTTGGTATGAAAAAAATATGTCTTAGGAAGGCCTGATGGAATAACCCAATGCATAGTTCTTAGTGTCCTTAAAGGACAGGGCAACAGATGTCAAAACAATCTGAGATATTCTTCCTGAGATCAGGGCTTCAGGGAAATCAAAGGTTTGCCCTCAAGGAAGATTTGATGAAGGCAAATAAGGACCATGAGCAGCACAGGGCTAAAAGAGCAACAGTCCAAATACCTGAAAGCTGTACTCAGAGGCTATGAGCTGTATCTGCTTCTTGAAAGAAACCCACCTCATTTATTCTCCTGAATCAGAGTATGTCAGAAAAAAAAACCTTGCACAGATATTATAAAGAGAGACAAAACCATTGGAAATACTTTCAGGTATGGGTTTTGCCTCAGAGGTTTTGTAAATCCAGAGAACAATATTGATGAAACATGCAAATTTGTTATAACCTGTTTTTATTGTTAGAAGCAAGAGGTCATATCTTTAAGCAACAACCCTGAATATTCCATTAAATTATCATGGCTTTTACAGAAAAGAGGTTTGCACTGAATAAAGGAGAGCAGCTATAAATACAAATAGACAGTAGACAAACAGACACTATATCCCATTCACAGAGACGAGCTTTTCTTTTTATACCTACTGATAACAAATAACTACAAGAAGTGGTCTGTTGTTTAGAGATGTCATTCACCCTCACTTTCAGAGGCAGAGGACATAAAATCCCACTATTTTTCTGACCTTAGCTATGTTAGATTAAAACTTATGAATATTCACTTTTTAAAAATTATCTCTTGCCATATTCACTTTATTCAACGATAATAACACCTCAAATTATATGTACTTATTTGAGCAGTTGTCACAATGAATAATATCTGTATCTATGCTTAAGACAAACACAAGTTGTTTGTTTACATTAATTCTGTAACTTGGGACTGAAATCAATTGGGTGGTACTTCTCTGGTCTTGTCTGAGTTCCCTCTTATAGCTGTTGTCATCTGATAATTTGACTGGGGCTGGGTGGTCCAAGAGAGTCTCTATTATATGTCTGATGGTTACTTACATCCACTGTCTGGGATGTCTCATCCTCCTCCATTTGGCCCCTCTAGCTTGCTAGTATATATGGTGATAGCAGCAATCTGGGAAGGAAAATACCATTGCTCAAGCACTTAACAAGTCTCTTCTTGCCTCATGTTTGCTGATTTGCCATTGGCCAACCCAAATCACATGACCAACCCCTAAGTTTTGAAGTGTGGTGTGGATACTGGAAGGTATAATTCACTGGAGGCCATTGATTTAACAATCTACAATAAATAAATTCATGGCTTATTTTTCTCATTTATTCTCTTGGTTTCATATATCTTTTACTATTTTTTGGAAAAAGGTTTAGATTTAAGGAAGAAGCATAAAAACATAGAGAGTTCCCATATACTTTTTAGTCAGTTCCCCTAACGTTGACATGTTATATACCCATTTGTGCTAAGTTGGTTAAACAGTTGTATCCAACTTTTTGTGATGCTATGGACCGTAGCCTCTCAGGCTCTTCTGTCCATGAAATTCTCTAGGAAAGAATACTGGAGTGGGTTGCCATGCCCTCTTCCAAGGGATCTTCCCAACCCAGGGATCAAACCTTTATCTCTTATGTCTCCTGCCATAGTACAATTGAAAAAAAAATTAATAATTAGTGCAATATTATTAACTAAAATGCAGTCATTATTCAGGATTCATTAGTTTTCCTAGTAACATCTTTTTTCTCTTTCTGGATCCAACCAAGGATTCTTAGTTTTCTCCAATCATGGCCTTGAAACTTTTGAAGAGGACTAGTCAGTTATTTTGTGAAATGTTTCCTAATCTTGGTTTGTCTGGTACTTTTTCATGATTGAATTAAACATGTGCATTTTCAGCAACTGATCACAGAAGTGAAACTGTGTGCTTCTCAGTGTATCTGTTAGGTAGTATAGGATGTCGATAAGTAATGATGTGCTTGTAATACTAAACTTACTCACTTGGTTGAGGTGATGTCTTCCAGGTTTCTGAAAATATGTATCTTTTCCTAAACAGAGGCTTGAAATCAACTAGTTTTCCAGGAAAAGAAACACAGTTTAGAAGAAACAAAAACAAACAAACAAAAAACACACTGTTAACCCTTTCCTTTTCAACTTCTTAGTGTAGTCTCACAAAATATAGGGTAGTGCAATTCATTTTCCTCAAATATTTTTATATTTTACCTAGAACTACTTTTTATGTTTTACTATTTCTAATAATAATGGATTGTCTCTTATCTTAAATTTCAATAAATTTTCTACCAACCATCTCTAAGATTTTCTGTAGTTAGTTTCTTCTCTGTGTATTTTTATACATCAGTTAAGATACTATCAAAGTTCATCCAGTTAAGTAATGCAAGATATTTACCAATGAGAGACATGCATCTACAGTTTAGTGGCATGACAGATCCTTTAACACTCTCAGACAGCAACTCATCAAAATGATTTTTTTTTTGATAGTTTGTGTTTCAGCATGTCTGCCTTGCAAGCATAGACATTGATTTTCTCTTTTATTCTGAACTACATTTCAAGCATATTTTTGTAATAAAACCTTGGCCTTTAGAAATAGTGTCAGACATGTTAACTGACCATTTATAATAGAATTATATTGTAAGCTCAGGGCTTCTTTCCTGTAATGTAACCTACTGTATGTGCAGGAATCATTTGGCCCTCTTTGCATTTTCCAGTAAGAAGCTGAGCCTAGGGAAATGGCAAAAGAGAGAAACTAATATACTTGACAGTTCTATCATTGTCAATAATAAAGTCCTTTGTCTCTGATCCAAGAATATCATGGCTTCTAGTAGGGTAAAATCTCAGAGTTTGCACAGGTCTTTTTGCCTGCCTATCACTTTTCTCTGGCACCCTTTTAAACTGAAATAGAACATAAATAGAGATTAGTATTAGATGGATGTGTCAAACTGTGGGGAATACTGCTTAAAATAAATGAGTGATGTGTTTAAAAAATGGAGATGAACTATTTGGATTCATGGGAAAAAAGATGCTTGAAAGTATGTATTTACACCCACAATGCAATAAAAACTCAGCTGCCTCCCAATGAAATTGTTAGTTTATTCTCTATGAGACTATATAGCCAATTTTATTTTGATTAATTATTTTAATTCTCCAAATAATGTTAGAGTAAATGCTAATAAATAAATGTAAGCAATATAAAATTTGGAACCAGGAAGAGTTATAGAATTACTTTATTCTTTCTCAACCCAGCTTACCCCTTGAGCATTCAACATTCCTCGTGATAATATTTCCTACTGCATGAAAATTGATAGGAGTGAAAATTGTTGGTGAATACACACAATTTTAGTTAACATTTTCAACACAATTGGGGTCATGCTTTATATAATTGTTTTCTCTTCCTAACGTAACAAGTATTTGGATAATCTTTAATATTAGTGTATTTGGAGCTACCTCATTCTTATACCTCATAATTGCTGCTAACTTATTGCTCAATGTGTTTAACTATTCCTCAGCATATAAGCGTTTTATTTTCACTCCCCCATTGGTGATACTATGAGTATCTCTTTACATATGCCTTTATGCATATGTGTTGGAAAGCTTTCTAGAAATGTTTTTGCTGCATAAATGGTATATAGATTTTAATTTTTATGGATGCTTCTAAGTGATTTTTCAAAGAAAAATTTATCAGTTTATACTCTTACAAACAGTGGTTTAGATTATCTATTATCCTTCTTCTTTCTTACTCACAGAGGATAATAACAAGCCCTTTCCTCCACTTTAATGAGTGCAAATATTTTAGGTGAATAGTGTATATTTAACAGTTTTAACTTATGTGTCTCTAATTACTAATGAGATTCAGTTCAATTCAGTTGCTCAGTCTTTAAGATCCCATGGACTGCAGCAAGTCAGGCCTCCCTGTCCATGACGAACTCCAACTAAACTCATGTCCGTTGAGTTGGTGATGCCATCCAACCATCTCGTTCTCTGTCATCTCTGTCTCCTCCCGCCTTCAATCTTTCCCAGAATCAGGGTCTTTTCAAATGAGTCAGTTCTTCATATCAGGTGGTCAAAGTATTGGAGTTTCAGCTTCAACATCAGTCCTCCCAATGAATATTCAGGACTGATTTCCTTTAGGATGGACTGGTTGGATTTTCTTGCAGTCCAAGGGACTCTCAAAGCTCTTCTCCAACAGCATAGTTCAAAACATCAATTCTTCTGTGCTCAGCTTTCTTTATAGTCCAACTCTCACATCCATACATGACTACTGGAAAAACCATAGCCTTATAAAGTAATGTCTTTGCTTTTTAGTGTGCTGTCCAAGTTGGTCATAACTTTCATAATATGCTTTCATGTTTTCATAACTTTCATAATATAACTTTCATAACTTTCATAATATGCTGTCTGGATTGTTCATAACTTTCCTTCTAAGGAGTAAGCGTCTTTTAATTTCCTGGCTGCAGTCACCATCTGCAGTGATTTTGGAGCCCCCAAAAATAAAGTCTGTCACTGTTTCCACTATTTCCCCATCTATTTGCCATGAAGTGTTGGGACCAGATGCTATGATCTTAGTTTTCTGAATGTTGAGCTTTAAGCCAACTTTTTCACCCTCCTATTTCACTCTCATCAAGTGGCTCTTTAGTTCTTCACTTTCTGCCATAAGGGAAGTGAGATTACTCATCTTTTAATATGGTTATTGGCTTTTTAATTTATTTTCTCTTTTATGTAATGTCATTTGTCTTCTTTGCATATTATTGTTTTCTTTATTCTATATTCCCCCTTTTCCAAATGAAGTAATTAACATATGAACATATTCTATTTGTAAATTGTTATACTGAACAAAAGAGGGAAGCCTCTCTTTAGTTCCAGCCCCTCCCCAAATATGTGGACAACTGCTCTGCTTTCCACAGTTAGGCTTTATCAGCTGATGTGCATTTTTTTGCAGTGTTTTAGGTTAATTTCCCTCTCTGTGCATGTGCTCCATCATGTCCAATTCTTTGCAGCCCCGTGGACTATAGCCCACAAGGCTTCTCTGTCCATGGGATTTTCCAGGCAAGAATACTAGAGTGGGTTGCCATTTCCTCCTCCAGGAGATCTTCCTGACCCAGTGATCAAACCCACATCTCCTGCATCTCCTGCATTGGCAGTCAGATTCTCTACCACTGAGCCACCTGGGAATCATTAATTTCCCTGCATATATATATATTCATATGTACACACATAAGCACACACATTAATGCATTTGATAATGAGATGATACCCTTTCATTATTTTGCAATGATTTTGCATTTAACCTCTTCAATTGTTTTTACTGACTCTATAAAATTTAATGTTACTCGTCAAATACTCTATTAACTAATGTTTATATGTTTCTCAATTTTTCACTACTGTGAACAAAGCTAAAATAATAATCTTTGATCATGTATTTACATGCAGATGCACAAGTATTCCTAAATAATAAAATCCTAGCACTAGAGATACTGAATTCTAAAATTTGATTATATGTAATAATAATTTTTTCAAATAGTTATGATTATTTTAATTAAATTTTGCCTTGATATAATGGCTATAATAACCAATATACTAAGTAGCCAAGTAGTGCTACTGAGTGCCTTTACTGGTGTCTGATTTTAAAGGTGATACTGTGTTATTGTCCAGTAAAGTGTGAAAGTGTTAGTTGCTCAGTTGTGTCTGACTCTTTGGGACCCCATGTACTGTAACCCGCCAGGCTTCTCTGTCCATAGGATTTCCCAGGCAAGAATACTGGTGTGGGTTGCTCTTTCCTTCTCTGGTTTTCTAGTAAGATTAGTTATTATTCTAAGTTGTTTTTCTAGCTATAATTTTACTGGTTTAAGGAAGTCTCAGTATTTGCCTAGAAGTTTGGTCCCAAATTAAAATTGCCATTTATTAAATGAGTTTTGCCATCTATTTAGATGGCGATTTGGGCTTCCCTGATTGCTCAGCAGGTAAAGAATCCACCTGCAATCCAGGAGACACAGGAGACACAGGTTCGATCCCTGGGTCAGGAAGATCCCCTAGAGAAGGAAATGGCAACCAACTCCCCTATTCTTGCTGGAAAAATTCCATGGACAGAGGAGCCTGGCAGGCTACAATCCATGGGGTCACAAAGAGTCGGACGCGATTAATGCACATACATGCATGCACGGCTTTTATTTGTAGTTTTGCTAATTTAAAACTATCCTTGAGTCTCTTAGAAAAATTTAACTTGATCTGGGTTTGTTTTTGATACAGTGCCATATTTTTGTTTAGCATTTTCCATCTGTTTACATGCATGAGGTTGATATGCAACTTTATCTTAATCTAGTCACTGCTTTTGGTATAAACTTTATTCTGATATCATCAAATTAGTTGAGAAGCATTTACTGTTTTTCTAATATCCCAACATTTTATGTGATTTTGTGATGATCTTTTCTTTGGAAAATTTAGTAGAATTCCATTGTAAGACTAAAAAAATAAAACAACATATAAAAGCAAATTGTTTAATGTCAAAATATAAAACACAGGTGAGGGAAAAAATGAAGTAAACTGAACAAGTTTTTTTTAAGTTATTATAAAGGACTTATGACTTGCATTAAAATTGTGAGAAAGTATATTCTTTAAAATTGGACTTAAGTTTTAAAGTGACACAGTCCTGGAGTCAGACTCCAGCTTTCTCTGTGACTTATTATGTTATTTAGCTTCTAAGTCTTGGTTTTCCAATGTGTAAAATAATATCACTGTTAAGGTCTTTGTGGAAGTAAAATACAATGAACAATAAAACCTCTGCCACAGTTTTGGGCACTTAGGATGAACTCAGTAAATGTTAGGTTTTTCCTTCTTTTATGTTTTATTGCATTACAGAAGTCTGAATTAATGTTGTGTTTAGGCCCAGAAGGTGCTGATGATTATTTTTGAGAGACTGTTACCATGTGTCAGGACTGTGCTAGGTCATTTGAATTGTTCACCCAAGGTTTCTTTTGAATACATGAAAAAGTGGAAACACAGTTGTTACCAACATGGCATCTTGTGATTCAGAGATCTGCATTTCAAAATTAAAGAGGTGACTGAGTCAGAGGTTATTGCTTACCCTGTAGACCTGTTATAGTCCAACCCTACAATTTTAGAGTTTGCATTGACAATATTGTGAACTTCTGTATTCCATGTGGAGGTCATGATGAACCCTCTAAAGGCTTTCTTTGATGGAATCAATTTTGACATCCACATTGGCTCAAGACAAGGCCTTCAGCAATGAGAATGCATTAGTATAGGTCATTTATATAAATAGAACAGCTTCTCATATCAATTTTGCCCATAGCACAATAGGAAGAGAAATCTTTAAAAAAAAAATTCATCAGGACCAAAGAAAAAGGAGTATTTCAGAATGTCTTCTTATGAGTCCAAATGTAGTCAGTCCTATTTAAATGGGCATTTGTGGAATGTCTTCTCTGCTCTTCAATTCAAACAAAAAGACTGTACATTATTGCAAATAAAAGGCCACTTTGAAAGAGTATACTATCCAAATTTCAGTTCTGTCATACTCTTAATTCTTCAGTAGTATTTAAAAATGCATTTGGTTTTATTTTGCATTATATATAGTTATATCATGTATTATACTAATATCATATTTTTTACTCCAGAATTTCTATTTGATTCATCATCAAAAGTTTCTTGTCATCTTTAATAGTTTCTTATTGGTTGGTCATCATTTCTTTCTTTTGTTGTTTCTTCAAAGATACTTAAGGTGATTTTTATGTTTTATATATGGAAGTTATATCTGGAATACTCTCCCTCATAATTGTTGATTACCTCTTGCATTTTGTAATTCTCTTTTAGTTCATGTTTCATTGAATCTACTTATGGGAGCCCTGGTAGCTCAGTCAGGAAAGAGACTGCCTGCAATGCAGAAGTCCTAGGTTTGATCTCTGGGCTGGGAACATCTGGAAAAAGAATTGGGAATCTGCTCCAGTATTCTTGCCTGGGAAATCTCAATGACAAAGGAGCCTGGCGGGCTACAGTCTATGGAGTCAACTTAGAGACTAAACTAGCTAGCTAAGGAGTCTGAGTTGAGGGGACTTCCTACAGAGAGGTTCTGTATTTGTTTCTGCCAAGAGTTAGGGGACATATTTGTTTCATACTTGGATTTTATCTTTTTATTATTTTTGTCTGTTATTAACTTTATCATTTGTTCTTTCTCATATTATAACTACATCTGCATAAATATACTTTTCAATGGCTGTTTAACATTCACAATGTGAGTATAACAATTAAATTAAGAATTATCTTCTTGTTGAACATTTTGATTATTTTCACTGTTATAAATAACTTCACAATAGATGCCTTTATTTATGAGGTTTTATTTAGAGATGTTTCTTCATGTTGGATGTAAAATTACTGGGAAAATAATGAAGCGTTCTCAAGTCCTTGACTGTCAAATTGCTATTCAGAAGAGATATAGCAAATTAAAGTCTTTCAAGCAGTTAAATACCCATCTCAGCCCACCTTTACTCTGATTCTCTGATTGATAATTTGTAGCAAAATAGGGCATCTCATTATGTTTTAATTTTTTGTTTGTTTATTTCTAGTGATGTTGAGTATTTTAACATTTGGTATCCATTATGTGCTTCATGTTTTCTTTTGCTGGAGAATTCTTGTCAACTGTTATCTTAAGTTTATTTTTTTATTTGTTTATTTATTAACCTAATCTTTTCCTAAATCTTGATGAAAAATTCAAGGAAAACCAGTTTAATAATCAAGGAAACTCTGGGGCTCCTTTACTTGATCAGAGCACACTATGCTACTTATAAATTTAGGTTTTGGGGATATTAGTTTGTATTATATGTATTTAGGTTATGTAGGTCAGAAGCTATATGCCTAAATCAACATATACCCAGTGCTTGAGTTACAGGCGAATTTTTCCAGTGAAAATATATTGCAATTGAATTAGTATTCCAATTTTATGATAGCTAAAGCCAACTTTATTAAATTATGTAAATTGTCTATCAATATTGATGTTCTAAAATAAATATGATAATAAATTATCCTTTTACATATGCATATTTTTACATTTTAGACACTATTCTCCCAATTCAGGAGCAAGCAGAATAGCAAGGTAAATGATTTCCATCTCTATAATTGTACATACTGTCTAATGTTTAATAAACTGATTTAATAGGTTGTGAGATACATTGGTATATAACACACAAACCCCCAAATATTACACTGGTCTATTAACTGCACATGTGTTGTACTTACATGCATGTTCGTATATATGTATTTATTTACATATACTGGTATATAAAATATATCCCTACGTAAATGTAATAGCATGTAAACAAATCAGTTCAGTTCAGTCACTCAGTTGTGTCCAGCTGTTTGTGACCCCATGGACTACAGCGTGTCAGGCTTCCCTGTACATCACCAACTCCCAGAGCTTGCTCAAATTCATGTCCATCAAGTCGGTCATACCATCCAACCATCTCATCCTCTGCCATCCCCTTCTCCTCCTGCCCTCAATCTTTCCCAGCATCAGGGTCTTTTCCACTGAGTCAGTTCTTCCCTTCAGGTGGCCAAAGTATTGGGGTTTCAGCTTCAGCATCAGTCCTTCCATTGAATATCCAGGACTGGTTTCCATTAGGATTGACTGGTTTGATTTCCTTGTAGTCCAAGGGACTCTCAAAAATCTTCTCCAGTGCCACAGTTCAAAAGCATCAGTTCTCTGGTGTTCAGCTCTGTTTATGGTCCAACACTCACATCCGTACATGACTACTAGAAAAACCATAGCTTTGACTATATGGAATTTTGGTTTGCAAAGTAATGTCTCTGTCTTTTAATAAGCTGTCTAGGTTGGTTATAGCTTTTCTTCCAAGGAGCAAGAGTCTTTTAATTTCAAGGCTGCAGTCTCCATCTGCAGTGATTTTGAAGCCCAAGAAAATAAATTATCTTACTCTTTCCATTATTTCCCCATCTATTTGCCATGAAGTGATGGGACCAGATGCCATGATCTTAGTTTTCTGAATGTTGAGCTTTAAGCCAACATTTTCATTTTCTTCTTTCATTCTCATCAAGAGGCTCTTTAGTTCTTCTTCACTTTCTGCCATAAGGATAGTGTCATCTGTGTATATGAGGTCATTAATATTTCTCCCAGCAATCTTGATTCCAGCTTGTGCTTCATCCATCCAGCATTCTGCATGATCTACTCTGAATATAAGTTAAATAAGAAGGGTGATAATAAACAGCCTCAACATACTTCTTTTCCAATTTGGAACCAGTCTGTTTTTCCATGTCCAATTCTAACTATTGCTTCTTGACCTGCATACAGATTTACCAGGAGACAGGTAAGATGGTCTGGCATTCCCTTCTCTTGAAGAATTTTCTATAGTTTGTTGTGAACCACACAGTCAAAGGCTTTTGTGTAGTCAATAAAGCAGAGGTAGACGTTTTTCTGGAACTCGCTTTTTTGATGATCCAGCAGATGTTGACAAATTGATCCCTGGTTCCTCTACTTTTTCTAAATCCAACTTGAACATGTGGAACTTCATGATTCATGTACTGTTGCAGCCTGGCTTGGAGAATTTTGAGCGTTACTTTGCTAGCAAGTGAGATGAGTGTAATTGTGAGGTAGTTCAAACAATATTTGGCATTGCCTTTCTTTGGAATTGGAACAAAAACTGACCTTTTCCAGTCCTGTGGCTACTGCTGAGTTTTTCAAATTTGCTCAAATATTGAGTACAGCACTTTAACAACATCACCTTTTAGGTTTTGAACTAGCCCAGCTGGAATTCCATCACCTCCACTAGCTTTGTTCATGGTAATGCTTTCTAAGGCCCACTTGACTTTGCATTCCAGGAGACTGGCTCTAGGTGAGTGATCACACCATCATGGTTATCTGGGTTAATATCTTTTTTTTTTTTTTTAATGTTTCTTCTGTATTTTTGCCACCTCCTCTTAATATCTTCTGGTTCTTTTAGGTCCATAACATTTCTGTCCTTTATTATGCCCATCTTTAATGAAATGTTCCTCTGGTATCTCTAATTTTCTTGAAAATATCTCTAGTCTTTCTCATTGTATTTTTTTCCTCTATTTCTTTTTCCCCCCTCTATTTCTTTGCATTGATCACTGAGAAAGTCTTTCTTATCTTTCCTTGCTATTCTTTGGAACTCTGCACTCAGATGGATATATCTTTCCTTTTTCCCTTTGCCTTTCACTTCTCTTTCACTTCTCTTCTTTTCTCAGCTCTTTATAAGGTGTCCTCAGACAACAATTTTGCCTTTTTGAATTTCTTTTTCTTAGGGATGATTTTGATCACCACCTCCCATCTGATATCACAAACCTCTGCCATAGTTCTTCAAGCATTCTGTTTGTTAGATCTAATCCTTTGAATGTATTTGTCACTTCCACTGTATAATCATAAGGGATTTGATTTAGGTCATACCCGAATGCTCTAATGGTTTTCCCTCCTTTCTTCAATTTAAGTCTGAATTTTGTCGTAAAGCGTTCATGATCTGTGCCACAGTCATCTTCTGGTTTTGTTTTTGCTGACTGTATAAAGCTTCTCCATCTTTGGCTACAAAGAATATAATCAGTCTCATTTCTGTACTAGCCATGTAAACATATGTGTGCATATCAATATTTTTGATAAGAAGTTACCTATTATTTTCACTGTCTCAGAATTTCAGATATCCTAAATTTTTGGTTTTAAGTGTTAAATTATCTACTTATAGCATGGTATCCAGTTGTCAAATCAGTTTTATAGCACATAGCTTATCTCATCATTTTGGGTCCTTTCTGGATCAAAGATGGGTCAGGAGAGGGTTAGAGAGAATTTATATAATAAGTGTTGTGGAAAGCTGAGCCTTTTCCTCTCTCTTCAACCAAGCCAAAGAAGAGGACTTCAGAGAACCACCCTAAAAGTTTGACCAGTGTCACTAGAGTTTGAGAGCCATAGGGGATATACCTGACTCACAGTTCAAAAAGTCTAAAGGCAAGGCAGGGCTAGTGCAGCCTCTGTTGTCAGAGTAGTGATAGGATGAAAGTATATATTATTTTCTCTAGGAGAGGAAGCCAGAAGCAGTCTGCCATGGGCTAGCGGCGGCTCCATTCATGGAGCCATGGTTTGTCATCTTGGGAGAGGACCCACCCAAATAGGTACTTACTGGAATGTGAGTGTCAAAATCTAGGGGCCAAGCAAAACCATAACTGATTTTCTGGAGGAATTTTTAGAGCACTTAAGAGAACTAAAAGTTGAGGTCTCAATTTGGAAAATCTCAGAGGGAAAAGAAAGTTTCACTTACTATCTTGCCACCTGAATGGGCATCAGTGTCCATGAAAATCCTGGCAGTCGAGTAAGATGCTGCTGCTGCTGGTAAGTCGCTTCAGTCGTGTTCAACTCTGTGCAACCCCACAGATGGCAGCCCATTGGGCTCCGCCATCCCTGGGATTCTCCAGGCAAGAACACTGGAGAGGGTTGCCATTTCCTTCTCCAATGCATGAAAGTGAAAAGTGAAAGTGAAGTCACTCAGTCGTGTCTGACTCAGCGACCCCATGGACTGCAGCCCACCAGGCTCCTCCGTCCATGGGAGTTTCCAGGCAAGAGTCCTGGAGTGGGATGCCATTGCCTTCTCTCAAAATAATAGCCAGCCTAACACAGAGACTAGACTCCCCTGAAATCAATCAGTCTGAGCTGCTTGTCTGTGGGGAGAGTCTTTGCCTGTAGAGATTTTTTAAAAATCATCAAAGTGGGAAAAGGCAAATTAAAAAAAAAAAATCAGAAATAGAAAAAAGAAATAGTGAGCAACATTTATCCTTAATCTTAATTGATATGTCTTACCATATAACCACTTTGAGAGATCCATGCCTTGTTCTTCTCTCTCTCTGTCTCCCCGCCTCTTTATCCACTCTGCTCGTACTCTTTTACACAGAGTCAAGTCAAAACAATCATGACCTCCAATTTCTGAAAACCTCCTCTGTTAATTTTCCAACACTGGGGCATCGGGATCTTTTCACATTTTTATTGATTTTTAGCCTGATTTCCATGAGATCAGAAAACATATTCTGTATGAATTCAAAACTTTGAAATGTGTTGCCACTGCTTTCTGGTTCAGCAGTGTATGATTAAGTAGTTGGTGAAAAGACCACGTGATGAAACTGCAAAGTATATGGGGAGTTAACTTCCTATAGGGAAGATAGAACTTCCTATAGTTGGAGATAGAAAAGAGCTAGTGCATGCATCCTCCACCCTCTTTCTTTTTCTGATGAGATATTCCAACTTACACCTCATATGAAACTTCATAATGGTGGCCCAGAGTGTGAAAGTACCAAGTTTAGCCCTTTCATATTTGTGTGAGACAATGACCAGTGCAGAAATGCACCACCTTGGGTTTGCTTCCCACCCGTACCCACCTTATTACTCTTCCTTCATTCCTGCTGCATTAAAATTGCACTTTCCATTAAGAAGTCAGTGTGTAAGTTTTGATTCAGGCTGTTTTCTTGAATGCTTAAGCTAAGACAATTTGAAGTGTTTCTAGAAAACAGAATCTCAGGCTGAGATTTTGGAATCATATTATCTACACGTGTGAGAGCTGGATGCCTCCAATGCCCTGATAAATGGGATAGTAATCTAGCATTCAGTAACATCATAGTTTCTTAAGCTGCCACAAGTGGTTGATTCCAATGAGGCATAGATGGAAGGCAAGTTTTAGAGGGATCACACCTATTATAATGGCTAAAAGTTTGGAAAACTGACACCAAATACTGCAGTGAATGTGGAACAACAGGAACTCTTACTCATTGCTAGCAAGAATGCAAAATGATACAGCCATTTTTGAAGACAGTTTTGTCCAATATTTCAGTTTTCTGAGGGAAAAATAGCACAATACATGTGTATATATGGGCTCTGAAATATAAATTATGCAATTTTTGTGATTTGGCATAAGAGTTAAATGGTCTTACGTTTTGCATTTCAAACTGATTGCACAACATAAAGGTGATTGGAAAAATTCAACCCCAAATTTAAATGTTTAATTTTTCTTTATTTTAAATGACAATAAATATCAAATAAAACTCTTGATAAATAGAGAGCTGAAAGATGATGCTGTGAAAGTGCTCACTCAATCTGCCAGCAAATTTGGAAAACTCAGCAGTGGCCACAGGACTGGAAAAGGTCAGTTTTCATTCCAATTCCAAAGAAAGGCAATGCCAAAGAATGCTCTTGCTTTTGAACTGTGGTGTTGGAGAAGACTCTTGAGAGTCCCTTGGACTGCATGGAGATCCAGCCAGTCCATTCTGAAGGAGATCAACCCTGGGATTTCTTTGGAAGGAATGATGCTAAAGGTGAAACTCCAGTACTTTGGCCACCTCATGCGAAGAGTTGACTCTTTGGAAAAGACTCTGATGCTGGGAGGGATTGGGGGCAGGAGGAGAAGGGGACGACCAAGGATGAGATGGCTGGATGGCATCACAGACTCGATGGACATGAGTCTGAGTGAACTCTGAGAGATGGTGATGAACAGGGAGGCCTGGCGTGCTGCGATTCATGGGGTTGCAAAGAGTCGGACACGACTGAGCGACTGAACTGAACTGAACTGAACTGAAACTGCAGCTGAAAGGAAAAAGTCTACTTAAAATACTAAAGTATTTTAGTATTTTTAGTTATACTTCCTCCGTACTTTTTGAATAAGGAGCCTGGCATTCTCATTTTCTTCAGGACATTGCAAATTATGCGGCTAGTCCTAATCATATGTGTATCTGTTCTGTATATATGTGCTCTTATTTAAATGTAAGAATTTTTGCAGCCCCTCCTCCCAAGCCAATCAATGTCTTCTTAAGTTTACTGTCACACCCATTGAAAATGCATGCTCTATTGCTTCCACCAATATCTGCAGCCATTTGCCAGAATCTGAAAACATTTTGAGGACTGTTTGATATGGGGTCTGATCTGACATTGACATCAGAGCCATGGATTGCCTTTCTTGCCGTCTGAGTTGAGCAGGAACTTATGGAGCATAAGTGGATATATCCACATGGCCAGCATGGTAAAGCATCACACTGTATTTGATTCCCGCACTTAGCTACCTCATTCCCCCTTGCCATCACTCACATTACACTGAGATTACACACTGCAGTAATGTTAGAACATAAGTTTTGCCCCAAGCTCTGTTTTGTAGTGAACTCTCTTATATTAATGTGTTACTTGGTTTCTTGTTTGTCTTCCATAGCACTTGAGATCTCACTGGCGACATGTTATTTTCCATCATCACCCCATAATTCCTTGTCATTTTCAGTTTTCATGACCAATTATATATATGTTAGTCAGAGAAAGTGCTGAACGCTATGACCTAGCTTCCATTCCTGGTGTTTAAGAAATGGATGACAGGAAAGCTCCAAATGATACAGATTGTATTTTATTTCATAACCCAGCTTTCCTGCATTTGTTATAGTGATGCTAGAATCCAGGGACGCCTTGATGTTTCCTTGTCAACCTGGCTGTCTGGTCTGGCATTGCTGCTTTCTTAACTTTTAATTAGGTAATGAAGGCAGAGAAGGATGCTATTGGACAGTTGTGCTGGAGAAGATTCGGGAGTCCCTTGGACTGCAAGGAGATCATACCAGTCAATCCTAAAGGAAATCAGCCCTGAATAATCATTGGAAGGACTGATGCTGAAGCTGAAACTCCAATATTTTGGTGACCTAATGTGAAGAGCTGACTCATTGAAAAGACCCTGACACTGGGAAAGATTGAAGACAGGAGGAAAAGGGGACAACAAAGGATGAGATGATTCGATGGCATTACCAACTCAATGGCCATGAGTTTGAGCAAGCTCCAGGAGATGGTGGAGGACAGGGAATCCTGGCATGCTGCAGTCCATGGGACCACAAAGGGTTAGATACGACTGAGCAAATGAACAACAAAAAGGCAATGCAGTAGACAGTGTGGAATAAAACATGGGAGAGTAAAGAAAAGTGTTTGCATCCCCTTTCCATAAGTAACATTTTCTCCTTTTCTAAGATGCTGTTTTCTTCCACACATTCTGCTTCCTACAGGGATACTCTTTCCACTGCTTTTAAAATTTAAATAGTCATAAGTTTCTTAAATACCAAAGACTTCTTACTTCTGTGGACTCACCAGGATTGGGTTATATAGGAAAACTTACACTATTTTTTTTTTTTTTTTTTTTCAAAATGAAAAGTCATTGAATTTTAAATTTGTAAATATCAAAACAAAGGGGCAGGGCAAGTTAATTTATAATGCTATGCTCAGTTTGTTTTTCATTAGAAGTTTTGCTTTAAAAAAAGGATTTATGTTAAAAATGAGCTTACTCTTGGACTTGGTTTTGTAATCAGATGCTTCATGGTTTATCATTTAACTGTTGTCATGACATTATAATACAATTTAATATCAACTAAAGGAATTGAGGAACTCTCAGAAAGTTAATACCTGCTCTTTCAATATAATATTGTGGCAGATAGTTGAATGCCAGAGGTTAAGCACAATTCCATTTCAATATAAAATAACTAAGAAAATATTAATTGTGTGATAACAAAAACTAAGAGCAGAAAACCAAAGCATATGTATCTCTTTTGGAAAATGCTTTAAATTTCAGTATTAACATGTGCTATTGTTGCCAAAACCAGGTCCAGCTGCTTGCTGCTCAAAGGCCATTAAGGGGCCGGTTTGGTGGAAAGGAGAGTTTGCTTTATTTTGGATGCCAGCAACTGGGAGAGATAGTGGACAGACACCTGCCCAAATGTGACCCCTTTCCCCCACTGATAGTGGGCAAGAGCTTTTACAGGTGGAGGGAGGGGGCTACATGCAGAAAGAGTCATCTGTCAGTCATCTTGACATTGGTCATTGGTGATCTGATCAGTGTCATCTTGAGTACAATTAATCTTCAGTTCTAGGATTGGTTTGCTTGCATTTCCTGAGGCCTGTTCTCAGAATTATGGCAACTTATGTCATGGCTACAGAGTCTGGTCATCATGTAGTTAACTTTTCTACCTGGAGTTTCAATATCTGTAAGACATCACAGAGGTTATGGCTCAGAATATTATCTATGGCCCTTGAGAAGAGATTAAAAGGTCCTTGACTATGTTTAATGACTACAGTATTATCACTTGCTCTCTTTTGACTGTTCTCCTTTCTTTCTGCATTTTTTCACTTCTCCGATTAAACTTATTCTTTGGCTAAAGTTTTTCCACAGACATAAAGCAGGCTGAGGACATGAACAGCAAGGGCCATAGGGTCCTGCTCAGTTTCATTAAAAATTCACTGTATAGAGAGAAGCTAAAATAAATCAAAGCAATATTCATTTATAATCAGTTCAGTTCAGTCACTCAGTCATATCAGACTCTTGGCGACCCCATGGACTGCAGCACGCCAGACTTCCCTGTCCTTCACCATCTCCCAGAGCTTGCTCAAACTCATGGCCATTGAGTCAGTGATGCCATCCAACCATCTCATCCTCTGTTGTGCCCTTCTCCTCCTGCCTTCAATCTTTCCCAGCATCAGGATCTTTTCCAATGAGTCAGTTCTTCACATCAGGTGGCCAAAGTATTGGAGTTTCAGCCTTAGCATCAGTCCTTTCAATGAATATTCAGGAATATTCATTTATAATAACAAGAGTTAAATTTAAAAAACTATGTTTCAAAGAAAAACTGTTATGATAAAGAAGTAAATATGAAGTATTAACTATGTAATGTTTCAGACACCTTGTTTAAAAATGTCTTATTAGAAATCATTTTTTCAGAAGTATAAAGCATATGCAGGAATTACACATTTTAAGATTAACATTCGTGAAAATAAATAAGGGAAACCTCACTTAAAACAAAATAAGAAACTCTGAAGAGGGAACTCTCATGCACTACCAGAGCCAAGCAGGAGAAAGAACTTCTTGTCTAGCAACAGCCCAGCCAAGGAGAAGCTCTCATCACCCTGGGATTCTTTGAAACAGCCCCTTCCAATTTTCTCTTTCCTCTGTAAAAATAAACCTCTCTTCTAGATCTTTAGGACTTGCCTATGGTTTAGGATAGTTTGCTTGCCCCAAATTGTAAATCTCTGCTTTTCTCAACTAAACTCATTTTGCTGGTAAAATAATTGGCTCTTCTGTTTTCTAAAGATTTCGTATCCTTGCAGACTCTCAGTGTAATTTCTATTAGACAAAATCTTAGAGATTGTTTTAAACTTATAAATATATATAATCATAATATAATTACAAAGTTATTATGGTGGATATTATAGTATTCAAAAAGTTCTATTCTAAATTATCTATGCTTTTTATTAAGGCATTTCTAAATATTTCCAGTTATCACAAGTAAGGGAAATATTTCCATTACCAACTATCATGTTATATTAATTAGACATTAAATTTTCATTTTACTACTACTTTACAGAGCAAATTGAGAAGGCAAGTCAGATTTGAAAAAGTCACTGAATTTCAGTGAAAAGTCCACAAGGATTTTGGCATATTCTTGATTTTGTGTTTCTACATTTAACATGTGTAGTGGATATTGGCTTTATGAAGTGCTGAGCCATCAAGATGTATAGATAAATAGCACCAATTCTAGTTAACTAATAATTGGTTAAATTATTTTTAATCCCTTATACTGTCTTTAAACTAGTGAGCAGGGGTTTCTTAAATGGCTATTGGTGTTAAGGTCATTTGTGAAAACTATTCCATCTGTGAGAAGATAATATGAATATAGAAATAAGATGAGTCCAAACATTATACTTAACTATAATTTCATCTATAGTTTATTCCTTTTTCAAATTGCTCTGATTAAAAAGCCTCTAACAAATGAACAAAAAGAAATTTAACATTACTTGCATTAAGAATATGTTCATAAGAGATGAATGTGCAGTTAATAGTTTCAGAGAACTTGGCATTACTAACTTACCTGTGCCAACCTTAAGGCCATCAATCCTCTGCTTGTACTTTGTTGCTTTTTCATTAAATTCATATCAACTAATTATACCATTGCACTGACGCAATAGTGTTATTGTCGTTTTAACTGCTAAGTCATGTCTGACTCTTTTGCAACCACATGGACTATATAGAGGCTCTGTCCATATACATCCCTTTAAAATTTTCAGATAAGAGAGTATTCAGGATATTAGAATAACTGTGTCAAGCATTAAAAGCATGGAACCAGGATAATTCTTTTTTTTTCATTCTCAATGAATATAAACCCTTTAATGCAAGTTGAATATAAAAATAAACAAAAATTTTGTACAATTTCCATTTATGTTTAGAAAGTTCTCAGTGTTTTGGAACATCTCATTATTCCTGGTAATTATATAGTTACATGACTTCACCAGTGCCTTCTATATCAGGTTTTCCCTAACACTCTTTAGCCCATTTGTGTTTTTTGTTTGTTTTTTAGTTTAATTTAATTTTAATGAATTTTTATTGGAGCAAAGTTGATTTACAATATTGTGTTAGTTTCTGCTGTATAGAAAGGTAAATCAGCCATGCATATGCATATATCCGCTCTCTTCTAGACTCCATTCCCATATAACTCGTTGTTGTTCAGTCGCCAAGTCATGTTGGACTCTTCATGACCCCATGGGCTGCAGCATGCCAGGCTTCCCTGCCCCTCACCATCTCCTGGAGTTTGCCCAAGTTCTTGTCCATTAAATTGGTGATGCCATCTAACCACCTCATCCTCTGCTGTGCTCTTCTTCTGCCTTCAATCTTTCCCAGCATCAGGGTGTTTTCCAATAAGTCAGCTGTTGGTATCAGGTGGCCAAAGTATTGGAGCTTCAGCTTCAGCATCAGTTCTTCCAAAGTGTATCCATGGTTGATTTCCTTTAGGATTGACAGATTTGATCTTGTTATCCAAGGGACTCTCAAGAGTCTTCTCTAGCACCATAGTTCAAAAGCATCAATTCTCTGATGCTCTGCTTTCTTTCCTGTCCAGCTCTCACATCCATACATGACTACTGGAAAGACCATAGCCTTGACTATATGGACCTTTTCGGGCAAAACGATGTCTTTACTTTTTAACACACTGTCTAGGTTTGTCATACCCTTCCTGTCATTGCCAATTAGAAGCAATCATCTTCTGATTTCATGGCTGCAATCACCATCTGCAATGATTTTGAAAGTGAAAGTGAAGTCACTCAGTCGTGTCCAACTCTTTGTGACCCCGTGAACTGTGGTCCACCAAGATTCTCCAGGCAAGAATACTGGAGTGGGTTGCCATTTCCTTCTCCAGGGGATCTTTTAGAGCCCAAGAAGAAATCTGTCACTGCTTTCATGTTTTCCATTTCTATTTGCCAAGAAGTGATGGGACCAGAGGCCATTGGGCTTTTTGTTTGTTTGTTTTAATATTGAGTTTTAAGCTGACATTTTCACTCTCCTTCTTCACCCTCATCAAGAGAGGCTCTCTAGTTCCTCTTTGCTTTCTGTCTTTAGAGTGGTATCATCTGGATATCTGAGGTTGTTGTTGTTTCTCCCAGCAATCTTGATTCCAGCTTGTAATCCAGCCAGCCTTGCATTTTGCATGATGTTCTCTGCGTATAAGTTAAATAAACAGGGTGACAATATACAGCCCTGACGTACTCCTTTCCCAATATGGAACCAGTCTGTTGTTCCATGTCCAGTTCTAACTTTTGCTTTTTGATCTGCATACAGATTTCTCAGGAGGCAGGTCAGGTGATCTGGTATTTATATCTCTAAGAGTTTTTCACGGTTTGCTATGATCCACACAAAGACTTTAGCATAGACAATGAAACAGAGGTAGATGTTTTTCTGGGATGCCTTTGCTTTCTCTATGATCCAGTCAGTGTTGGCAAATTGATCTCTGGTTTCTTTCCTTCTTCTAAACCCCGTTTGAACATGTAAAGTTCTCTGTTCACATAATGGTGAAGAGGATTTTAAGCATAGCCTTACTAGCATGGGAGATGAGTGCGATTGTCTGGTGGTTTGAACATTGTTTGGTACTGCTCTTTTTGGGAACTGGAATGAAGATTGACCTTTCCCAGCCCTGTGGCCACTGCCAGGTTTTCCAAATTTGCTGAGATATTGAGTGCAGAACTTTAATAGCATCATCATTTAGGATTTAAATAGCTCAGCTGGAACTCCATTGCCTCCACCAGCTTTGTTTGTAGCAGTGCTTCCTAAAATCCACTTGACTTAACACTCCAGATGTCTGGCTCTAGGTAAGTGACCATACGATCATGGTTTTCTGGGTCATTAAGAGCTTTTTTTTTTTTTTTTTTTACACTTCTGTGGATTCTTGCCACCTCTTCTTAATGCCTTCTGATTCTGTTAGATCCTTGCCATTTTTGTCTTTTATTTTGCTTATCTTTGCATGAAATATTCCCTTGGTATCTCCAGTTTTCTTAAAGAGATCTCTAATATTTCCCATTCTATTGCTTTCCTCTATTTCTTTACATTGTTCACTTAAGAAGATTTTCTTATCTCTCCTTGATATTCTCTGGAACTCTGCATTCAGTTGGGCACATGTCTCCCTTCTGCCTTTGCCTTTTGCTTCTCTTCTTTTCTCAGCTATTTGTAAGGCCTCCTCAGACAACCATTTTCTCTTCTTGCATTTCTTTTTATTGGGGATGGTTTTGATCACCGCCTCCTGCACAGTGTCAGAAACCTCTGTCTATAGTTCTTCAGGCACTCTGTCTATCAGATCTAGTTCCTTGAATCTATTTGTCACCTCTACTGTATAATCATAAGGGATTTGATTTAGGTCAAACCTGAATGGCCTGTGTTTTTCATTTTCCTATTTTCTTCAATTTGAGCCTGAATTTTTCAATAAGGAGCTGATGGTCAGCTCCAGGTCTAGTTTTTGCTGACGGTATACAGCTCTCCATCTTTGGCTATGAATAACATAATCAATCTGTTTTGCTATTGACCATTTGGTGATATCCATATGTAGAGTTATCCCCTGTGTTGTTGCAAAATGGTGTTTGCTGTGACCAAGTTGGCAGAATTCTGATAGCCTTTGCCTGTTTCATTTTGTACTCTTAAGGCTGAATTTGCCCATTACTCCATGTGTGTCTTGACTTCCTACTTTTGCATTCCAACCCCTTGTGATGAATAAGATATCTTTTTTGGTGTTAGTTCTAGGAGGTCTTCTAGGTCTTCACAGAACTGATCAGCTTCTTTGGCATCAGTGGTTGGGGCATAGATTTGGATTACTGTCATGTTGTATGTTTTGCCTTTGAATGAACTAAGATCATTCTGTGATTTTTAAGGTTGCACTCAAGTACTGCATTTCAGAATCTTTTGTTGATTATGAGGGCCACTCCATTTCTTTTATGGGATTCTTGCCTACAGTAGTAAATATAATAGTCATCTGAATTAAATTAACCCATTCCCATCCACTTTAGTTCAGTGATTCCTAAGATATCATTGTTTTTCTTGCCACCTCCTATTTGACTATGTCCAGTTTACCTTGATTCATGGACCTAACATTCCAGGTTCGTATGCAATATTGTGCTTTCCAGCATCAGATTTTACTTTCATCACCAGACACATCTACAACTGAGCATTGTTTCTGCTTTGGCCTAGCTGCTTCACTCTTTCTGTAGCTATTAGTAATTGTTCTCTGCTCTTCCCCAGTAACATATTGGACTCCTTCTTACCTGGGGGGATCATCTTTTGGTGTCATATCTTTTTGCTCTTTTATATAGTTCATGGAATTCTCAAGAGCTAGTATACTAGAGTGTTTTGCCATTCCTGCCTCCAGTGGATCATATTTTGCCAGAACTCTCCACTATGACCCATCCATCTTGCATGGCCCTACACAGGCCTGGCTCATAGCTTCATGGAGTTACACAACCCCTTTCTCCAGGACAAGGCGGTTATCCATGAGGGGGATATAGCTCATTACAGAGCACTAAATAGAGTTCTCTGTGTTATACAGTAGGTTATTTGCTATCTTTTATATATCATAGTGTATATATGTCGGTCACAGTCCCCCAATTTATCCCTTCTCTTTCCCCCTGATAACCATAAGATTGTTTTTTACATCTGTGACTTAATTTCTGTTTTGTAAATAGATTCATTTGTACCATTTTTTTTAAGATTCCACACATAAGCCATATCATATGATATTTTTCTTTCTCTGTCTGATTTCACTCAATATGACAATCTCTGGATTCATCCATGTTGCAGTAAATGTATTTACTTTGTTCTTTTTTACATTTGAGTCATATTCCATTATATATATGTACCATGTCTTCTTTACCCATTCCTTTGTTGATGAACATTTAGGTTGCTTCCATGTCCTAGCTATTGTAAATAATGCTGCCATGCACAATGGTGCCTGCATCTTTTCAAATTAATTTTTTTTCTGGATATATGCTCAGAAGTGGGGTTTCTGGATCATATGGTAGTTCTGTTTTTAGTTTTTAAAACACCTCTATACTGTTCGCAATAGTGACTGTACCAATTTACATTCCCACCAACCGTATAGGAGGGTTTCCTTTTCTCCACACCCTCTTTCGCATTTATTGTTTGTAGATTTCTTGATGATGGACATTCTAACCAGTGTGAGGTGATGTCTCATTATAGTTTTGATTTGAATTTCTCTAATAATAAGGGATGTTGAACATCTTTTCATGTGTCTCTTGGCCATCTATTCTTTGGCCCATTTTGAATGTCTACTTTATTTGATATGTATTCAATTGGCAATCATTAATACACTCATCATCTCCCATTTTTGTATTTCTGTGTAATAAATTCCTTGAAGGAGAACATTAATAGTAGTTTGTTATGGCTGTGGTAACAAGGAACCACAGAGTAGGTGGCTGACACAGAAGAAATGTATTTCTCACAATTCTGGAAGACACACGTCCAAGATCAAAATGTAGTCAGGCTGGTTTCTTCCCACCCTTGCTCCTTGGCTTGCAGACAGTCATTTTTTCCTTGTGCCTTCACATGGTATTCCTTCTGAGTAGGTCTGTGTCCTGATCCCACTGTCTGATAATTAAACCAGTTATACTGCATTAGAAGTGAAGTGAAGTGAAGTCCCTCAGTCGTGTCCAACTCTTTGTGACCCCGTGGACTGTAGCCCATCAGACTCCTCCGTCCATGGGATTCTCCAGGCAAGAATCCTGGAGTGGGTTGCCATTTCCTTCTTCAGGGGATCTTCCTGACCCAGGGATCGAACCTAGGTCTCCCACACTGCAGGCAGATGCTTTAACCTCTGAGCCACTAGGGAAGCCCATTGCATTAGGGTCTATCCTAATGACCTCATTTTAACTTGATTGTCTCTTTAAAGACCCTATCTTGAAACACAAGCTAAGGCACCAGAGCTTAGAATTTTAATGTACAGATTGGGGCAGGGAACACAAATCAGTCTGTAGCAATCTTGGTCAAATGCTTTGTACAACTGATTATTTGCTAAATTTTGTTGGTCAAATTTCAAAAATATGACACACATTTTTTTTCCAACCAGAAAGTTTTACTCCTTCTCATCTCTGCTTTTAATTTTATTTTTTTTTTAATTTTATTTTTACTTTATTTTACTTTACAATACCGTATTGGTTTTGCCATACGTTGACATGAATCC
>SJYT01033994.1:383029-441940 GCA_006410635.1 Cephalophus harveyi | reverse complement strand
GTGATGAGACCAGATGCCATGATCTTTGTTTTCTGAATGTTGAGCTTTAGGCCAACTTTTTCACTCTCCTCTTTCACTTTCATCAAGAGACTTTTTAGCTCCTCTTCACTTTCTGCCATAAGGGTGGTGCCATCTGCATATCTGAGGTTATTGATATTTCTCCCAGCAATCTTGATTCCAGTTTGTGTTTCTTCCAGTCCAGCGTTTCTCATGACGTACTCTGCATAGAAGTTAAATAAGCAGGGGGACAATACACAGCCTTGACGGACTCCTTTTCCTGTTTGGAACCAGTCTTAACTCATTATTATTCTTTATAAAGGCCCTGGTACCAGTGCTCAGCCCAGCTCGGTGACTAAAGGGATAAGAAGAGAATCATGAAGTTTCAAATTGAAAGAACTTAGAAGAGGGGTTGGCAAATCGTGACCCGAAACGGCCCCCACCTCTTTTTGTAAATAAAGTCTCCTTGGAACACAGACACCCTTATTCACTTACACAGTGCCTTTGGCTGCATCTGCTCTACAACAGTAGAGTTGAGTCACTGAGAACCTAAAAGAACTACTTTTTTGGTCCTTTAGAGAAAAAGTGTGCTGACCCACCTAAAGAGAGTAAGGGTAACTTTTCATGACCTAAATCATCTCCACAATCGGTCGTGATTGAACACCCCCAGGAATGAGATACTCTCTCCCTCCAGAGGCAGCCCAGCCGTTTTTCAGATAACTCTAATCTTTAGAAGATTCTTCCTTAAATTGATGTAACCCATCTCCCTGTAACTAAAATCAGAGACCCTCCCCCAGCCTCTCACAGAGAAAGCAAGTTGCCTGCCCAAAGCACACAGTCCCTGGCATAAAAGCCAGGATCCCAGATCACGTCTTCTCCTGTTGTCTCTCCTACTAGACTATAGCTTCCTCCCATCGGAGTTGAGTTCTGAATCACTTTTTTTTTTTAATTAAAATATGTTCGATCCACTCTATTTCTCAAGACAGAGAAGTGGAAAAACTTTTACTTTCCAAAATGATTTCAAGTTTACAGTTTCAGTGCTATTGGAGTAAAACTTCTGCTATTGACAAAGCTGATCTCTCAAGAATGGCTCATTTACAAAAATAAAATAAAAGACATTTCCTAAAAAGGTAACTAGAGAGGACAGATAGATAAAATAATTAAGAACTGGAGCTAAGGGGTCATGCAGACCTGGCTTACAATCACACAGTAAACATGAGACTATGAGTAATCATCTTCTGCAAGCCTCAGTCTTATCATCTGTAAATAGGGACCACAAGAGTGCCAATACTATAGGATTATTGTGAAAGTACAGCCACATAACACATGCAAAGCATTTAGCTCAGTCCTGGCACTGTACACCCGCTCAATAAATATTTCTATTATTACAACTGAAAATGTATTTTATGGTTTCTCTTTCTACTATGCCTTCTTTCTACTTTCCTTCCCTTCCCCGAGTTGGCATAAAAATTATTTTTCGTTTCCTCACCTCCAATTAGATATTGATTAGAGTATCTGATTGAGAATGAGCACTTAATAAAAGTAAATAAGTTCTGACATTTTATTTTTATTCTTGAATAAAAATGCTCACCATCCTCCTGAAAATGAGCCGTCACATTTTATTTAACAGCAGAAAAGATTTGTACATTTGGCCCTGCAGGAGCTGGGGAATCTATTTTCATTATAACAAACATTGATTTTGCATTAAAAAGTCTCATTATTTGAGATAATGACTGCTGGGCTCCTCAGTTATTCTTTTGGTTCCTAAATCATTAAAACTCTAATGTTTAAAGAGCAAGTAGGGCTAGGGTGGCTCCCAAATTATTGCCAGTGAGTTGTTCCCTCTGTGCCCCAGCCACGGAGGAGATGCAAGACCGGGAGAGACGCTGAAACACACAAGGCCAAGTCCACCTCTTCCTCTTGTCGTTCCAGAATTCCAAAGTCCAAATCAGGCTCGGTTCCGAAACTGCTTAGAAAATAAAAAGAGAAACAAACCAAAAAAAAAGAACAAAAAACCTCTGGTCTCTGTGTTCATGTTCATTCAGCTCTTTGAACAAATCCAGGGGCTAAAGGAGCTGGGAAGAAGAGAGGAAGTCGCGCCCAACCCCAGGGCACGGAGTTGGATGGCATATTGGGTGTCCACAGTGGTGGCAGAGAGATGCGGGAGGTCAACCTTCTACCATCAGCAGGGTAAATTATTGACACCGGGAATATTCCCTAGTGGATGGTTTTCCATGGTTATATTCTCTGATCCTGGGCATTTATGCTGCAGGAGACCCAGCTGGACATCTCATTGGCAAGCCACGTGTGCTACAACTGAGTTTTGTAGAATTTCAACCACATACACCGATTTAGATAATGTATTCTTTCAGAAGCCAGGGCTGAGCTTTAAACAAAACATAATCCTGCCTGCATATCAATTTCCCCAGGACTGTGAGGAGGGAAAGGAAAAAAAACTCAGAAGCCTGATNCAACTGAGTTTTGTAGAATTTCAACCACATACACCGATTTAGATAATGTATTCTTTCAGAAGCCAGGGCTGAGCTTTAAACAAAACATAATCCTGCCTGCATATCAATTTCCCCAGGACTGTGAGGAGGGAAAGGAAAAAAACTCAGAAGCCCGATGCTTGGAGCAGCAGCATTTCCATCCGGGGCTGAGCAGTGGGGACGTCCAGCAGGATTCAGTCTGCAGGTTCATTAACGGAGCACAAGGAAGGAAGGGTAGGGGGAAGGTGGGGGCGCATCATAAAATATGAAAGGACTTCCCTGGAAATTGGCATCAATGTGATTTATTCAATCCAGACCCAAGCTCAACTATTTGAAAATAATTGAATAGTTGATACCCACTGCCACTTGAAAGTGACGGGAACATGGGCTGGGGGTATAATGAAGGGAGATGCTGGGAGGAATTTAAGAAGTCCCAGATCTCAGCCTGCCCAGTCTTCTGGAAGAGGAAAGAGAACCCTCCCTGGACCCACCCTAATCACCAATCACTTTTTGTGGGAAGCTCTTTCTTATTCTATTCCTGTCTGCCCAGACGCAGGTTTCTGTAGAGTGATCTCCACTGTATGTAAACAATTTTACATCCTACCACTTGTATTTGACATTTTGTTGTAAGCATTTTCTCTTTGCAAAAATTTTTGGCTTTTAAAACATTATATAAGCCCTATATGCCTATGGTAACAAATTAAAGCAATACAGAAATACACTATAGAAATAGAAATAAATGATAGATTTATTTTTAATAAATTATAGAAAGGGAACATTTCCCCTACACATAGACACCTATCCTCTAAGACTGACATTATTAATAGTTTAAGGCCTGAGTAGGGAAGGGATAAACTAGGAGTTTGTGATTAATAGATATATACTACTATGTATAAAATAGATAAACAACAAGGACCTACTGTATAGCACAGGGAACTATATTCTATATCTTGTAATAGCCTGTAATGGAAAAGAATATGAAAAAGAATATATATATATATATATATATATATATCACTTTGCTGTACACCTGAAATTAACACAACATTGTAAAGCAACTATGTGACAATTAATAAGAAGGGGGAAAAATGTTTAAGGCTTGTCTTTCCAGATAGTTTTCTATGTCTGTAAATACACACACATACATGTACATATGTACACTTTAGAATTTCTTTACAGGAAAATATATATAAATTCTGTTTGTAACTCTTTCATGAAACAACGTTGTGGATATTTCCAAGACAGTGCATCTAGAGACCCACTTCTATCTTTTCATCCACTGGGTACACCTCATTGTTTATTTTACTTATTGCTGCATTGCCAGGCAATTAAGGTATTTCCAATGTTTATGACAAGCAGTGCTACAGCGTCACCGCACATATATATATATGTACACTTGCAAAGCAAATGTTTCTGTAGAGTTGATTCCCAGAAAGGAGAGTGCAGGATCTTAGCATGTGACCTACAAGCTTTCTCCATATTGTTTCACGCATCCCAGTTATCACTTTTAATATCTGCAGAACCACCTTTTAAATCCAACTTAGCCAACTTGCATAACAGGGGAAAAAAATAAATCTATTTAAAGCTATCCTGTCTGCAAGTGCCTCCAAGGAGTACAAGGAGACTAGTGTGGTGAGCCTGTTAGAGTGTAAAATATGAAACCCCTCCCCCACCAGGGCACAATCTGGAAATATCAATAGCCTATGAAGCCAAGAGAGAGTTGAACTGTGCATGGAAGTTAGAGTCTCCCAGAAGATCTGGGAGAGATGGAATGCCAGCAACTTGGCCAAAAACTCGGGGTCCTTACCCTTACCCAGTGCAGTCTGCATTGAGCTGTCATCAGCGGCGTGCTGGCCGAGGGTCAACGCGAACTGATTTGCTTGCTGATTTCCACATTGTAGATACTCCTTCCAAGGTGCAGGCTGACTCCAGGGCAACAATAATTGCCCCAGACTGTCCTGTAAACCATGGCTAGATATCTGCTCCACCCATCAGCCCTGGGCCAATGGGACCTTCCAGGAGCGGAGGCATCAGACAGGTTCCACCTTGGAGTGAAGCAGTCAGCAAGTGAGGCTGGCTCCTGCAAGGTCCAGGACTAAGTTCAGAAGCCAACTGCAGTGTAGGCGGAAAGGATGAAAAGCTCCCCTCAGGAATCTATGGGAATGCTTCGGGGGGCTTCATGATGGGAAAGGGGTTTGAGTTATCTTTCGGAGATGTGAAAGAATGATCCCAGAAGGCTGAAGGATATGCGGACCCTGGTGCCTCACTTTGGGCTGCTTCCCACTCCCTGCTGTGTCAACTAATCCTGGGTGAGCATCTCTAGCAAAAAGTCAAGACTCTACAAGCTAATCCTCACCCCTTTTCCACCATAGCCCTTCCACTCCCTACCAACACACCCCCTGCTCCATTGCACCCCACTCCCTCCCAGTCCCCAAATGATCACTGCATCCTCCTGACTCCATGCCTTGGCCCAGCCCTGCCCTCCTCCCGAGGCTCTTGCCATCCACCTAAGCTGTCACAGCCATGTCCACCTCTCAAGGTTAGAGTCACACACTCCCTCTTCAAACAAGACTGCAGTGGAATGTGTCTCCTCCTCCCCCAAAGCCCCAGCATGTTTTGTGCAGGTGGCTTCCATTGACAAAACCCCTTGTGTCCCCCACAGGCTGGAGGGCTTCCTGGAGGAGGCAGAATGAAATCACACCTCTGTCCTCAGCATGGCACAACAGTTCCCACAGAGCCAGCACTAATCTGGAGTCACCACCTATGAAGCCTCTCGAACCCTCTGAGTTTTACCCCAGCCTCTGACAACATCCACGTGATGGTCACCTGAAAGGTAAAAAAGAACCGTCCTTATACAGGTGGGGAAACCAAGGCTCGAAGAGATTTGGGGCCTCGTTCGATATCCCAGGGACAAATCCTGGGCTCAGTTCTTCTGACTATAAGCACCACTTCACTTCTACTCACTTCCGCTGCCAGAGGAAGGAGGAATCTACAACATGACCCAGCCCAAGTGCTCCTACCTGGGGCCTTGGAGTCCTGGGGATCTGCACACTGATTTCAAGGAGACCCCAGGTGGCCCAGTGCTGAAGAATCCACCTGTCAATGCAGAGGATGAGGGTTTCATCCCTGGGTTGGGAAGATCCCCTGGAGAAGGAAATGGCAACCCACTCCAGTGTTCTTGCCTGGAAAATCCCATGGACAGAGGAGCCTGGCAGGCTACAGTCCATGGGGTTGCAAAGAGTCAGACTCGACTGAGCTCACACTCATACCAAACCTCATGTCCATTTGCACACAAAGGGGAAGGAGGAAATCCTTGCCTCTTTTTGTTTGTTTGCTTGCTTGCTTTTTTTTTTTTTTTGGTTTTGGGGGTAGTTGTTAGCATTAAATGAGGAACAGCTGAAGACTCCATCCTCTCACTTTACAGATGAAAAAGCTGAGGCTCAAAGAGGAACAGTGACCTGGCCAAAGACACACAGTGAGTGTGGGGGCTCTATACTCTGTCAACCTAGCAAAGCTGGAGCTTCCTTTCCTTCCCCTTCATGGCTCTGGGTTGGGGGCAGCCACAGAGAAATCTGCATGAGATCTGGAGTGTGGAAGTGCAACAGCAGCCACTATTGCAACTCAACCTGTGTGAGATCACAGGCAATGCCACAGCCACCCCACCTGCTGGCTCACCTTGCTGCCTTGGGCCACCCAGCCAGACCTGTGCAACTCAGACTCCACTAGATTTCCTCTTTCAGCTTCGCCAAGCTCTGGGCCAGGTTTGTGTGCAATGTCATGATGAAGCCGGCCAGTTCTGCAGATCACCCATATCATCCTCTGGAGGGCTAGAAGCAGCAGGAGATTACCCAGGTTCCAGTGACAGACAGCTGTGGGTCCCAGTGTTCCGCCTGGCGGGTTCTAAGTCATCCTTCCAGGTTTCACTTTGTCCTTGCTCACTTCCTCTTCCTGCCATCTTCCCTTCCTGACTGCCAGCCCTACTGACCTCCAGACATGTGTGTCCAGACTAACATCACTGCCCACCAGCTGCCGTGATCACAAAGGGCTTCATTCCCAGCAGAGAGCCCTCAGATCATCTACAGTGGGTCTTTTGTTCTGATGGACCCCTAACACACAGTGAACTCACTGCAGTCGAGAGCCCGAGTTCCTGCCCCTGCTCCTGGCTTCTCTCACGAGCTGGAAAGGTGGTCTGGGCCCCAGACCCCAGGCCGGGCCCCAGACCCCAGGCCAGGCCCATCAAAATCACTGCCTCCGTCTACACCTCTCAGGGCTGTTTCCCCAGGCCAGTGGCCGAGGGAGATACTTGTGTCTGGCCAGTGCCCCAGACCGTGTGCTCTGCTCCTGCCAGGCTCCAGGGCTGCCCAGTCCTGCAACTCTCTCTGTAAGGCCCTCAGAGGACTGGATGAGAGTTGGGGGGGATGCCTTGTCTTGGCTTCACATCCTCCCCCATCTCAGTTGGGGCCTTTGAAGGCTATTTATTTCTCCTGGTCCCCAAGCCCACAACCTCTGAGCAGCTTCAGATGCCTGCTGTCCCCAGGGCTCTATTAATCAGACAGTAAGGATGTCACACTGGCTTGGCCATTGCCCAAGCAAGCCCTGGGCTGGCCCTTCCTCACAGTCACTGCATCCTGCATGCTGAGCTGGGACTTATTACTGCTCCCCACATCCTGGACTCCCGCCATCTGTAGCAGGACAGAATTTCTCCACAGCGTGGCACTGAGCTAGCGATTCCAGGGCAGCTGTTCTCTCCTTCCCTCGTCAGTCCCTCCTCCCGCAGGAAGGTCTCTGGGAGCCCAGGGACTCTCCTTTTTCAGAAGTGTTTCTGAGGGAAAAGGGCATTAGCGAAGCTAGGGAAATAAATGCATCTGGATTCAAGCTTCTCCACTGGCACTTACTAGCTGTGCGACCTTCGAGAAGTCATATAACCTCTCTGAGCCTTAGATGACTTGTCCATAAAGTAGGAATGTTGTGAGGATTAAATAAGGTACTGCATGGACAGCGCAAAAGCCAGGCTGTGGCACATGACACACTCTGCAGATGAAAGCCGTTGTTGTTACTATTGTTGTTATTGTTTTTTTTAAATCATTATAGTCACTAAACTGTGCTCTTGAGGATGGGAACTGTTGTCCAGCGTGTTCTCACCAGTGCCTAGAAACGCAGTGTTGAATGAATGAATAGATGTTCCTTGGCCAGCCTCAGTGTATCCCACAGATAAAGCTCCTAGGACTAAAGAACGTTTAGAGATTCAGTAGCTGAGGTTCTACTAGAGCCACTTGGGTTGTCTAACTATCTGGGTTGAGTTTTGTCAACCCTCTTTGAGTTTTGTCTTTGACCACTTGCTGACTCCCAATCCACTAGTGGAGACTGCACTGGAATTCCCCCAAAGAGTAAGAAACCCTCCCCTTGCCAGGGGCACAGACCCCAGCCACACGTCCTGGCGCAGCACCCACAATTAGGGCAGCTCTGACCCAGAGCACAGCTCTGCTTCACAGCAGAATGCAGAGTCCAGTCCAGGTAAAATCCAGACCCTATTAATGTCCGCAATTTAATAGATGAGGACACTGAGGTACAGAAGTAACTTGCCCAAAGTCACGTGGCTAGCACTAAAAGTAGGATTCAAACCCACCTATTGCCTCTCAGATACATATTATATACAGAACTCATATACTCTGTAAGGTAGCTATGAATATCTTCACATACAGATACAGAAACAGGCTCAGAGAGCGTTAGTAACTTGACCGAAGCCACACAGCTAACCCAGTGAATTTACATCTTATGTAAAAAGATGCAAAGGTAAAAGCTCCAGAGTCCAAATTGCTCTTGAAATGCCCTAAGTGGTGGACATAGCTTTCTTTTTATATAGCCCAGTGCTGTGATTTTTACACAAACATGCTCAAGTTTGAGAACTAACGAGCTGGGCTGAAGGAAGGACCAGAAGGGAAGTCTGTGTGTGAAGATGTCAGGACATCAAATCGTTAAACCATTTAGCCACTTAGATAATCATTAGGCCCCTGGCCCAAATGAGGCAGGGAAGAGGATTCTAAGCATTCCTGCCAGATTCACTCAATTGCAGTTTAATGCTAGTGCCCTTTGGTGTTAATATATGTGAACAGACTTCATTGAGGAACTATTTAATGAGTAACATATATAAAAGCACCTTGCCTTTCCAAATGAGTGTTGTAGTAATATTTTGTGGCCTCCACTGACCAGCACTCATTGTCAGGACCTTAAAGGTTGAGCTTCTGGTTCCTTACCATATAGGGGAGGGGCACAGTGGGGCAACTTGAAGCTGAATGTGACTCCTCTGGGCAGCTGACTCCAGGACCCAGGATATCTGTGTGCTGTGCATAACCCCTGTGCTAGGAAAAAAAAAAAAAACACAAACCTACCTTTAGCCATGGAGCTAAAACCTGGTGATGACCTGAACCAGAATTGGGCTTCCCTGGTAGTTCGGACAGTAAAGAGTCTGCCTGCAATGCATGAGACCTGGGTTCAATCCCTGGGTTGGGACAATCCCCTTGGAGAAGGGAACGGCTACCCACTCCAGTATTCTTGCCTGGAGAATTCCATGGACAGAGGAGCCTGGTGGGCTACAATCCATAGGATCACAAAGAGTTGGACACAACTGAGCAACTTTCACTGAAGCAGAATAGTTGATTCTAGAATCTCATGACACTTCCGTTCCTCAGGGTCCTAGAACCAGGGAAGGTCCTGAAACACAGGCAGCAGATACAAGGAGGAGAGGACAGAAGAGGATGAGATGGTTAGATAGTAGAGGAGAGGCCCATTGCTAACCTGTGATCATCTAAAGAGATTTAAGATTCACGTGGTTTCACATAGGTCTTAGGATAAATGCCATGCTATGTGTTAATTGGCAGTGTTCCGTAGTTGCATCAGCAACTCATGGACACGAATTTGAGCAACCTGGGAGATAGTGAAGGACAGGGACGCCTAGCATGATGCAAACCATGGGGGCGCAGAGTCAGACACAACTTAGCAACTGAACAACTACAAACAACAGCACCTTCACCGAGGGACAATATCCACCAACTCGTGTGATTACTTCCCTTTTGCTCCAGGGAGAGACTGAGGCCCAGAGGCTGCTATGCCCACACCACAGAAGATCAGCAGTGAGAGAAGTCAGCACTCAGATGTCACTCCCAGCGAGGTGTCCTTCATGCCTCGAAATGCTGCCTTCTGGGTCACAGGACGTCTAACACAAACCTACCTTTAGCCATGGAGCTAAAACCTGGTGATGACCTGAACCAGAATTGGGCTTCCCTGGTAGTTCGGACAGTAAAGAGTCTGCCTGCAATGCATGAGACCTGGGTTCAATCCCTGGGTTGGGACAATCCCCTTGGAGAAGGGAACGGCTACCCACTCCAGTATTCTTGCCTGGAGAATTCCATGGACAGAGGAGCCTGGTGGGCTACAATCCATAGGATCACAAAGAGTTGGACACAACTGAGCAACTTTCACTGAAGCAGAATAGTTGATTCTAGAATCTCATGACACTTCCGTTCCTCAGGGTCCTAGAACCAGGGAAGGTCCTGAAACACAGGCAGCAGATACAAGGAGGAGAGGACAGAAGAGGATGAGATGGTTAGATAGTAGAGGAGAGGCCCATTGCTAACCTGTGATCATCTAAAGAGATTTAAGATTCACGTGGTTTCACATAGGTCTTAGGATAAATGCCATGCTATATGTTAATTGGCAGTGTTCCTTAGTTGCATCAGCAACTCATGGACACGAATTTGAGCAACCTGGGAGATAGTGAAGGACAGGGACGCCTAGCATGATGCAAACCATGGGGGCGCAGAGTCAGACACAACTTAGCAACTGAACAACTACAAACAACAGCACCTTCACCGAGGGACAATATCCACCAACTCGTGTGATTACTTCCCTTTTGCTCCAGGGAGAGACTGAGGCCCAGAGGCTGCTATGCCCACACCACAGAAGATCAGCAGTGAGAGAAGTCAGCACTCAGATGTCACTCCCAGCGAGGTGTCCTTCATGCCTCGAAATGCTGCCTTCTGGGTCACAGGACGTCCACAGGTGGATTTGATCTGGGGTCATCTATGTGGATGCACAGCGCTCTGTGGGAGCTGGCTCTCCAGGGGAACAGAGCGATGATGGAGAAAAGGATGAGGATGGCCTAGGGGCTGAAGACACGCTGGGGGGGGATGGGGTGGCCTGAGCCCTCTGAGCCCAGGAAACTGATCCCACAAGTGGGGTCCCCAGAGGCAGTTTCCTGCAGCGACACAAAGTGAACAGGAGACCACTCGAGGCCACTGCATCTTCCTCCAGCCTTGCCTTTGTCCCGCGTGCATCCCGCACTCTATGCCTAGCTCTGGAACAGCCTGGCAGGCATGGGGAGCGGTGATGAGCGATGGTCTTCCTTTCTAAGGGCATTTCTCCTACCTCATTTCATTTCCTCCACACCACCACCCTGAGTTGGTAACTCATGATTGCATTTTACAGATGGAGTACCGAGCTCAACGTGGGGCAGCTCGCATACAACCCTCTGTGTCCACTCAGTGGCACAGCTGAGAATCCAGCCCATCTTGGAGAGCAGAAGCGGAACTCAGGAAGGCGTGGTATCCCACGTGGCTGCGGGGATGGTCCTCCTCGGGCAGGCAACTAGACTGATGGCAAGTTCCCCCTGACGGTGAGTTCCCCCAGTGCTGTAGCCCCCTCCCTGCCAGGCCTGTGCCCGCTGCTCCGGATGCAGGCGGGAGCGAGGCTGGGCGCTAATTTACACTTGTTTAACTACAGCTGCCGCCCTCCTGCCATGTGTCTCCCCGCCATTTATTGCGCTTTCCAAAGCCCTGCCCGGCACTCAGGGGCATTTCCTGCCTGCGCTAATGGAGGAGAATAGACGCATTATATGTGAATAATGGATTATGATGATACAATTTGGGTCTCTTAGCTCTCACCGAGCCTAGGCTGGCCTTGCATTATTGATAACTTACACACACCTTCCCGAGCGTGTTTATGTAAATATTTAATAGGGAAAGCAAGTTAACCCATTGGTTTCAACCATTCCAGAGTGTTGGAAGTAAAGGCTGTGAGGGCAACGGCAGGAGGAGATGATGAGTCAGGTCCCTTTGGAAAAGCCAGAAAGTTCCCAAGATGCTTGCTTAGTCACAAGAAGTGTGTGGTCTCAAAGTTCATGCCTTCCCAAGAACTGAGAGAGAAGGGTAGGTACGCCTCACCGTGGGGGAAGACCCACCTGGGGTTGAGAAGACCAGTGGCCAGCAGAGCACACTCGAGAAGGTTGGGGGCAGGTAGGTTCAGACTTCTGGAATGCGGCAGTGGAAGGAACGTCTCCCTGCTGAATTAACAGGACCATTGCTTCCCACTTTCCAAGGCTGATTTCCTGTTCTCTCATATGGCTTCCGCTCTTCACACTCCATTTCCTATTGGAAGATGATGCTTAAGAGAAGCTGCCGGGGTTGCAGCCTGGGCTCCTCCACTACCAGCTGGATGGAGAGTTAGTTCATATCTCTGGGTACCAGGTCTCACATCCGTAAAATTGGGAGGTAAACGTACTTATCTCATAGGCACTCACAGGTTACTGTGAGAATCCAATGAGATAACGTATCTGAAGTGGTTTGTGTCGTGCCCACAGGAGAGGCCCATTGCTAACCTGTGATCGTCTAAAGAGATTTAAGATTCACATGCTTTCACATAGGTCTTAGAATAAATGCCATCGTATGTGTTAATTGGCAGTGTTCCTTAGTAGTATGGAAAATAGTTGTGCCTCTCAGATGCATTGAAATACTGCCATTATTTTGCTAATATTGTTTCTGGCAAGCAGGCCACTTTCTCCCCTCTAGGAAGTCATGAGAGTGGGCATGTGCCCCATCTGCTAATGCAGAGGGTACAGGAGACCTCCCTCCCCACCCCCCCCCCACCAGCACCCTGTCTTGGGCATCTCCCCCATTAGGTTCATCTCCCCCAAACCCTCTTCTCAGGTTGCCATTGACAACCTGCCATTCTCCAAGCTCACTTCCCTGAGCTGGCAAGTCTTCACACACGCTGCCTCCTGTACCTGAATTTCCTCCTTTGCAACATGTGGCTGAGTCTTATCTCCTCCATGAAGCCTTCCCCGCCTCATGACCGAGCTCATCTTATAAGTGAAATGCTGGTGTGTCCATCTGCCCACCCAGCAGATTTGCAGGCCCAAGGTCCCGGGAGGCAGGGCTCTGACAAAGCACTCCTACAGTCACCACCTCCAGCACGTGGGGTCCCAGGCTGGGTGCCATGAGAAGCCAGCTGGGCACTAAAAGGTAATAGTCTGTGCTCTTGAGGGAAGAGACAGACAATTACACAAGAGGCAAGAAATTCTAGTGTGCAAGAAGATGGTAAGCATGATAGAGGAGGGCCTAAGCAATAAGGAATACTGGGAGTGTATGTCTAAGTAGGATGGTCAAGGTCAGCCTCCCTAAGCAAAGGTCTGAGGGGAGTGAGGGAGTGAGCCATGGATATCTGGGAGAAGAGGGAACAGCCAGGACAAAGACCCTGATATGGGAGGGTGCAGGAGTTCAAGGAAAATCCAGATGGGTGTGGCTGCCACAGATGGAGGAAGGGCTTCGCAAAGGGGAGGTTCTGATTGTGTAGAGCCTGGTGACCTTGGTCAAGGCTTTTCCTCCTGCTATACGGGATGGGGCACTACCGGAGGATTCCAAGCAGAGGAGTGATGGGATCTGACTTTATTTTAGGGGGCGTCAGGGGGAGCATAGAGCAGAGGGGGCAAGTACCAGAACTTGGACACCCATTAAGAGATTATAAAAATTCAGGTAAGACAAAATGATGCCTGGTCCTAGGATGGGGTGGGGTGGGGGTGGGGGTGGTGGTGAGAGAGAACCAAATGTTTGGGTTCTAACAGAGGTGGAAGGTGGAGCTGATCAAATGTTTGAACACTTGATGTAAAAGAAAGAGCAGAATCAAGGACAAGTCCAGGCATCATCACTGACTGGAAGGATAGAGTTGCCATTGACCAAAGTGGAGACAGTGGTGGATGGGGCAGGTTTGTGGGGAAAAGATCAGGAATTCTGTTTGGGTCGTGTCATTAGACATACTAGATTTGGGGTGTCTATAAGATGTCTCAGGGGAGGGCTGAAATGGGCACATGGACCCTGGAGTCTAGATTTCTAAGTGACAGGCCCAAGCTAGACTTATAACTATGAGTCATCAGATGGATGAGGTCACATGGGAGAGAGTGTAAAGAAAAACACAGACACGGCTATGAGTAGAGGTAGTGGAGGGAGGAGAACCAGCAAAGGAGACAGTGAGGAGGCAGCCTATGGGGTAGGAGGAAATTTATTTGTTGAAATGTCACTGCATTGGAGGGCAACAAATAATTGTAATCAAATAGCTACCATTAACTGAACATTCACTGTTAGACACATCACATATAATTTCTCTCTTAATCCTGACAATTTTCTTGAAGCGATCTCTAGTCTTTCCCATTCTGTTCTTTTCCTCTATTTCTTTGCATTGATCGCTGAGGAAGGCTTTCTTATCTCTTCTTGCTATTCTCTGGAACTCTGCATTCAGATGCTTGTATCTTTCCTCTGCTCCTTTGCTTTTTGCTTCTCTTCTTTTCACAGCTATTTGTAAGGCCTCCCCAGACAGCCATTTTGCTTGTTTGCATTTTTTTTCCATGGGGATGGTCTTGATCCCTGTCTCCTGTACAATGTCATGAACCTCCATCCATAGGTCATCAGGCACTCTATCTATCAGATCTAGTCCCTTAAATCTATTTCTCACTTCCACTGTATAATCATAAGGGATTTGATTTAGGTCATACCTGAATGGTCTAGTGCTTTTCCCTACTTTCTTCAATTTCAGTCTGAATTTGACAATAAGGAGCTCATGATCTGAGCCACAGTCAGCTCCCAATCTTGTTTTTGCTGACTGTATAGAGCTTCTCCATCTTTGGCTGCAAAGAATATAATCAATCTGATTTTGGTGTTGACCATCTGGTGATGTCCATGTGTAGAGTCTTCTCTTGTGTTGTTGGAAGAGGGTGTTTGCTATGACCAGTGCCTTTTCTTGGCAAGACTCTATTAGTCTTTGCCCTGCTTCATTCTGCGTTCCAAGGCCAAATTTGCCTGTTACTCCAGATGTTTCTTGACTTCCTACTTTTGCATTCCAGTCCCCTATAATGAATAGGACATCTTTTTTGGGTGTTAGTTCTAAAAGGTCTTGTAGGTCTTCATAGAACTGTTCAACTTCAGCTTCTTTAGCGTTACTGGTAGGGGCATAGACTTGGATTACTGTGATATTGAATGGTTTGCCCTGGAAACGAACAGAGATCATTCTGTCATTTTTGAGATTGCATCCAAGTACTGCATTTCGGACTCTTTTGTTGACCACGATGGCAACTCCATTTCTTCTGAGGGATTCCTGTCCACAGTAGTAGATATAATGGTCATCTGAGTTAAATTCACCCATTCCAGTCCATTTTAGTTCCCTGATTCCTAGAATGTCAACGTTTACTCTTGCCATCTCCTGTTTGACCACTTCCAATTTGCCTTGATTCATGGACCTAATATTCCAGGTTCCTATGCAATATTGCTCTTTATAGCATTGGACCTTGCTTCTATCACCAGTCACATCCACAAAGCTGAGCGCCGAAGAATTGATGTTTTGAACTATGGTGTGTTGTAGAAGACTCCTGAGAGTCCCTTGGACTGCAAGGAGATCCAACCAGTCCATTCTGAAGGAGATCAGTCCCAGGTGTTCTTTGGAAGGAATGATGCTAAAGCTGAAACTCCAGTACTTTGGCCACCTCATGCGAAGAGTTGACTCATTGGAAAAGACTCTGATGCTGGGAGGGATTGGAGGCAGGAGGAAAAGGGGACAACAGAGGATGAGATGGCTGGATGGCATCATGGACTCGATGGACGTGAGTTTGAGTGAACTCCGAGAGCTGGTGATGGACAGGGAGGCCTGGCGTGCTGCGATTCATGGGGTCGCAAAGAGTCGGACACGACTGAGCAACTGAACTGAACTGAATCCTGACAATTAGGAATTCTCATTTTAGAAATAAGGAAACTGAGTCTCAGAAAGCTTAAACCAACCAAGATTTCGTGGCTGATCATTACCCAGCAGCAATAAACCCAACCTTCAGCTCGGCTCAACTAACATTTCTTTTTCATTCCTGAGAAATGGGTGCTGTTTCTAGACATTATTTCATTTAATGCTCTCAATGCCCTCATGCTGCAAAGAAAAGGTCATTTCCATCCATTTTACAGATGTGGAAACTGAGGCTTAGAGTCTCACTGAGTAACCTACTCAAAATTACCCAAGGAGGAAATGCCTGGCAGGGATTTGAATGTTGGTCTCCTGTCTTGCTTGGACACTTGGGGTTCTCCCAAGTCTGCGTTTGGAGAAGGAAACAGGGTTGAGGGATTAACAGTGGCTTCTCAGCTTGAATTCCTATGCCTCTTCCAAGGACCAGATGTTGGGCTGGTGCCACAGGGCCCTCCGCTGAGCCCTAGGCTGAGAGCAGAGAGGGAGAGCTCTCCATTACCAAAGCCCAGGCTGAGTGCTCCCAGGGAGCTCCCCTCCTCCCCGCCTGCCCAGCATCTGCCCTCCACCAGCCCCTGCCTGGTTGCCAGATGTGCCAGCTGTGGCTCCTCTCCATGGAGGGCCTCATTTATTAATTAACGTGGACGCCAAGGGGGTAACTTCTCAGGCCCAGCCTCAGAGCAGATCTTGGCACATTTTTCAGACTTTGTTTAATAATTTATCATCTTTTAATCATAAAAATAATTAGCACAAGAGCGATAATCTGTGCTCTGCCGAGAGCAGACTGGCAAAGGAGTTTTCAGACGGTGCCAGGGCCCCAAGAACTGAGCTTTGGCAGAGGGGAGAGGGACGGGCTGACTCAGAGCCCATTGTCCACTCCAGCGCTGGCCTCTGGGAGCCAGGGCGGCTGAGATTCTGCCTGGCTGTGGCAGGGACTCGCCGACCCACGTTTCCTAAGAACCTGAGGCTTCTGCTCCTCTCTGATCTGACTCACCAGCCGATATCCTAAGTTCCTTCTCTCTAGGTCTTAATTTTCCCATCTATAAAATAGGAGTTAGACTAGCTGATCCATAAGGGTCCTTTGTGCTTCCCAGGTGGCACTAGTGGTAAAGAACCCACCTGCCAATGCAAGAGACAGAAGAAATGCAAGGTCAGTCTCTGGGTTGGGAAGATCCCCTGGAGGAGGGCATGGCAACCCGCTCCAGTCCCTGGAGAATCCCACGAGCAGAGGAGCCTGGCGGGCTACAGTCCAAGGGTTGCAGAGTCAGGCACAACTGAAGGGAATTAGCACACACACCTGCAAGGGCTCTTTTGTTCAAGAAGCCATGATCCAATGAGGCAGCAAATATAGAAGCAGTTAAGAGAATGAGCTGGAGAGCCCACGAGGCCGTGAAGCCTCCTGCGGACTCCTCGGCATCCCCCAGCCACTCACAGAGCCCCGGGAACAAGATTCGGTTCTGTCGCACCTAAGCTGTGTGGCCAGAAGCAAGTCCCTTCCCCTCTCTGAGCTGACCCATCTGAAGAGTAGGAGTGATCATTCATACCCTGCAGGGAGGATGCAAGCCAGGGTGGGGCAAGGCTCACCCTCTGGAGACACTGACCCCATTCTGCTCTGATTCACCTGCAACTACCTGTCGAGACTGCGGGGCCGGGGAGCAGTCAGGGCTGTCCCTCCTCCGACTGGATGCCCCCACTCCCCAGGTAGTGAATAAGCAAGCTACCTGTCCTCCCAGTGCCGGGGACCTGTCTGGAGGTCATTTGACCCTTGCAGGCAGACACATTCTCTCCCAGGTAACAGCAGAGTCTGGCAACTCTAGGAAAGACTACAGCAGTCCACAAAGGCAACTCAGCCTCGCCTTGTGGGGCCGTGGACACACTGCTTGGCCTCCAGATGCCTCAGTCTCGTCATCTATAAAATAGGTGCCCTGTCTGAGATGGGAGGCCCCAGAAGGTGGCCCAGAGAAGATCCAAGAGACAGTCGCTCCTTGGGGATGAGATCCAGATTCTCCAACAGGCAGTAGAGAACTGAGCCAGGAAAGGGCTGGAGGCCAACCAAGGGTGAGTCCAGTGAGCTGGTGACCACTGTGGGCCACCAGGCCTCAGACCTGCTGGTGACATCTCAAGGGTCAGAGATGTTAACAAACCTGTTTGTCTACAAACTACAAACCTCCGGCCTCCTGATTTTTATTTATTTATTTGGCTGCATCTGGTCTTAGTTGCAGCACACAGTATGTTTCATTGCTGCAGACGGGCTTCTCTCTAGTTGGCGGCGCATGGACTCTCTAGTTGGTGGCATGCAGGCTTAGTTGGCCCTGGACGTGTGGAGTCTTAGTTCCCTGACCAGGGATCAAACCTGAGTGCCCTGCATTGCAAGGTGAATTTTTCACCACTGGGACCAGCAGGGAAGTCCCCTGATTTTATAAATAAAGTTGCAGTGGCATCCACACCGCCAGGTCCGTTCATTTATGTGTCATCTGTGATTGCTTTTCTGTCTCAATGACAGAATTGAGTAGTTGAAACAGAGACCACGTGCCCTAAAACTATCTGGCCCTTTGCAGAAAAGGTTTGCCAGCCCCTGATCCAGGACAGAGCACAGAACCCAGCTCAGAGCTGTCCGCCCTAAAGGAGGGAAAGCTGGGCTGTTTTTCTACCAACTCCAGACCCTAGTTGGCTGCTCCCAGGGACCCTCACAGCTACCCACCCCAACACACACACTCAGTTCTGGGGTGACACACTCTCCACCAGACAGACCTCTCAGGAGGGTCAAGGATGGGGAGGAGATGGGGGACCAGGAGCCAAGGGCTTCTGCCCCAACACTTCACTGAGCCGTGGTGAGGACTAGACGAGGTCGCACTTCGAGTACTAAGTACTGGGTACTAAGTATTAAGTACTGAGAATAGGGAGTGCTCCCCAACATTAGGCGACCGTGATCATCACCATCCGCCCCTAACCCATCGTTCCTGGCTCATTCCAAAACGTGCTGCCTTTCCCTCCTCTCTCAGCCTCTGCCTGCCTGCCTGCCTCGGGCACTGCTCATTTCTGGGCCCCGCATCCCTGGTCCTGCAGAGAGGGCTCTTCTCCAGGCCCAGCTCTACCTGTCTGGTCAGAATGGCTCCAGCATGAGCCCCTCAGGAAAGCCTGCCTCTCTGGCTCTCTTCCAAGGCCAGTTGTGATTCTGCACCCCCGCCACCAGACCTTGTGCGCTCACGCTCTTGGGCTCTGTCCTCAGGTCTGAGTTTGGGACCAACCCTGGAATTCTGTCATCTGCTCTCCATCCGAGCAACTCCTGCTTTCTCCCCTGGTCAGGTCTTCCCACCTCCAGCCTCCCTCATCGTGGTCCTTCTGCCTTTCCTCTGTTGTCCCTTTCAGGGGCTGTCGGTTCCGACTTGACCCCATCCTTGCTGGGGAGTATTCTGGGCAGTCAGCTCTGGGTCCTTCCTGAAAAGGACACAAGCAACTGTGTTTGGCCGGGATAACCGAGGCTCAGTGGAGGCTGCGATCCGGGTTCAGTCTGCTCAGCTTAAAACCAGGGCCAGCAGGGTAGCAGCCAGAGTTGGTACCCAGTCTGGGTTTCTGTTCAGTCTGAACAGAACTCAGGAAAAGCTTGGAGTCAGGGGCAGGTCTGTACAGAGGCAAGATCCAGGGGTCAGTCTAACCACAAGGCGCTGCACACCCATCTGGTTTGTCTAACAGTCCAGCCCAGGCCACAGCATCGGCCCCTTGGCTCACCTCCCTGGCCGTGTCCGGGAGTCTCCAGCCTTTCCCTCCCCCGGGGGCGCCTGTCTTCCCATGCGCGTGTACACCCTCCTGGCCAGGCAGTGAGGATCCCCAGGTCCATCTGTCTGCTGTGCTGTTGTGGGAACCGAGCTCAGCGAATGGGCCCGAGCCTGTCTCCCTCCGGAGCCTGCCTCCAGACTGTTGGCGTTCACGGCTCTGCCTCGCAGCCTCCGAGCTGGGCTCGCGCTGCCGAGTCCAAAAGCCGTCCACTGCTCAGTTCCAGCCAGACACCAAGCGCTCCCCAGATGGGCAGGGACTGCACCATGCCTGCCTGCCTCCTGCCTCAGGCACTGCTCGCTCCCTGCCAGGGGCCCAGAGGAGGTGCCCACTCCCCGGCTCACAGCCCAGGGGGCCACGCAGGGTCGGGCAAGGGCAGGGAGCCAGGGCCAGCCCCAGGACCCTGAGCACCAGCTAAGCGGTGATTCCCTCCAGCCCAGAAGCTGACCCTGGAGAGGCTTGGCCTTTCTCCCACTAGGTGCTCTTTAGCTGCTGTCTTCTGGCCACAGAGCTGCCCAGAGGACCTTGGGAACCCAAGATGAGCCATGGTCAGTGTGCCCTCTCAGAGCATCCGTCTGAGAAGCTCCGGGCAGCGTGGGGTTTCAATATTGGGCAAATTTTCAAGTGGCATGAACTTAGATAAATCACTCTGTGCCTCAATTTCCTATTTATAAATGAGCACAGTAATCCCCAGCTCACAGGTTGGACATGCTCAGTTGCTCAGTCATGTCCGACTCTTTGTGACCCCATGGACTGCAGCACACCAGGCTCCTCTGTCCATGGGATTTTCCAGGTAATAATACTGGAGTGGGTTGCCATTTCCTCCTCCAGGGGATCTTCCCAACACAGGGATCAAACCAGAGTCTCCTGCGACTCCTGCATTGCAGGCAGATTCTTTACAGGTGAGCCATCGGGGAAGACTTTACAGTTGTAGTGAGAGATAAATAAATTAAAAAGTATAGAGCCCCTGGCATAGGAGAGAGCTTGTAGTGACACCCGTCCTATTTGTCTGCTCAGCACCTCCTCTTCTAGTCCCAGCATCCCCTTCCTACTCTGAACTGGCCCTTCTCCATGACACATGGGTCTGACAGGGTGGCCAGTTCTGAGACTTTGTCTGCTTGGCCCAGAAAGTAGGCACAGCTGAGTCACAGGTGGAAGCTGAACAGAGGGGGCGAGAGAATGAATGAATCGCCATCTTATTGACATCACTCAGAATTTCTGGAATCTGACCAGACCCCACACTGAACCACCAGGTCACTGAGCCAATAAATCCCTTTTAGCTGAAGCTGTTGGATTTGGCTTTCTGTCCCTGGCAATAAGTTTCAGAAACAGAGTGTAAGCATGTGTTATGGTCAACAGCCTTGATCTGAAGCCAGACCGCTGGGGTTCAGATTTCAGCTCTGCCACTCATTAGCAGTGTCCCAACTTTGTGGTGGTCAATTTCCACATCTGTAAAATTGGGGTGATACTGGTGTCCACCTTCCAGGATTGTTGTGAGGAGTCAGTGAATGAATTTGTGTACAACACTTAGAACAATTCCCAACACATAGTAAATACCATGTAAGTATTTGCTGCTGCTGCTGCTGATGCTAAGCCGCTTCAGTCGTGTCTGACTGTGCAACCCCATAGACGGCAGCCCACCATTTGCCTTCTCCAAAGTATTTGCTAGTGTATTATTAAATTCTCTGCTCAGTGGTTAGGAACCTCCCCCCCTCACCAATGCAGGGGACACCTGCTCGATCCCTGGGTCAGGAAGATCCCACATGGCGTGGAGCAACTAAGCCCATGCACCGCAACTACTGAGCCCAAATGCCACAACTCCTGATGCCCGTGCCCCTAGGGGCCGTGCTCCACAGCAAGAGAAGCCATCCCAGGGAGAAGCCCGTGGTCTGCAGCTAGAGTAGCCTCCACTTGCCGCAACTAGAGAAAGCCCTCACAGCAACAAAGACCCAGCACAGCCAAGACAAGAGCTTCACCTCTCTGTGCCTCAGTTTTCTCATCTGTAAAATGGGGATGATGGTATAGTGGGGAATAATGGCAGCTACTTCACAGGGTTGTTACCCCAAATCGTTCCCCCTCCAGCATCACTGATTCAAGCACCCATTCTCTGATTATAATCTCTTCTCCTTCTTTGCCAGTTTCACTAAGGTCTTTCTTTAACTTCACCAAGACCTCAGGTCCATCAGCCTCTTTAACTCTCTCCCCATCTGTCAGCCCTCTCTTTCTTCACTTCCTCCTTTATCTAGCGTGGATCCCATGTTGTTATTGTTGTTGTTTAGTCACTAGGTTGTGCCCAACTCTTTGCGACCCCTTGGACTGTAGCCTGCCAGGCTCCTCTGTCCGTGGGATTTCCCAGGCAAGAATACTGAAGTGGGTTGTCGTTTCTTCCCCAGAGCATCTTCCTAACCAAAGGATCGTACCTGCATCTCCTGCGTTGGCAGGTGGATTCTTTACCACTGAGCCACCAGGGAAGCCCACAGATTCCATACATTTCTTCATTTTGGGACACTCTTGCCAGTACCTGAAACTCTCCTCCCCATGACCTTTTCTGTACCTGTTCATCAAAACCCCAGTCTCAGATGAACCCAACCCTCTGCTCTCTCTGTGCCTCACACAAACCTACAAGTTCACCATCACCCACTTTCCATGCCTCGTCAGCCTTTCTCCATCAACTTCCTCTTCTGCTTCCCATGACTATTCAGACTTTTCCCAGTCTCCTCAAAGCTCTGAGTTACTTTCCTCTTTCCCTCTCCCATCAGATGACCTCATCTCTCCTTTCACTGAGGGAATGGAAGTCATCAAAAACAAACTTCACCTACAAACCTGTCTTCATGGCACCCATTCTCTCCCCCTCTCAGATGCTAGAGGAGGGGGTCTTTCCTCCTACCTCCTCCTATGTTTGGAGCCCCTCCTCTCTCACCTTCTCAGGGCTCCCACTTTGTTATTCCTCCTCCCTCTTCTATATGCATATACTTTCTCTTTTTTCCCCCCTTTAGCTGTACTGGGTCTTCATTGCAGGCTTTCTCTAGTTGCAATGTGCTGATTTTTCTGGTTGTGGCCCGTGGGTTTAGTTGCCCCAAGGCATGTGGGATCTTAGTATCTTCCCTGTTGGCTTCACAGCAAAGAATCTGCTGTAAGACAGGAGTTGTGAGTTCAATCCTTGGGTTGGAAAGATCCCCTGGAGAAGGAAATGGCAACCCACTCCAGTATTCTTTCTGGAAAATCCCATGGACAGAGGAGCCTGGTGGGCTACAGTCCATGGGATTGCAAAAGAGTTGGACACAACTTACTGTGAGTGACTACACACACACACTCACGTGGGATCTTAGTTCCCAGACCAGGGATCAAACCTACATCTCTTGCATTGGGAGGCAGATTCTTACACATTGGACCACAGGGAAGTCCCCAGGTACTTCCTCTTAAGAGAATGAAAAGAATGTTTCTTATGACATTTAAAGTTTAAATCTCTCCATTGGATAAACCCTGCATTGGCTACATTGTTGGTCAGTTGCTCCAGGTGTCCAGCTCTTTGTGAGCCCATGGACTGTAGCACTCCTCTCTTCCCTGTCCTTCACTATGTCCCAGAGTTTGCTCGAACTCATGTTTGTGGAGTTGGTGATGCCATCCAACCAACTTATCTTCTGTTGCCCCCTTCTCCTCCTGCCCTCAATCTTTCCCAGCATCAAGGCCTTTTGCAATGAGTCAGCTCTTTCCATCAGGGGGCCAAAGTATTGGAGCTTTAGCATCAGTGCTTCCAATGGATATTCAGGGTTGATTTCCTTTAGGATTGACTGGTTTTGTCTCCTTGCTGTCCAAGGAACTCTCAAGAGTCTTCTCCAGCACCATAGTTCAAAAGCATTAATTCTTGGCTACATGTCTCCCTCCAGTTACAGGTCTATATCGCTCCCTGGTTCTTTAACTCTCTCCCCATCTGTCAGCCCTCTCTTTCTTCACTTCCTCCTTTATCTAGCGTGGATCCCATGTTGTTATTCTTGTTGTTTAGTCACTAAGTTGTGCCCAACTCTTCGCGACCCCTTGGACTGTAACCTGCCAGGCTCCTCTGTCCGTGGGATTTCCCAGGCAAGAATACTGAAGTAGGTTGTCATTTCTTCCCCAGAGCATCTTCCTAACCAAAGGATTGTACCTGCATCTCCTGCGTTGGCAGGTGGATTCTTTACCACTGAGCCACCAGGGAAGCCCACAGCTTCCATACATTTCATCATTTTGGGACACTCTTGCCAATACCTGAAACTCTCCGCCCCATGACCTTTTCTGTACCTGTTCATCAAAACCCCAGTCTCAGATGAACCCAACCCTCTGCTCTCTCTGTGCCACACACAAACCTACAAGTTCACCATCACCCACTTTCCATGCCTCGTCAGCCTTTCTCCATCAACTTCCTCTTCTGCTTCCTAGTAGGTTGTCATTTCTTCCCCAGAGCATCTTCCTAACCAAAGGATTGTACCTGCATCTCCTGCGTTGGCAGGTGGATTCTTTACCACTGAGCCACCAGGGAAGCCCACAGCTTCCATACATTTCATCATTTTGGGACACTCTTGCCAATACCTGAAACTCTCCGCCCCATGACCTTTTCTGTACCTGTTCATCAAAACCCCAGTCTCAGATGAACCCAACCCTCTGCTCTCTCTGTGCCACACACAAACCTACAAGTTCACCATCACCCACTTTCCATGCCTCGTCAGCCTTTCTCCATCAACTTCCTCTTCTGCTTCCCATGACTATTCAGACTTTTCCCAGTCTCCTCAAAGCTCTGAGTTACTTTCCTCTTTCCCTCTCCCATCAGATGACCTCATCTCTCCTTTCACTGAGGGAATGGAAGTCATCAAAAACAAACTTCACCTACAAACCTGTCTTCATGGCACCCATTCTCTCCCCCTCTCAGATGCTAGAGGAGGGGTCTTTCCTCCTACCTCCTCCTATGTTTGGAGCCCCTCCTCTCTCACCTTCTCAGGGCTCCCACTTTGTTATTCCTCCTCCCTCTTCTATATGCATATACTTCCTCTTTTTTTCCCCCCTTTGGCTGTACTGGGTCTTCATTGCAGGCTTTCTCTAGTTGCAATGTGCTGATTTTTCTGGTTGTGGCCCGTGGGTTTAGTTGCCCCAAGGCATGTGGGATCTTAGTATCTTCCCTGCTGGCTTCACAGTAAAGAATCTGCTGCAAGACAGGAGTTGTGAGTTCAATCCTTGGGTTGGAAAGATCCCCTGGAGAAGGAAATGGCAACCCACTTCAGTATTCTTTCTGGAAAATCCCATGGACAGAGGAGCCTAGTGGGCTACAGTCAATGGGATTGCAAAAGAGTTGGACACAACTTAGTGACTACACACACACACTCATGTGGGATCTTAGTTCCCAGACCAGGGATCAAACCTACATCTCTTGCATTGGAAGGCAGATTCTTACACACTGGACCACAGGGAAGTCCCAGGTACTTCCTCTTAAGAGAATGAAAAGAATGTTTCTTATGACATTTAAAGTTTAAATCTCTCCATTGGATAAACCCTTCATTGGCTACATTGTTGGCCAGTTGCTCCAGGTGTCCAACTCTTTGTGAGCCCATGGACTGTAGCACTCCTCTCTTCCCTGTCCTTCACTATGTCCCAGAGTTTGCTCGAACTCATGTTTGTGGAGTTGGTGATGCCATCCAACCAACTTATCTTCTGTTGCCCTCTTCTCCTCCTGCCCTCAATCTTTCCCAGCATCAAGGCCTTTTGCAATGAGTCAGCTCTTTGCATCAGGGGGCCAAAGTATTGGAGCTTTAGCATCAGTGCTTCCAATGAATATTCAGGGTTGATTTCCTTTAGGATTGACTGGTTTTATCTCCTTGCTGTCCAAGGAACTCTCAAGAGTCTTCTCCAGCACCATAGTTCAAAAGTATTAATTCTTGGCTACATGTCTCCCTCCAGTTACAGGTCTATATCACTCCCTGCCTTCAAAGCCAAACTGCTTGAAGGAGTTGTCTTTATGTATGTCCTCAGCATAAGTTAATGATTAGGAATATGGGCACTAGAGCCAGACTTGGGTGTGAATTCTGGTTCCACTCCAAGCCAGGGCTTCCCTGGTGGCTCAGACGGTAGAGTCTGCGTGCAGTGTGGGAGACCCAGGTTCAATCCCTGGGTCAGGAAGATCCCCTGGAGAAGGAAATGGCAACCTGTTCCAGTATTCTTGCCTGGAAAATCCCATGGACAAAGGAGCCTGGCAGGCTGCAGTCCAAGGGGTCGCAAAGAGTCGGACACGATTGAGTAACTTCACTCCACTCCTTGCCAACTGCGTGACCTCAGGAAAACTACCTAACCTCTCTGAGCCTCAGTTTTCTCTTCTATAAAATGGAAATAACTGCACACTTCAAAGAGTTGTTGTGAGGATTAAATGTAGAGCATTGAGAAAGAGCCTGCCCTTGGTAGGTGTTTATATCCTATTAGCCTTTATTATTGTTCTTGCTATGCTGATTATTTCCTCACCTCCATTCACTCCTCCACCCACTAATCTGATCTCTTGGCCTTCAGTTCTGTTCAGTCACTCAGTCGTGTCTGACTCTTTGTGACCCCATGGACTGCAGCACGCCAGGCCTCCCTGTCCATCACCAACTCCCTGCGTTTACTCAAACTCTTCCACTGAGTCAGTGATGCCATCCAACCATCTCATCCTCTTTTTGCTTTACTCCACCCAAACAGCTCTGGCTAAAGATACTAAGGGTCTCCTCTCTAAATCCATAGGGCAACTTCCCATCTTTTTACTTGACATCTTAGCAAATTGACCATTTCTTCCTTCCTCAAACATTCTTTTCCTTTGACCTCTCTGAGGATGCCTTTCCAGTTTCCACTGACATTTTATCCCCCTATCCCAGATATAGGTTTGGGTGACATTGCTACAGGTCACTTATTACCCTCTATGAGCCAATGTCTCCCCATTATATATCTCCCGCCTAAGACTGCCCTCTGACCTTACAGGCAGTTTCCTATTCAACATTTCCACTTAGATTTCTCAACCACCCATGAGATCCTATATAACCAAAATGAACCCATGATCTTCCTCTCACCCTATTCCACCTAAACAAATTGGCCCTCTTTTAGCAATCACAATCATTCATCTGTTAGGGGAATCACTGACCAAAATCACCCACCCTGGCCAGACCCGAAGGTAACCACTTGCATGAGTTACCTTACAATAGGAGGTCCTGGTAAAGAATGCGGAACTAATAAGCTACCACCAACCAGAAGAATTAGGGAAAGGTCAAAAGGAGACAGGAGACACCAGTCCATATGTTCTCCTGGACTTCTTGCTGGAATCAATTTTGTCTGAGAGATGTGTGTGTCACCAGGAAGGACCGGGAGCCAGAGACAATCCGGAAACTAATCCCATCACCATAAAACCCAGGACTGCAAGCCGAGTGGCAGAGCAGTTCTCCTGGTTCCCTTACCCTGCTGCTCTCCACCTGGGCACCTCTTCCCAATAAAGTCTCTTGCTTTGTCAGCACGTGTGTCTCCTCAGATAATTCATTTCCAGGTGTTAGACAAGAGCCTGCTCTTCGGCCCTGGAAGGAGTTCCCTTTCCTGCAACTCATCCAGTTTTACAAGCCAGAAGTCTGGAACCATCTCTTCTTCATCCCCAGCAATCACTCTCCAGTCGGTATTACCTCCTCCATAGCCTTAATCACCTCTACTACCTTCAGTCTGACTCAAGCAGCTCTCATCTCTTTCCGATGTCTGCTTACTCACGGGTCTCCAGGCTGGACTCCTCTTCATCTACCTTCTGCACAGCACCTAGATTGATCTTTTCAAAAAGTGAAAGTGCAAGTCGCTCAGTCGTGTCTGACTCTTTGCGACCCCATACAGTCCATGGAATTCTCCAGGCCAGAATACTGGAGTGGGTAGCTTTTCCCTTCTCCAGGGGATCTTCCCAACCCAGGGATCGAACCCAGGTCTCCCACATGGCAGGTGGCTTCTTCACCAGCTGAGCCACGAGGGAAGCCCCCGATCTTTTCAAAAGCCAAGCTGTTGGCCCTGATCTCTTCTGTGTTGACTCCTTTCTGGCTCCAGGTGGTGGTGGTGTAAAAAAGGGCTGGCAGAGCTCTAAAGCTCACATGCTCTGCCTTTGAGTCCAACTGTCTCTTGTCCAGAATTCCCTGCAAAGTCCCATAGTGTCTCAATAGCTCTGATCAGGCCGTGTGCCTGTCCTCAAACCAATCGTGGTAGCCAGGAAGATGCAACATCACAAGTGGCTTAGAATGGGCTACAGGCCCATCTCTGGGCTTCAGGAATAGACTCCAGCAAAGCCACATGGATTGAAAAACGGGGGAGAGAGGGATTTCCAAGTGGCTGGTTCTGCAAGGAGAATCAATGGCTACTAAGCACCAAAAAAGACCCAGATGGCATCCACTCTGGTCACAGGACAATTAATCTTGGTGTGTACATCCCGGTGTGTTGAATAGTAACCACTCAGAATTCTCTGAGATAGGGGTTAGGGGAGAAAAAGATATTCAGGGGTAAATAAGTTTGGGAAAAATTGGATTCTATCCCCATCGCCTCTAGGGATGCACAATGCATATTAGCATATTAAGGCCACTGAAATCTACAACCAAGGAACCTGTCTGGTTTCATTTAACCCAGCATTTCCTAAATATATATGAGCATCCACCTCTTCCCCTCTTTATGCTACAGAATTCACTTTTAAATATCTCACTGTGTTGAGTTGTTTTTTTGTCTGCTTTTCAGGTTTTTCTCTTCCCTTGCTTTCAGCTGTGATTTTCTATTGCTCTGGGTGCTTTTGCTTCTAGAAGCTTCTCTCTCTCCCTCCTCTTCCTACTTCTAAATACCATGTAGGCTGGACAAATAAGCATAAGGATCATCAAAACTACTTGTAAAGTCAGAGAAAGGAGCTGTGAGCAAGGCCCTGGTGCATCCTCCTGTGAGTCAAGTGTGGTGTTTTGTCTTTGTGGTTCTGCTTCTCTGAGCTCCTGATCCTTGACTATGTTCTGGAAAGATGAGGCTGTTGGAGAGCCGAGTTCTGGATATGAGACCACACTTCTCCACTGATCCCTCTCGATTGTAAAGCAGAATCCAGGAGAGATTCTGAAGTCCTGAGAGAGAGAGAGAGAGAGTGTGTGTGTGTGTGTGTGTGTGTGTGTGTGTGTGTGTGTGTGCAAGCATGCCTGAACATATATGCATACATGAAAGGGTGGCTTTAGAAGAGGAGATGGCCATACAGAGGACTATGTGTGTGTAAAAGGAACACAGAAAGAGACTTGACCTAACTTAACCAGAGGAAGCGTAACATATAAACACAAGGCATAGAGCTGCGGTGACATAGTTCCTAAATCCTAAAGCAGCCATCATGGCCTTCTCTGATCTGATAGGTGGATTTCTGCTCAACATGTTTCACGAATCTACGCACGATCTGATACATAATCTGACCCACACACGGGCCTGTAGTCTGACCTGTGGTCCATCGCAGCTCCACCCAGAGACGAAACGTTCAAAATGGGGCCAGGTACAGGACTCGGGGCTTGCTGGGCAGGGCTGTGCAGCCCTTCCACGCAGTCTGTAAAGGCCCTCTTTCAGGAGAGAGGCGTTGGCGGCCCCTGTGAGTTATGACTTTTATTATGCAGAAAACAGGCCCATTAACTTCAGGTCCTTTGAAAAATGTGGTCCTGTAATCAGAGGCTGTGTCTGTCCTGATGCACGGTGGCACCAGGCCAGAGAAGTGCAGGGATGAAATAAACATTTAGAAAGACAACTGCATTTGCAGATCTAAGAATTGAGTTATATTCATTTCTGACAGCTTCCTGAATCACAGCCCACGTCTCCGCCCGGCAAAACTGGGACCTGGCCCTTTAACTAGACTCCATTTCACATAATTAAAGACTCACAAAATTAAATGGCCTGCATGGAAAGTGGCTTTCAGTGGACTAAATGCCGGGAGCAATCTCCTCGCCAGAGTGGAAAAGTGACACTAGCTTGCAGATCAATATCATCTCTGTTATTAATATCAAAAGCACATTACTTTGTTTTTGCCTGGCTCCCCTCCAAGCCTCCGGCCCTGCCGCGGAGCAGCCATTTGCTGGGGCCATAATTTACTTTGGTGAGTTTTTAAGGTATTGTTTTGTCAGGACCAATCACCGTGACGTTATAAATGGCTGGGAGGACGCGCGCTCCCCCTCAGTGGCATATGCAGCGAAATTAATTTTTAAAAGTTTCACGTCAATTACTCCTGTCCTTGAGTTATGCAAGAGGACAAAGGACCAGAGACGTAAGGACGTGAGTGATCTCAAACAGATGAGGTAACGACACACAGAAGCCGGGGCTGCAGACCAGAGCAGACATTACACTATCTTTAATTGATGCATTGAATTAAACAATGCTAAAGCCAAATAAATATTGACCACTTAGCAAAGGAACCATTGATTTTTACGATGGACAACAATGCTATCCTCCACTTGGCTGGCTGGGGGCTTCCAGCTAGGGTCTCGTGGGTTCCAGGACAACTGCTTGGCTGGACTACACGAGATGCCATGGCTCTTTGGTGGGACTTTGTGAAACGGGTATCAATGACTTTGCTATTCCTTGCTGTCTGGTTGTGTTCCCTCACTCTGGTCTTTACGTATCTTCCTCCTGGCGCAAGTGTTTAAGGAGACTCCAAACTGGCCCTGCCTCCCTCCACTTCAGGGCTGGCAGCCAGGACGGAGCTATCGGCTTGCTGACCCCTGACTCCAAGGGCTCCGTGTATTTCCCATCCTCCTCCTACACCGCCTCCCTGATGCTAAAGAAGCAGCTCAGCTACAGGGGAGTTTTAAGGCAGGACAATGCTCTGTATGACCCTATAATGATGGATATAGGTCATCACGCATGCATGCATGCTAAGTCGCTGCAGTCATGTCTAATTCTTTGCTCTACCTGCAATGCAGGAGACCTGAGTTCAGTCTCCGGGTCAGGAAGATCCCCTGGAGAAGAAAATGGCAACCTGCTCCAGTATTCTTGCCTGGAGAATCCTGTGGACAGAAGAGCCTGGCAGGCTACAGTCTGTAGGGTCGCAAAGAGTTGGACACGACTGAGCAACTTCATTTTCATTTTCTAGAATGTAAACAGCAAGAGCGAAACCTAATGAGAATTATGGACCTTCAGTGACTATGATGTGTCTGTGCAGGTTCATCAGTTGTTAAATAAAAATGTGCCACTTGAGGAGCGGGCGTGTGTTAACAGTGGGAGAGGCCATGCTTGTGTGGGAGCAAGGTGTGCGGGAAATCTCTGTACCTTCCTCTTAATTTTGCTCTGAACCTAAAGCCACTCCAAACAAGTTTTTTTTTTTTAATGGCTCATCTTCAGCCTTGAACACAAAAAGCGTTCCTCATATCTTGTTTTGCCTAAAAATCCATGCCAAGAGGGAGACACAGGAAGGGGCCCACAGATAGATCTGTGTCTGGAGAAAGAAAGGTGTCTCCAACCTACAGAGCATCCAGAATGCACCTGGTACTACACCAGACATTATCTGCGTTAATTCTCCCACAGACTCAGAAGGATCAGACTTAAAAATGGGTAGCGACTTTCAGGAATGGCATCTAAAGCTTATCGGTCTAGAAGTGGACTTGCGCCACCTCACAAACCCCAGCTGCTCGGAAACTTCCATGTTTTTCCCTCTAGAATGCAGGCTCCATGAGAGTGGGGATTTGGGTGTCTTTTTCTGCTGTATCTATTCTCAGTGTCCAGCATAGTACTTGCACATAGTAGGTGCCTAGTGACTATTACAAGAGTAATAAAATTTAACACCATCCTCTAAGACAGGTCACCATCTGAGACCCCATCACATGGAACCACCTGCCAGGACGCCTTCTACCTGGAGGAGTGAAACAAGGAACAAAGGCGAGGTAGGGTGAAGGCAGCCGGCAATCCAATGGGCCACAGGGCTCTGGCAAGCCGCCCTACATATATTATGGTCCCCATTTCACAGACGAGAAAACTGAGGCTCAAGCAGCTGAATAACTTGTCCAGGGGCTTAGCATCTTTACCCATTAGTTGAGTGACAACTGCATGTTTCAGTTATCCAACTGTTTCCCCACATCTCAAAAAGCTGAGCATCAGGGTCACCAAGTACACAGATGTGAGACATGGTTTTTAGCATTTACCCCGAAGCTGCCAGGCCTTGTGCCCATTACCCAGTGCACCATGCCCATGGGACCACCCTCTGTGGGCACTTCCTGGAGATTGTGAGTGTGCAGCCTGCTCAGTGCCCAGGTGGGCTGGGGGAGGGGGAGGGGAGCTAGATGCCCCTTGCTGGGAACCCACAGGATCAGCCCAGCCTGCACTCTCCACGTGGTGCAGGAAGATGCGGCTGAGTTTGGTGGAGTGTGTTCAAAGGAAACAGCCTTTAATACATTCTTAGCTTAATAAGGAAACACACAGCTCTTCTACATACATAGGTTAATTAGAACCAAATCAGGCAGCCTATACCGTGTTGCATGACAAACACGAGTTTACAAGCAAGTATTTACTGGTGGTATTCTAACAAATGTCTTCTTTCAGTCACAAGTATTTTCAAGTATTTTTTTAAATGTATTCTTCTTGAACAAACATTCATGGTCTCAAGGTAATAAAGGAACAGTCCTTGAGAGAAAGTGCTATTCACATGTTGATGATCACAGACTATTGCTGCTTTTAGTAAATACTTAGAGACTTAACCTCCAGATGTCAAAAATTCTAGTAAGTATAGATTTAACGTGAATGTTACGGTAAATAGTACGTTGCCATACTTATCTTCTTACTATCTGTTTAAACAAAGGGTGCTTGCTCATCTAGTGCTTTTGCCAATGATGGGGATGCTTGAGGAGTTCTTGTCACTCAGAAAGCGTCTGTCAGGCCCCCATCCTGGGCTGGCTGGGTGCAGGACCCCGGCTCTCAGAGCTAAAACCCATAGTCCTGGCACTTGAGGATCTCCTTGTCCAGACAGGGGAGGGACCCAGAAGCAGACTTCAGGGTGTTTGCTCATGGCAGGAAGTGGGGGAAGGCAAAGAGAACCTGAACTCACCTTGCCTGGAAGGAAGGGAGATGGAATCCTAGGGAGGGAGTATGGGAGCTTAAGCCCAAAGAGTGAATCAGAATGCTGTAGGAGTAAAGGGAAAGGCATTCTTGGCTGACGGATTGGCAGCTGCAAAGACCTAGAAGCACAACAGCGTACAGTATATCTGGAGAAGCGTTTGGGGTGGGCTGGATTCCAGGCTGTCTTGAGCATCTACTTTCTGTTCTCAACACTGAAGGGAGAGTGAACCTTGGCAGATAGAAATGGGATCGTGTTGTCCCTTGATCCAACCCTTTGAGAGCTTCCCATTGCACTTTGGGTAAAAATTTAAAGTCTAGCTGTGGCCTACAAGCCTTTGCATGATCCGATCCTTACCCACCTCTCCCTAGGTCATCCACCACTTCACCCTCACTCTCTAAGCCCCAGCCTCACTTCTGTTCCTTGAGTTGGGTATTCCTACGCTGGGCCTTGCCACTTCCTCTTCCCGTGGTATGCGGTATTCTTCCTTCAGATCTTCCTTCACCTGACTTCTTCTCATTCACGTCTTGGTTCAAAAGTCCCTATATGCTGACAAAGCAGTACACACACACATATACACCCCATGCCCTCACTCACTTCCAGTCATATCAACTTGCTTTCATGTGCATATCAAGGCACATGCAGGGAGAGGGAGAGGGTGGGATGATTTGGGAGAATGGCATTGAAACATGTATACTATCATGTAAGAATGAAGCACCAGCCTATGTTCGATACAGGATACAGGATGCTCGGGGCTGGTACACGGGGATGATCCAGAGAGAGGAAATGGGGTGGGATATGGGAGGGGGATTCAGGATTGGGATCTCGTATATACCCATGGTGGATTCATGTCAATGTATGGCAAAACCAATACGGTATTGTAAAGTAAAATAAAGTAAAAATTAAAAAAAAAAAAAGGCACATGCGTGCATACTTGATCCAGAGAGAGGAAATGGGGTGGGATATGGGAGGGGGATTCAGGATTGGGATCTCGTATATACCCATGGTGGATTCATGTCAATGTATGGCAAAACCAATACGGTATTGTAAAGTAAAATAAAGTAAAAATTAAAAAAAAAAAGGCACATGCGTGCATATGTGTGTGCTAAGTCACATCAGTCAAGTCCGACTCTTCTTGACCCTACGGGCTGTAGCCTGCCAGGCTCCTCAGTCCATGGGATTCTCCAGGCAAGAATACTGCAGTGGGTTGTCGTGCCCTCCTCCAGGGAATCTTCCCAACCCAGGGATCAAACCCATGTCTTTTATGTCTCCTGCACCGGCAGGCGGGTTCTTTACCACTAGCACCACCGGGGAAGCCCATCAAGGCACATGTCACCCTCTACTTATCCATTGTTTATCCATTGGATCATGGTACCTTCCAGGAAGATAAAGCCCTGTTCTTCTCTGTTCATTGCTATGTTCCTAGTCCCTAGAACAGTACCCAAACCATACTAGGTACTCAAAGTTATCTGTTAAATGAATGAGTGAAAAGCCTGGAGAAGTCTCTGGGCTCCAAATCTGGGGACATTTGACAGGCAAGGAAAGCAGAAGAGGAGGTTCCTTCACCTCCCTGCTCAAGCTGTGGGAAGGAAGGGAAGAAACTGTAAAGGTGGATGGAGTGACAGAGGTAAGTTTGAGAGAAACTGGACCAGACCCAAGTGGGACCCTAGTACCCATCACAGGCCAGTAGGCAGATCCCCACTTCCCTGATTCTCAGAGGAGGGAAGTGGGCTTGACCCTGAGACAGAGAGGAGGGAAGGAAAGTGAAGCTGATGGTGATCTTGGTGAGCATCTAGCACACAGCCTACCAGCCCCTTCCGCACCAGGAACATCTCTGCAAACCAGGGAAGGGACTGAACCGTGTCTGAGGCCGGAAGGAATTCAGGATTGGCCCATCTAAAACTTCATGTCCTCCCTCCAGCCTTTCCTGCCTCCCTGCTGTCCCTCTGCCTGGAACACAACTCTCCATGGTCTACCTGGCAAATCCCCACTCCTTGTCCAAATGTCATCTTAGAAGTCCCCTCCTCTAGGAAGCCTCCCCTGCCCCCTACCAGACTGGATTTGAAGATCTTCCCTTAGTAGTCATGATCATCCTATGTCGTCATCATCCACCTCCAGAATCACACACAAACACACACACACACAAACACACACACACACAAACACACACACACACAAACACACACACACACAAACACACACACACACAAACACACACACCCCAGCTGAAGTTTCAGCTCAGCCAACTGTTGATGAATCTCTTTGAGCCTCAGTTTCCAGATTTATAAAACTGGAGAAACAAGCTACATTTTACTAGCGTGTTGGGAGGATTATTTGGCATGGTATCTATAGCTGGTGAGTCATAGGTTTTTAATAAATACTAGATATGATAATGAGGAAGAAGAAAATTTTCTGAATCTACCCCAGATGCCTAGTAGGTGGGCAGCTGGGCTGCAGTTAAAAACAAAACAAAACAAAAAAACTGCCAGACTTGGAATCTGAAACTCTGGCTCTGCCACTATCAGTGTGATTTGAGTAGGTGTCAAACTCCTTCTCAGCTTCCAATCTTCCTCTGCAAGATGGAACTCCTATCACCTTCCTGATGGGGCTGTGGCAAGGATTAGATTTATTCCATCATTTTTCAAATATGTGAAGAACACCTGCATGTGCCTAGCACTAGACTTAGTGCTAAGGTCAGACATACTATGAACAAACTCTGATCTTCGTGTTCATGGCCAGCAGGATCAGACTGGCAATAAGAACACTCTGACACATGTATGCTTATACTCTGCTGCTTTTATTGAGGACCTACTCTGTGCCAAGTGGGGAGCAAAAATAGGTAAATGTCCTGCCCGAACAGAATTAAAGATAATAGTGAAGATTCATTCAGCACTCACTGCATGACCTTGGTGTCAGTTCTTTAAGCTTCCTAAACATAGACACAGCTCACAGCTACCTCATGAGGTGGCAAGAGAGATTATATGAATTAATGCATGTGAAACTCAGAGCAGAGGTCCTGGCAAGTGGTAAGTGGTCAGTAAATGGAAGCCTTAATTCTATTTATTAGCTCTCTAGGTAGCAGCAATGTATTTAAAGCTTTATGTGCTTTATCTCGTTTAATCATTTAACCTGGAGTGATAAGTACTAAGATACTACACGTGAATTCGCCTATAAACTTAAAAGCCTTTACACACGTGAGTATTTGTTAATGTTTGGCAGGGAGGAGGGCAGTGGAGGACTGTGGGATGGGATCAAGCAAGATCACCTAGCAATGCTTCTGGAAAGTGAGCCAGGATGGGGTGATGGGGAGTAGGGATGAGTGGAGCTAAGCATCAGAGGGCAGGGGGGCCGGCCTCCCTCCTGCAAACAGGGCCACCGGGGCGTTTCTGCTGCTGCAGAAGGCCAGATTCAAACAGGGCAATTTAAAAACATGTAAAAGGCATAAAGCGAGAGCAGCTGTGCACAGCTGCCGCGGAACGCTCCATCGCTGCCTCGCTGTGGACTCTAAATGACAATAAACCTTCCACCCCTTATAAATTAAGCAGACTTTCAAAAAAACCATATCTCCTCCTGCAACTTTTTATGGCTGTTTGGCAACTTTAATCATTTTGCAAAATGCAATTCCTGGCCATAAATTCTCTCCCAAGTACAGATTTAGGGAGATGTAGAGGACTGCGGCGGGTTGATAGGTAAGTTTTAATCTGACAAGGCCAAAAAGTCTATTAGATTTATAGGGAGGCAGCAGATACCCTGTAATTACACCAGGCCCGACCTCCGGGGAATCTCGAACGTGAGGGGATGGGGGAGAGAGAGCAAAAAGGGAGCAGCTGGGACAGCAGCAAGGGCAGGCTGGGGCCCCCTCTGTGTGCCAGCCCCTGGCCCCAGCCTTTGGGTCACAGGCCATGGTGATTTCCCACAAAGGTGAAAAGACCTTAGGTTCCAAGTCACGGACGCATGTGATTGATGCATGCGCGCACAGACACACGCATTGTGCCTCTGGCCACGGCCGGTGCCTGTCAAGAGAAGCTGAGCTCTTTGGAACGAGGTCACATATCCCTGAATGAGGTATAGAGTAAGTGAGAAGGCAGCGGATTTCATTCAATTACAGATTTAACAAATATCTAGTCTGCATTTGTACTATGGGTCACGCACTCTATGAAGCCCTGGGGACAGGACCATGGACAGCGTGCGAGTTGCATCCTGTGCACTCACCTGGGAGCCCAGGGTGGGTGCCGTACACCAGCCAGGAGAGGTTGCTTCAGCACAGAGGAAGGAGAGCCTTTCCTGATGGAGCTGCCCAGGGCCATCCCTCTCCTTTCACTGCAGTGCTAGCCTCCCTGCAACCCGGGTCTGATCACGGGGTGTTCACCGTCAAACAGGACCCCAAAGAGCACGCTGGCAGTCTGCAGGCTGCAGGTGTTATGTGATCAGCACAGTGTTTTAAAGTTTCTCAACTGGGGACTTCCCCGGTGGTTCAGTGGTTGAGACTTCACCTTCCGGTGCAGGGGGTGTGGGTTCAAACTCTGCTCTGAGAACCTAAATCAGAAGCAGCCTTGTAAAAATTCAGTAGACTTAAAAAAATATTTTTCTCCAACTAGAAACCAGTTTTACTTTGCCATCACACCTAATTATCTTACACTCAGAGAATTCCCTTACATTATCTCCTGGCCCCTAAGGGCAGGTGCATTTGAGACACTTGGAAGAAGGCTATGGGAGGTGACGGAGAAGCAAAGGACCTCACAGGAGCACCAGACACAGCACCCAAACCCAGATCCCTATGGAAGTGTAGTGGGCAGAAGAGGACTGCTGTAAATTATAAACTATCATAAACTGAGTGGCTTATACAACAAAAATATACTTCTCAGTTCTGGAGGCTAGGAAGGCTAAGATCAAGGTCTGGCAGAGTCATGGTCTGATGAGAACCCACTTCCTGCTTTGTGGACCGCTGTGATGTCACTGTGTCTTCACTTGGCAGAAGGGCCGAGGGAGCTCCCCAGGGTCTTTTCTATAAGGGTACTAATCCCATTCATGAGGGCTCCACCCTCCTGACCTTATCTACTAGTAACTACCTCTCAAAGGCTCCAACTTCAACTTTCCTGTTGGCGCAATGGTTAAGAATCCACTTGCCAAAGCAGGGGACATGGATTCGACCCCTGGTACGGGGCATCTGAGCCCCTGCGCCACAGCTGCTGAGCCCGCTCACCCCGGTGCCCACGCTCTGCAGCAAGAGCAGCTGCCACAGCGAGAAGCCCGTGCACTGCAACCAGACAGCAGCCTTCCTCAGCACAGCCAAGAAAGCTCGCTTGCACACAGCAGCAAAGCCACAGTACAGCCGCCAATGAATAGATAAATAGAGCTGTCAAAGGCCCTACCTCTGAATGTACTCTGAATACCGTCACACCGAGGCGCAGGGAAATGGAAGCCAACATACAAATTGGAGGGGGTGGCGACACAGCCCCCTCCACCGTTATGGTGTTCAGTCCATAACAGTGTTGGTACCCCCGAAACTGTGAATATGTTATACGGTAAACTGGAAACTTTGGTTGCAGATGGAAATAATTTTGTAAGTCAGCTGACTTTAAAGTAGGGATATTATTATATATTGTCTGGGAGAGCCTGGTATATTCACAAGGATCCTTAAAAGTGGAATCAAGATGCAGAAGAAGAGTCAATGTCCCAGTGATGGAATATGAGAAAGACTAGACTGGCTTTGAAGATGGAGGGACCACAAGCCAAGGAATGCAGGTGGCCTCTAGAAACTAGAAAATATAAACATAAAAGAAGGGTCTCCCTAGATCCTCTAGAAGGAAACACACCCTTTCCGACACCTTGATTATGGAACAGTGAGACCCATCTCAGACTTCTGACCCCCGGGAGTGTAAAATAATAAATCTGTGTTGTTGAAGCTACTAAATTTGTGGTAACTTAGTACAGCAGCAGGAGGAAGTTAGTAACTCTTAAGCCGAAGCCCAAGAGATCAATAGCTTTGGGCTAGGAGTGTTTCGGGTGAAGGAAACACACATAAAGAGATGACATCTCTCCATCTCCCCATTTTGTGCCCTGTGCTCTGGAACTTGGGCTGAGTTATCCTGGGAATATGAAGTGTTTGTGGATCTGACCTCCATGTGGGTACAGAGTGTAAGCAGAGGCTGCCAAAGGAAGCTGACCCAGCAATGAGTTATTTTGAGGTAAGATTTATTAGGCCTTGTACTCAACATCTTCATAAGCAGCCCTGCAAGACTGGATCTCACAGCAGCTAAGAGTCTGGGGCCTGAATCCTGAGTACATGACTCACATGCCAGCTCTACCCACTACTAAATATATAGCTGTAACTTAACCTCTTGTGCTGCCATTTCTTCATCATAATTATAATGATAATCATAGCACATCATGGGATTGTTCAGAAAGGCAAAAGAGTAAGAGCACTTAGAACAGTGTCTGGCACTGAGCAGTCATTGTCAGGTACAGTGGACAGACTCAAAGGTGATCCCCACCTCCTAGGGACTGCCCTTCCCATATGGGTGAGCAGCTGTGACTTATTCCTAACTGACAGAAGATGGCAAAGATGCAGCAATGTCGCTCCTATGGTTACATCACATTATACAGACAGTCCCCATCTCACGATGATTGGGCTCATGATTATTTGACTTTACAAAGACATGAAAGAAATACAAATTCAGTAGAAATTTTGCTTCAAATTTTGAATTCTAATCTTTCCCCAGGGTGACAATATGTGCTACATTACTCTCTCTTGATGCTGGCCAGTGACGGTGAGCTGCAGCTTCTGGTCAGCCACACAATCAGAAGGATAAACAATTAATATACTTGCATCTGTACCCTGACATTCTCTTTTTCATTTTCAGTACAGTATTCAGTAAATTACAAGACAGTCCTGGGTGTTCATTGGAAGGACTGATGCTAAAGCTGAAACTCCAATACTTTGGCCACCTGATGCAAAGAGTTGACTCATTGGAAAAGACCCTGATTCTGGGAGGGATTAGGGGCAGGAGGAGAAGGGGATGACAGAGGATGGATGGCTGGATGGCATCACTGACTCTATGGACATGAGTTTGAGTAGACTCCGGGAGTTGGTGATGGACAGGGAGGCCTGGTGGGCTGCGATTCATGGGGTGGCAAAGAGTCGGACATGACTGAGCGACTGAACTAAACTGAATACTCTGCTATAAAATAGGCTTTATGTTAGATGCTTTTGCCCAACTGTGCATGCATGCTAATTCACTTCAGTCATGTTCAACTCTTTGAGATCCTATGGACTGTAGCCTGTCAGGTTCCTCTGTCCATGGGATTCTCCAGGCAAGAATACTGGAGTTGGTTGGCATGCTCTCCTCCAGGGGGATCTTCCTGACCCAGGGATCGAACCTGTATTTCTTATGTCTCCTGCTTTGGCAGGAGGGTTCTTTACCACTAGCACCACCAGGAAAGCCCTTTGCCCAACTGTCAGTCAGCTTCAGCTTCAGCATCAATCCTTCCAATGAATATTCAGGAGTGATTTCCTTTAAGATTGACTGGTTGGATCTCCTTGCAGTCCAAGGGACTCAAGAGTCTTCTCCAACACCACAGTGCAAAAGCATCAGTTCTTCGGTGCTCAACTTTCTTTACGGTCCAACTCTCACATCCATACATGACTACTAGAAAAACCATAGGTTTGACTAGATGGACCTTTGTTGGTAAAGTAATGTTTCTGCTTTTTAATATGCTGTCTAGGTTGGTCATAGATTTTCTTCTAAGGAGCAAGCATCTTTTAATTTCATGGCCACAGTCACCATCTGCAGTGGTTTTGAAGCCCAAAAAAATAGTCTGTCACTGTTTCCATTATTTCCCCATCTATTTGCCATGAAGTGATGGGACTGGATGCCCAACTGTAGGTTAATAGAAATGTTCTGAGCATGTTTAAGGTAGACTAGGCTAAGCTATGATGTTCAGTAGGTTTGGTATATTAAATGCAATTTCACCTTAAGGAATTTTTAACTAATGATGGGTTTATCAGGATATAACCCCAGCATAAATTAAGGAAGACCTGTATAAGACTACTTTTCTAGGCTGGAGACAGAGCATCTCCCTGCAGGCTTGATGAAGTAGGTGACCATGTGACAAGGAGCTGGGGCCACATGCAAGAGCTGACAGCCACCTCCAGAAGACAACCAGCAAGGAGTCGAGGCCTCCAGTGCTGCAACAGCAAGAAAGTGAACTCTGGCCAACAATGTGAGTGAGCTTGGAAGCAGACTCTTCCCCAGTCAAGCCTCCAGATGAGAGCACATTGCACTCACACATTGATTGTAGCCCATGAGACCCTCAGAAGACGTTACAACTAACCCATGCCAAAACCCCTGACCCACAGAAACTGAGAAACATGTGTTGCTTAAAGACACTACGTTTGTGGGAATTTGCTAGAATTTGTGCAGAGATGGACAACTGATATACCAGTTCAGTACTAGTATTTTTCCCATTTTTACAAACAGGAGGTTACGATTTGTAAATAGTGAATACCTTCCCCAAAGTCATGTATATAATTAGAGACACAGCCAGAATTCAAGCCCAGGACTGTCTGATTTCAGAACCCCTGCTCTTAATCACCACTCCAAGATGTCTCCTTCCTTCCAGGGTAGCCAGCTCATCCTATCACCAGTTTCTTCAGGGTCCCTCATCTATTTCTTATCTTTCCTCTTCTTCCTTTTCCTTTTAATCTTTCTCAAATCTTTTAATCTTTTTCAGCTTCCTTTCTCCCCTTTCTCCTCTTTCTTCTCCCTTACCCACAGTGGGATAATTCCCTTGTTATGGTTCCTGCCTTCCCAAATCTCTCCCTACAGGGAACCCTCTAGGACCATCCCTAGAAGAAACAAGTGGGGAATCTACAGCAGCTTCAGCCCACCTGGCCAAGACCTAGATGCCCACCCCCTTTCCCCTGACCCCAGTAGAGAGCCTGAGCTCATCCTCCAAACAGCCAGAAGCAGAACCACCCCCCACCCCACCCCAGGCAGGGCTCCAAGGCTCAGAGACAAACACCACACATGCCCCATGGCTGTACCTGCGGCTCCGGGTTCAGAACAGGTAAGAACCTCTGCCCCCTCTGCCCCAGCCCATCTGCTAGTCTCTGGCCCCACTCCCTTAGCAGGAAAGGAAGAGTGACTTCTTTAAAGATGGAACAGAATAAAATATAGATAAGCATTAGTCAAATGAAATTAATGCTTCCAATATTGTTTTAGGCTTGCTCATATGCATCAAGCGTTTATGAAATTGCAGTTTATCACATGGGGATATTGCAGTTATATATTAGCCGACTGTCTAGTGGCCACTCCAACAACTCTCTCTGGACCCTGGGTCACCCTTCACAGGCAAAGTCAGCCTTGCTGACATCCATCTCCTTCCTCTGCTGACACATCCCCAGATGCTGATAAAAGGCCTTGCCCCCAACAACATATGAATATTTAAATGACAGTTAATTATTCAGCATATAATGATATTATTAGCATCCACTTCAGGGCTGGCTGTGGGCCCAGCTAAACCTTCTCCCACACTGAAGAGTGCCACAGAAAAGCCCAAATGCAGGCAAGCTCTATGTCTGCTGCGTCTGATATCAACTCACGAATATGATTGCTAGGATCTCCTCAACCTGCTCTGTGTCAAGTCATGTGCTGGGTGTAGGGGAGAGATTTAACTGACAGAGTCTCTGTTCACAAAATGTTCATGCTCTCACCCTGCCAAGCATTTCATGTGAGCCTCAGTGGATCCGTGAAACAGCCTTCTGAAGTCAGGGCCACTATTATTTCCCCTGTCTTATAAATGAGGAAACTGAAACTTAGAGAAGTAAAGTGTCATGCAGAAGTCACACAGTAAGTGAAGAAGCTGGATTCCAACCTGGACAGCCTGACCCCAGGGCCCCCACTCTACCAACCGTGAGCACAGCTTAAACTCCAGACAACAGAAAGGACTTGCTGCCACAGAGATGCAGGCAAGGGCTCTGAGATCTGCAAGAGAGGAAGAATTCAGACAGAGGTGAAGCAGAAAAAGCTTCCAGAAAAGGCAACTTTGGAGCTGGACCGTGAAGAATGATTTGGCAAGAGGCAGGGGTGCATGAAGGTGGGTAATGGAAAAGACGCAGAGAGAGGGAACAGCATGGGCAAAGGCTGAGTGGAGGAAAGATGCTCTAAAAAGCGTAAGACTCTGGAATAACTGCAACATGAGATTTGCATGGGGTACGTCATGGGAAGGCAATTTGAGAACAGATCGTGGAGGGCATAGGGTGCGAGCTGAAGATTTTGGGTTTTATCCTGAAGACACTGGGAATCAAGCAAAGTTGTGGTAGTCTGCAAAAAGATGACACTTTGGCCCTTTCCATAAAGAGGTGAAGTCTGTTTCTCTACCCCAATCTCCCCATTGCTTCTGGGCATAGTCAAGTGACTTGCTTTGGTGAGTGGGAATCTAGAAAGGGTGATGCAAGCGGGTATGTAACGCAGATGCAAGAAGTTTATAAAGTGCTCGAATATTGGGACTTGCCCTCTTGCTGTTCTTAGAACCCAGAGTCCACCATGGAAACAAGTCTGAGAGGCCACATGGAAAAGAACCAGTGTATGCCAGCTGAGCCCAACCCAAACTAACTGACAGCTTGCCGACAACAGACAGGTTAGCGAGACCATTTTGGATTGTGCAACCACCAGCCAACTGGGGAGCAGACACATGAGAGAGCTCGGATCAGCCAGCCTGGCCCAGACCAGAACCACCACCCAACTGAACAAGAGAAGCCTAAGCTAGACAGCGTATTAAAAAGCAGAGACATCACTTTGTTGGCAAAGATCCATACAGTCAAAGCAATGGTTTTTCCAGTAATCATGTATGAATGTGAGAATTGGACCATAAAGAAGGCTGAGGATCAAAGAATTGATGTTTTCAAACTGTGGTGCTGGAGAAGACTCTTGAGAGTCCCTTGGACTGCAAGGAGATCCAACCAATCAATCCTAAAGGAAATCAACCCTGAACATTCATTGAAAGGACTGATGCTAAAGCTGAAACTCCAATACTTTGGCCACTTGATGTGAAGAGTTAACTTATTGGAAAAGACTCTGATGCTGGGAAAGATTGAAGGAAGGAGGAGAAGGGGGCGACAGAGGAGGAGATGGGTGGATGGCATCATCGACTCAGTTGATAGGAGTTTAGGCAAACTCTGGGAGATAGTGAAGGACAGGGAAGCCTAGCATGCTGCAGTCGATGGGGTTGCAAAGAGTCAGACATGACTGAGTGACTGAAAAACAACAAGCTAAATAGAACCATGGTTGTCTTAAGCCACTGTGTTTGGGGATAGTTTGTTAGGCAGCGACAGCTAACTGATACAAGAGTTGATAAACAAGGATGACCTGAGTGGAAGTTGTTTTAAAAGATAACTCTGACCATGATGCAGGGAGGGAATAGGTTAAAAGAGGTGAAATTGCTGCTGGGGACCCTTAAGGAGGCAGGTGTCAGAGTCCAGGTAAAAAGATGAAGATCTAATCAAGACAATAGTGATGGATAGAGAGCTGTCCCAGGGTCCCCTTGGGAGACACAGTGACATCATGGAAATATGTTTTGAGGCCACTCCCTACACACATACATGCACACAGATACACAACACCCTTGGTTACTTGGGGGCCCCACACTGTCTCTGTGTATCCCCCCGCCACCCTCATTCACCCCCTCATCCCTCCACTTACTCTCTTACTCTGCTCCTTCTCCACCCCAAGAAGGAATTACACAAATAGTAGAGGCAAGAGAGTGGAGATGGCAAAGAGCACTGGACAAGGAGTCCAGCCTCTCCCCTGTGCTCCACTCCCAGCTGTGCCTCCACTGGCCATGGGACCTGAGGCAAGCCTCTGCCCCTCTCTGGACCTCAGTTTCTTCCAAGACCTTCCACTTAGACTCTGGGTCTGTGACCTGGTACTTTGGATTCCATGATTAGGAGGCCTCCTCAGGCTTCCCTGCCCACTTTGTTCCATCTGTGCTTGGCATCTTGGAGAGGCAGATGTGCCCACTCACCCACTTGGCATCTACCCTGGCCCTGGTGATGTCACAGGGAAACTGAAAGAGCTGACCATGGACGATATGCATCTTCCTCAAAGGCCCATCCCAGCAACCAGCCCCTCAGAGTTACTGCTCAAAGCTTTCTAGGGACTGGGGCTCACTGGCCCTAATCATCACAGCTAAACCTGGGCAGCAGATCAATCCATCCACTGAATGAACAGAATCCTAAAGATGAGGGATTCAGAGAGAGGGGTTGAGCACAAAGAACCCAGGACTTTCTGGGGACAAGAAAATCTAAGTGAAAACTTAGGTCTGTCATTTAACTGATTTTTGTGACCTTAGACAAGGGACTTAACTTTCCAGAACTGCCCTCTGCATGAAGTGGGCAACAGAGCATAAACAGAAAATACTCAACTCTGTGCCTGGCCCTCAATAGTTACTTAGCAAATGTTCATTTCTTTCTTTGCCCTGGCATAAAACAGGGATATCCATCTCCTCTCCTCAAAATTGTTGTGTGACTTCAGGTGAGATAGCTCTGCAAAGTACTTGGCATATAATATACAACCACTAAACCTTATTCCATTCTTTAAAGGTAAACTTCAAAAAAAATTCAAAGAAACCAGGATGCATTTCTGATGTTTTACAATATGAAGTGTACCTGGGACATATTCTTGTGAATCTAATTTGAAACTAATTAAGCACCTAGGACTAACTTGCAGTTCACAGGATACACAGTGGAAGGAGGAACATGTTGAACAACACCAGGAGGAGACAATCAGATAAATGTAGCATCTAGAATGATAAACCATAATGGAAAAGAATCAAAAAACAGACAGCCTATTTGTGTATAACTGAGTCACTTTGCTGTACAGCAGAGATTGGCACAACATTGAACATCGGCTATACTTTAATAAAAATTAGATAAATAAAATTAAAAATTACCTTGAGCTAAAAAAAATAGTTTAGTATCTAGAATATTCTAGATATTCTAGAATGAAACAAAGTGAAGAAAACTGGCATTCACTTTTCAAAAAGTTAATGTAATAATAATAATTTTTAAGAAAATAAGAGGACTACTGTAGATTATTTTAAAGACCAAAAGCAAAATATGTACCTTGATTGGATTCTAGTTCAAAAAAATTTTAACAGCTAAAAAAAGCTTTTTAGAATAACTGGAAATATGAATATGAACTAGAAATTGACCAATGTGATGGAGTTCCTGTGATCTTCTCACATGTGATAACAGCACAGTGGATATGAAGAAGAATGTCTTTATTCTCAGGAGAAAGCTGAGAAGTGTTTAGTGGTGAGGTGTCATGATGTATGCAACTTATTTTCAAATACTACACAAAAAAGAGAGACAGAAATATGGCAAAATGTTAACAAATGCTGGATCTAGATGGAAGATTTATGGGTAGTAATTGGACTAGTCTTTTAACTTGTCTCTAAGTTTGAAAACTTCTAAAACAAAATGTTGGAAGTAGGGGCAGAAAAACAGACAGTGGGTCCAGAGATTCAGAAGCAAACTCAGCCAGCTGCAAAGGGCCTGCCTGGCCCTGTGTGGCCAGGCCGTCACAGGACGGGGGCTGAGTCACTGTTGGAAGCGGCCCTTCCGGCTCTGGCTCAGGCTGGGGAGGTCAGGAAGGAAGGGAGTTAGGGGCCCAACTGCAGCCCCACATCCCCTCACCCCCTACTTGGAAAAGTCAGCTCCCCAGGCATCAAAGAGGGCCCTGTCCCTGGGGAGGCTGGAGCCAGGAATGCTCTGCAAAGTTCACTGCTCCCTGCTCGGGAGGTGGTCACTGGCCCTTTGGGACAAACATGCTTTTGTTCTCATCATTCTGAGGTTGTGGTCCATGGCGGGAGAGCTGCTGTTGGTTCCCATTTCCAGATGCTCCTGTAGCCACTTCTCCCCACTTTCTTACTTCTGCTGGGTGATAGGGGACCAGCTGCCTGGGCCAGGGGATGTTTGTGGGATTTGGGGGAATGTTTCCAGGGGTTTCCAACTACGTGAGTTAGGCCAAGCAAACAGAGCTAACACTCTGGGGATAGATGAGGAAGGGACCCTCCAGAACATAGGACTGGAGAGCAACTCAGACTCCCCAGAGAGAGGGCGAATGGTGCCTGGATAAGCTCAGGGAGGGAGTGCAGAAACTGTCATCCATGAGGCTTCTGGAGGCTCCCATGCAGCCTGGACCCCTGAGGCAATAGCCAGACCTCAGAATCCACGGGAAGGCGTTGTGGGACATACGGAGTTTGGAGGTATGTCCTAGCTCCCTCATTGACTTGAGTGAGGACACATAAAGAGACAGGACCCAATGCACCTGAGAGCTCACGGCAGCCTAGAATTCACGGAATCCTTCCCAAGGGCCAATCACTGTGCTAGGCACCGTCCATGCATTGCCCCACTCAGTCCTACCGGGAGTCCTGCCTAAGCACCCCAATTATAACTGGAGGATGTGGACCATCTTTCTCCTGTGTCTGTGTATGGATGAAATACCACAGAAATAAAAAATAATGTCGAGTTCATGAACCAGGTAAAGCAGGACTGGCACCCAAATGGATGGTCACTCCTGTCCCCCCCATAGGACAATATTCCTCCTCCCAAAACAGTGCTAGCTCCAACCCAGCCTGTGGACAAATGGACCGTCAAAAACTCAATTGGAAACCATCAGAAAGGTTTTCCAGAGTGGGTCGGATTGGATGTGTTTCCATGCAAGGGAGAGTTTGGGGTTAAATAAGCTCAGGAACTCCAGACAGCATTCCTCTCTTGGAGACTCACAAAGGACCCTCGAACCTTGAAGGCCCTGAAAAGTCCTGGAGCAAAGAAGCCTCCCAGTCCTGTGTAACCCAGAGCCTCCCAAAACCATTTGCCCTGAAAACCCTTTTTCTAACATAATACTTACTGAAGCTTCCACCATAATGTACTAGAACACCTTTAGGAAATTCTGCCAAGGGGCTATCATTCTAGCCTCTGTGGAAAACCTAGCTCTTGTTCCATCTCCCTCATTTAAATTCTTCCCAATACATGGGCCAAACTGAAATTCAATAAGATGCAGACATGAAGTCACCCCCAAGTTCCTGGAAAGAGCAGACATGAAGGGAAAAACCCTTCTGAGATGAGATCCTGACCTGGGGATGAGGGAGAAGGGGTGGGTTGTCTGAGGTGCTCCCTGGCAGTTCTGAGGAATCATTCACTCATGAGCCCAGCTGTGCTCAACAAAGCCTCCCCTTCTTAAATCAGACTCCAACTCAACAGGAACAACAGAAATGACTGTATGAGTCAGTCTAAACAGGAAAATAAAACCACCTTAAGAGTGTATAATAGAAGGAATCAAATCATATTTATCTGCAGTTAATGTATACTGGAATACACTTTTAAGGTTAACTTAATACATGTCCTACAAACAGATTGCATTTTCTTTTTTTCTTGTGCTACACAGTATGTTCTTATTAGTTATCTATTTTATACATCAGTTCAGTTCAGTTCAGTCACTCAATCGTGTCTGACTCTTTGCGACTCCATGAACTGCAGCATGCCAGGCCTCCCTGTCCATCACCAACTCCCGGAGTTCACCCAAACTCTTGTCCATCGAGTCGGTGATGCCATCCAGCCATCTCATTCTCTGTTGTCCCCTTCTCCTCCTGCCTCCAATCCCTCCCAGCGTCAGAGTCTTTTCCAATGAGTCAACTCTTCGCATGAGGTGGCCAAAGTACTGGAGTTTCAGCTTTAACATCAGTCCTTCCAAAGAACACCCAGGACTGATCTCCTTCAGAATGGACTGGTTGGAGCTCCTTGTAGTCCAAGGGACTCTCAAGAGTCTTCTCCAACACCACAGTTCACAAGCATCAATTCTTCAGCACTCAGCTTTCTTCGCAGTCCAACTCTCACATCCATACATGACCACAGGAAAAACCATAGTCTTGACTAGACAGACCCTTGTTGGCAAAGTAATGTCTCTGCTTCTCAATATGCTATCTAGGTTGGTCATAACTTTCCTTCCAAGGAGTACACATCTTTTAATTTCATGGCTGCAGTCACTTTTTCTGGAGCTCTCTTGCTTTTTTCCATGATCCAGCGGATGTTGGCAATTTGATCTCTGGTTCCTCTGCCTTTTCTAAAACCAGCTTGAACATCAGGGAGTTCACGGTTCACACATAGTAGAGTATATATGTCAATCTCAATCTCCCAATTCATCCGCCTTCCGTCCCCTCCTGAGTGTCCATACGTTTGGTCTCTACATCTGTGTCTTTATTTCTGCTTTGCAAATAGGTTTATCTGTACTATTTTTCTAGATTCCACATGTATATCTTAATATAGGCATCCCAGGTGGCTCAGTGGTAAAGAATCTGCCTCCCAGTGCAGGATACGCAGCTTCCATCCCTGGGTCAAGAAGACCCCCTGGAGGAGGAAATGGCAACCCCTTCCAGTATTCTTGCCTGAGAAAGCCCACAGACAGAGCAGCCTGGCAGGTTACAGTCCGCGGGGTCGCAAAAGAGCTGGACACGACTGGGCACAACACAGCAGCAGCCGAGTTAATACACAAGATTTGCTCTTCTTTTTCTGATTTACTTCACTCTGTATGACAGAACAGATAAATTCATACAGTCAGAAAGCACATCGGTAGATGCCAGGAACTGGGGTGGGGGAGTGGGGGGGGGGTTAGTATTTAATGACAGAATTTCTGTTTAGGAAGGTGAAATTTTCAGTAGACAGATGATAGGGAGAGTTGTACACAATGTGAATGTACTTAGTGCCACTGAAATGCACAATTAAATATGGTAAAAGTAATATGTTTTCTATGATGAGGCTTTTACCACAATTTAAAAAAAATTAAAAATAAAATAATAATAACAGAAACAACACCACCAACAAAAAGAATGTATAATAGAAGGAATTTAATGCAGAGAATTGGTTACATAGGTGATAAAGAAACTGAAAGCCAACTAGGTGGCAGGGAGGTGCCCAGAGGCTGGCAGGGAGGTGCCCAGAGGCTGGCAGGAAGCCACTGTCACCTCTAGATTGGAGAGAAAAGGACACCGAGGAGGCGGTGTCACTGGAGCCCCGGGGCTAGGTTCTGGCAGAATGGGACTACAGAATGCAGAGGAGTTGGAGCCACGGAGGGCAGGCAGCCTCTGCCAGAGAAGCCACCAAGGCAGAAAGGGCAGAGGACAGATACCCCAGTTCTCCACCAGCCAGGCTCCCACCAATCCCTCTTACTGGCCCAAACCAGAGGAGCTTGCAAATCAGCCTGCAGGGGGGTCAGCTCCCAACATGCACACAGTTGTGATTCCAAAAGAGATGTGAGCACAAACAGGCTCAGGACGGGTGTGACTCCCACAGTCAGCATTTCACCTGAGCTCCTGAGTCTCACTCCTCTCTCCCAAGGGCTCCACAGGGAGGAAAAGAGAGGAATATTGAGGCTCCTCCAGCTTCAACCTGACGGCCGTGGGTGTGACGGATCCCTCCTCTGAGCACAGGCAGAGACCCCAAAGACAGACCTGCGTGGGAGTCATCAAGCCACTTGGCAAGACTTACAGTACCCTGCCTGCCATCCAGAGCTCTGAGCTCCATGGAAGCTGTGGGTTGGATTTTAAGCCCAGCAATGTCCAGGCAGAGGGCACCTGAAATCTGACCACACTTGACCCCTGAATCCCAGCTACCCAGCCCCAGCCAAAGCCATGGCAAACCTCATCCGTACAGCCTTCATAGTCTCAAATGTTCACCAAAATAATCTGAGCAGCAAAAAGCTGAAAAAAAGGTCGAGGTGGTTAACGTAGGTTGGATTTCCCAGGAAACAGACTCTGAGGTGGGGATTTGTGCGTAGGGAGTGTGTGGGAGTCCAACACCTGCCAGGGACTGAGGGCCACAGAACTGAGCAGAAGCATTTGAACGGTGATGCAGCCTCAGCAAAGGCCTCAACCCACCCCCTGGGAAGCCCTAGGGCTTGAGTGGGACTGCAGAGAAGGCTTGAATTGAGGCCTTTCACCCTTGCAAGCTGGTCACTGGGGGTGGGCTCCCCTGGGAACAAGGTGTCACCTTGAGTGAAGCAGGTGTCTGCAGCCAAGGGCAGCTCCCAGCAAGGAGCTCAGGAGGGAGCATCACCACTCGAGAAACTAAGGGAAGGAGCACCTCCATCCTGAAGAAGGATCTGGGCACCGCACCACAGCATCCACTACAGGTGCCCAGAACAAAAGAACCTTCCAAACAGAAGGGACCCAAGACTTAGGGAGGTCTTTGGGAGTCAACTTGTCTTTATGCTTTTGTTGTTGTTTTCTTTATGCATCTCATATACATTGAGCTTTTCCCATCCACCCATGACACTGGTGATACCTAGAAATTCATCCTGTTGTGTGAAGAGACAGGGTGTCCTGATACACAGGCTATGAATTTGAAGTGTCCTGATAAGAGAAAAGTGCCCCTGTTTTCACTGCAGCACTATTTACAATAGCCAAGACATGGAAGCAACCTAAGTGCCCATTGACAGGTGATGGAGAAAGATGTGAATGGAATACTATTCAGCCATAAAAAAGAATGAAATGATACCATTTGTAGCAATGTGGGTATACCTAGAGATGATCACACTAAGTGAAACAGGCCAGACAGAGAAAGACAAATATTATATGACATTGTTTATATGTGCACTCTGGGAAAAAAAAAAAAAGATACAAATGAACTTATTTCCAAAACAGAAAGAGACTCACAGACATAGAAAATGAATTTACCATTACCAAAGGGAAAACGAGGGTGGGGGAAGGATAAATTAGGAGCTTGGGATTAACATATACATTTCAGTTGTGTCTGACTCTGTGCGACCCCATAGATGGCAGCCCACCAGGCTCCCCCGTCCCTGGGATTCTCCAGGCAAGAACACTGGAGTGGGTTGCCATTTCCTTCTCCAATATACACACTACTATATATAAAACTGGTGACCAACAAGGACCTGTTGGTTACCAATAAGCAACTGTATAGCACAAGGAACTATACTCAATATTGTGTAATAATCTATAAGGGAAAAAAGTCTGAAAATAATATATATACATATTATATAACAGTTGTGCTATATACCTCAAACTAACATGATATTGTAAATCAACTATACTTTAAAATTTTTTTAATTAATATAAAGAGTTAATATTGCAAATAAACTGATAGGGTCCATTTTACAAGTTCAAATAAATGTGGAGTAAAATGAAATCTGAACAAAAAGGGGGGTGATGTGGGTTTCAGAGCCACTAGCCAAAAACTCCTCTTTCCAACACCAATTAGCCAGCAAAACCAGTTCTTTATCAATGGCACTCCTGGTTTGTGCAAATAAAATCACGTCAGTGGCATCCAGGAAACTACTGTTCTTTCTTTTTTTTTGGAGACAAGGGGACAGGCTTCCAGCCACCTAGAAGCCAGAATGAGCATCTTCAGAGAAATTAGTATAATGAGTGGGTCAGGACTGTTCTAGCTCTGATCGGTCACGAGACTGGTCCTCCTGACCCCCCTCTTTAACTTGTAGCAAAAACCGGTCGGTCTTGACCCACCACAATGGCTTCTGTACATGAAGATTCCAGACTACAGCCTTAAGAACACACAGCTCTTTTCATAAGGATATTTTTCAGGCCAGAAAATATCTGGAAGTGACACTGTCGTATGAAAACCTAAACCATCTATGACTCTCCAAAGCACACCCCCTGTGCCAAGCCCCATCAAGCCAGCCAGGGTCCAATCATAAGAAAGGAAGTTAGCAGCGAGGTGCCCTCTCTCTGTTACATAGGCCACCGGCAGCATGGAGAAAGAAAGTCACCGCATCAGAAACACAGTTGACATTGGTGCTATATTTGAAATTTGAACTTTTCAGATCAAGCCTGGGAATTTTCTGCTGTTGACAGTAAAAGAAGTGACCCTCCCAGTGCCGAGTTGTAAGACTCGATTGCCAAGCCACCCACACAGAGAAGAGACGCAACGGGAGACAAGGCTCACCCTCCATTCAGCCTTCTGGTCACTGAGCACTTTCTGTGAGTGGGGCACTTGGAATAGAGCGGTGAGCAGAGACACAGGGGCCTTCCCTCCTGGAGCTCAGAGTCAGGGCAACACAGACTGGAAAAACTAGCATCGCAAATAAAGGGAGTAAATGCCTCGAGAAGCACCACCCGTGAACGTGAGAGCTCATAGCCGCAAACCTGATCCAGCCTGGAGAGTCAGAGACGAGGGCACACAGACTCTCATTAGCTAAGGGCTGCCCCACATATTTCTCTATTTGTTGCCATCATATATGTGTGCACATATGTTTATACACACACACACACACACACACACACACACTAAGCATAGATTCTTGAGTTAGCCATGGAGTAACCTGAATATCATTCTCATTCCAGAGCAGATTGCCCTGGTCTCAGTTAACCTTGTTGTTGATGTAGTTTTTAATTGAAGTATGAAAGTGAGAGTGAAAGTGAAATTCAGTCCTGTCCGACTCTTTGCAACCCCATGGACGATACAGTCCATGGAATTCTCCAGGCCAGAATACTGGAGTGGGTAGCTGTTCCCTTCTCCAGGGGAATCTTTCCAGCCCAGGGATCGTAAACAGGTCTCCCACACTGCAGGCAAATTCTTTAGTGTCTGAGCCACCAGGGAAGCCCAAGAATACTGGCATGGGCAGCCTATCATTGGTTTAAAATATACTGTTAGTTTCAGGTGTATAGCAAAGTGATTCAGTTACACATACAGTGTGAGTCACTCAGTCGTGTCCAACTCCTTGTGACCCCATGGACTGCAGCCTGTCAGGTTTCTCTGTCCATGGGATTTCCCATGCAAGAATACTGGGGTGGGTTGCCATTTCCTACTCCAGGGGATTTTCTAGACCCAGGGACTGAACCCAGGTCTCCTGCATTACAGGCAGATTCTTTACCATCTGAGCCACCAGAGAGATTCTTTTCCATTATAGGTTATTATAAGACATTGAATACGGTTTCCTGTGCTATACATTAGGTCCTTGCTATTTATCTATTTTATGTATAGTACTGTGTATCTGGTGGCTCAGACGGCAAAGCATCTGCCTACAAGGAGGGAGACCTGGGTTCGATCCCTGGGTCAGGAAGATCCCCTGGAGAAGGAAATGGCAACCCACTCCAGTACTCTTGCCTGGAGAATCCCATGGATGGAGGAGCCTGGTGGGCTATAGTCCATGGGTCACAAAGAGTCGGACACGACTGAGCGATTTCACTACTACTTCACTACTGTGTATCTACTAATCTCAAACTCCCAATTTATCTTTGGCCCCCTTTTCCCTATGAATAAATTTGTTTTCTATGCCTGTGAGTCTATTTCTGTTTGGTAAATAAGTTAATTTGTATCATTTTTTAGGTTACACATATAAATGATATGAGACGATATATGTTTTTCTCTAATCCTGCTATTGACTTAGCGAGCTCTTTCAGATATTGGTGATGATCGTCCCTGTCCAGAGTGAGCCGGGCAGGTCAGCGTCCTTATGCAGGACAGAACCTTAGCCGGGGAGAATCCTGTCCCAATACACCTGCTTTGGAGAGGGTGTAAGAATTTGGATGGGGATGGGCCTGCAGGCCTGTGAGAAAGACCCTGCGAGCCTCACCGCGTATGTGGTGTGTGCGTGTGTGTACATAGGTGCGTGCATACATGTGAGTCTGTGTGTCATGTGAGCTCACATGCAGAGGTGTGGATGCTCCGTGTTCTGCTGAGGCAGGCGGTAGAGGGAAGCACCTCATTTTCCTGGATCGGCAGTTTTGTGGCTCAGCGCCTCTGGGAGTTGGCCACTTTCTGCCTGCCCTGGTGTTCCTTACAGCCGTTTCGCCTGCAGCAGTCACACTGTTGAAAAATCTGGGTCCCTCTGACTGCTCAGAGACTGTGCAAAGGCAAACAAGTAGGATTCGTGGCCATTTTGCAATTCTTGCTCATTAGACATGTCTGGGGCCTTGCGAGTGAGCTCTGAGGATAAATAAGTATAAATATTATATTTGCCTCCAGGTTATCTTTAAAAATGTATTTCCCTCTCCCTGGCCCCCCCAGCCCCCACGAACAACTGTCAGTGCCTCCAGAAAACTCCTGGGTATGGGAAGTGCCATCGTGAGAATCTAGGGTCTTCGCAAGCTGTTCGTTTCCCAGGGCTGGGCCCCGTCGCCCAGCCCATGGGGTGGCCACAGGCACCAGGGCACCCCATGAGATTCTTGGTGCCCCCTGGGGGCAGAGCATGAAGGTCCCCTATGTCCTGAGAGTCGGAGCCACCCAGCAAACATCCCACACAGGGGCCCAGGGCCTTCCTCCTCACCAGCTGTGCCCACCAGCGCAGGCAGAGCCCAGAGTCACACGTGCTAACGCTCAACTAACAAGGCAGCAGCGCCAGAAGCAATGGAGACTCCCACGCCTGGGGGAGAAGGCCCAGGCCCTTCCCATGTGTGGGCCATTCAGTGTTAAAAGAGAAAACTGACCCCTGCAACTCAAGGCGAAGGGGAGATTTGAGGGAAGTGATGGGAATTCTGTTCTCTTCCCCCAGGATCTACTGACTCTGCAGTGTTTTCCAGGATGGGATTCAGGAAGTGGTATTTTTAGAAAGATGCTGAGTGATACTGGTGTTCAGCCAGAGTTGAGAGCTCCTGGCATGGAGTGAGAGGCAAACAGAGGGCAGAGCCCTGCCCCTCAAGCTTTGGACGGCTGTGAGCATCAGAATCTGCACTGGGGCAAAGAACTTTCTCTGATCCCCTCCATCCTCTCCAGTTACAGCAAAGTATCAGCTCTCTCTACCCGTGAGAGCTTTTCAATGGTCTAAAAAAAAAAATCCCCTGCATGGATCTTCTCCAGGCTGAGCCACCTCAGACCTGCCTCACAGAACAATATTTCCAGTTCTCCCACTGACCCCAGCATCCTTCAAGGGAGACCCTGGGCCACTGTCACCTAAAATACAAGACACGGTGGGATCCTCTCAGTGTGTAGCCAGAATAGCAGGTCATGGGCTGCCCCAACCATGGAGACTGTCCATCCTCCCTTCTGCCTATCCTGGTAAAGAGACCTTCTTGGACTCTATGTGAGATGGGATGGCATTCCCCTTATCAGCACGAAAAAGTGCCCCCCGACTGCATAACAATAATAGCTACAATTTAATACTTCCTGTGAACCACCTCTTCTACAGATTGCTTTACAAGCATGATTTATTTAATCTCTACTATAGTAGTGATAACACTATTATCATTTTGCAGATAAGGAAACTGAGGCTCCAAGGATAACCAGCCTAAGGTCCCACAGCTTAAACCCAGGTCCTTTTCTTGACCACCAGCTCCATATTGCCCAAAAAATCTTCTTGAAGCAACTGAGTCAGCTGCCTACCTGCCCCACCCCACCCCACCCACCTAGTGACACTATAGGGATGGGAGCTTCAGAGTCTCCACATGGAGATTAGAGCTTCTCTGGAATCCTGAAAATAGATGAAGCGTCCCTACTTACTGGAACATGACTGGTCTACACCTATCATCTAACCCCAGACTCATATCGTTTGACTTGCTGGGCTCTCTGTGGTATGACCAGAAATCATGGGCTACATCAAGCCTGAAAACAGAACTGGATAGTAAGATGAGAAGAAGCTCAGAGATGGAAGACTCCCTAGAAATCACCCAATCCAACCCCCTCATCACACAGGGGAAAACCAGCCCTAGAGAAGGAAAGAGCTCTCTGACTTTAAGAGCTACTTAAAGCAGAAATGGCAATGGCTCTCATCTCCTACAACAACTCTTGCTAGGTGGCTGCCTTTGAGCATTTTGTTGGGAACACTTCTGGCGCCGTATCTGGGTTCCATGGGAAGGAATGCATAGTTAATAGGCAATGACAAACATGGCTTCAGGAAGAAGTAATGGTAGCAAGCATGCCAGGTAACACCAACTCTGTGCCAGAGCCATGATTCCGTCTCAGGTGTCCTGACTGCAAGTCCAATCAATGCCCAGCAGGCACAAGCATTCTAGTTAATTGTGAAACATTCTAGAAAATTCTATTCTAGTTGTAAAACAAATATACCTCAAAGTGTCTCAGTGATTGTCCTAGGCATAATATATTTGGTTACCAAGACTAGAAACTCACTCATTAGCTTAAATAAAGGGGAACTGGTTGTCAAGATATGACAGGCAATCTCATAGACCAGACAGAAAACAATGCATCCAGCCCACAAGGGTCAGGAGTGGAAATGTAACCTCAGGGACACAGGCCATGCTCCTTGCCTCTTAAAGACACATGTGGCAGAAACTATTGGTTGTCTATACAATAGTGACTCCACCACCTTCTTAGGCACCAACAGTCAGGGTTTGTTAAGAAATCAGGTAGTACTGAGTCCAGCCCAAGAGATGCACCATGATCAGTCCAAATGAGTCTTGATAATCCTATTTCCCTTTGCAGGAACTGATTAATCCCCGTTCTGCTCAACGGCATAGAAGGAAGCCTGCAGGGGGCTCCATGAAAGAAAAAGCACAAGAGGAAGCTTCTCCCTTCCTTTCTGCCTTAGATGTAGCCATGAAGGTTGTTGTCATGTGATTGATCCAGATTGGTCAGGTGTTTAGCCCTGGTCCATCATCTGTGAGCAGGTGTGGCTGAGCTGTGCAGCCATCTTACCAAGACAAGAGGAGCCATCACCTACGTTCTGAGGGTAGCAGAATAGAGAGCTGTGAAGAAACTTGAGATTTTTGAGTCACCAGCTATACCCTCCCTCTTTCGCCTCCTTTCCTTATGTCCCTGTTAAGTGGGATGATAAATGGGCATGTTGTTTAAACTTTCTTTAGTTGGGTGGTCTGCTGCTGCTGCTTTTTTTTTTTCCCGAGGATGATTGCTTTACAATGTTGTGTTAGTTTCTGCTGTACAACAGGAATCAGCTGTGTATACATATATCCCCTTCCTGTAGACCCTCCCTCCCATCCCCCATCCCACCCCCTAGGTCATCACAGAGTCCTGAGCTGAGCTCTCTGTGTTATACGCAGCTTCTTGCTAGCTAGCTATTTTACACATGGCTATGCTACTCTCTGGAGAAGGCGATGGCTATATATATATATATATATACATTAATATCCGATATTTGTTTTTCTCTTTCTGATTTCACTTTATAAGACAGACTCTAGGTTTAACCACATCTCTACAAATGATGTAATAATTCTTAACAATAAAACACCCATCATAATTTATTTCATCCGCTCCACACCTCAAAGTCCCCATCTGTAAACTGCGAATGGCAATAGAATTGACATAGGACTTAAGGATATAATGCATGTAAAACGCTTAGGACAGTGCCTTGCACAATTGTTAGCAATTGTTACCATGAAAAATCATTATTTGGATAAAATGATACTGTTATATGATTTTAAATATTTCAATGCTTCTCCACCCACCAAAAAGTGGGGAGGCAGATGAGAAACAAGAAATGTAGAATGCTGATAATTGTCAAAGATAAAATCATGGTTACACAGGAGTTCCTTGTGTTGTTTTCTCTTCTCTTGAATGTTTTAAAACTTCATAATAAAAAGTTTAAAAATTTAAAAAAATCATTATTATTTGTGCTAGCTTGTCTCCAAGACAGCCACCATGAAGTCTTTCCCTCACTTTGCCACTGATATTTCCCCATCTAGAGATAGACACCATTCCTACCAACCCTTGAATCTAGGCTGGCCTGTGACTGCTTGAAGTGATAAAATAGGGTTGAAATGATACTGTGCCAGTTTGAAGACTGGCCTTTAAGAAGATTGGCAAAGTTTGCTTCCCTTCTCTTCAGGCACTTGCTGTTAGGACAGCCCACTTGGAGCCCAGCCACCATGCAGTAAGAAGCTCCAGCCACGCAGAGGAGACACCTGTAGGTACTCCAGGCAATAGCCCCAGGAGAGTTCCTAGCCTACAGTCAGCTTCAATTGCTCGCCAGTGTGTACACCATCTTGGACAGCTAGCCCAGCTGAGCTTTGAGATGACACCATCCTCAGCCACACTCTGATTAGAACAATATGAGAGACCCCAATAAGAACCACCTAGCCAAGTCCAATCAACCCACAAGTAATAATAAACAGTTCTATGCCACTAAGTTTTTGGCTGGTCTGTTACATAGCAATTGGTAACCAAAATATTATCAAAATAATCATTATATCTACTTTTTTGAGCTCCCCTGTAACTCCTACTTGTGTGTGAATGGAGTGTGTCACAGAAGCAAGTGAACAAGCTGGAGCACTCACCTTTGACCTCAGTTCTACATGACTTTTCAGTGCTAGTGGCCGTAATACTGTCTTACTGATTTAATCCCTAAGTCTCAGTTTCAAATTCCTATGAGAAAAAACTTGGTAAGTCACATTAAGTGTTCACCCCTATAAAATCATTTATGATCAAAAATGAAGGTCACATACTGTCTAATACTATATGGGGTATGGGGAAGAATTCCCTAAGAAAGGTAGGTGATATGGAGAAAATATGGTGAAAAGAAGAGAAGCAAAAAGCAAAGGGGAAAAGGAAAGCTATAGGAATCTGAATGCAGAGTCCCAAAGAATAGCAAGGAGAGATAAGAAAGCCTTTCTCTGTGATCA
>SJYT01033994.1:169270-381875 GCA_006410635.1 Cephalophus harveyi | reverse complement strand
CAGAGACATTACTTTGTCAACAAAGGTCTGTCTAGTCAAGGCTATGGTTTTTCCAGTAGTCCTGTATGGATGTGAGAGTTGGACTATAAAGAAAGCTGAGTGCGGAAGAATTGATGCTTTTGAACTGTGGTGTTGAAGACTCTTGAGAGTCCCTTGGACTGCAAGGAGATCCAACCAGTCCATCCTAAAGGAGATCAGTCCTGGGTGTTCATTGAAGGACTGATGTTGAAGCTGAAACTCCAATACTTTGGCCACCTGATGTAAAGAGCTGACTCATTGGAAAAGACCCTGATGCTTGGAAAGATTGAGGGCAGGAGGAGAAGGGAGTGACAGAGGATGAGATGGTTGGATGGCATCACCAACTCAATGGATATGAGTTTGAGTAAACTCCAGGGGTTAGTGATGGACATGGAGGCCTGGCATGCTGCTGTTCATGGGGTCACAAAGAGTCGGACACGACTGAGTGACTGAACTGAACTGAATGGAGAAAATAATGATTGCCTCACAAGTTCCACATGATGGCAAGATGGCTGCAGCGGCTCCAGCCACTGCATCTTCTTGGATCCAGTGCAGTGAAAGAGAACCAGACCCTTCTGGTAACTCCTCCAAAAGTCCTAAATCAATTGCAATAGATTTGCAACCAAGATGCTTTGATTGGACAGGCCTGGGTCATAGACTCCACTAGTGAAGCCTCGAGCTGCTTCAGAAGAAAGGGTGAGTGAATGCTTGTGTGTGTGTGTGTGTGTGTGTGTGGAGGCTGAAGGGGATAAATAATAAATCTCCACCATACACATCAAATATCAATGGAGATACCAAGGAACTTCAAGAGGGAGAAGGGAGTGTTCTGAGTAATGGACATTTTGATCCAGTTACTGGCAGGCGTCACTGCTTTATAAATGAGATGAGACCTCCTTCACCTCTTAGATAAACTTCACCAGTCTGAGTCTTCTTTTCTGCAGGCTATAAATTCTCTCTGCTTCTATCCTTCCACATAGACCTCAGTCACACTGGGCCATGGTTGCCAGGCCAGTGTTCTATCTCTACAAGTGGCAGCTGCCAGCTGTGCTGCCTGGACACCTCTTCAACACTATCTACAGCCACCATAATGTCTTCTCCAGAAATCCACATGGTCCTGTCAGGGTCTCCTGGGATAGGATGGTGGGGTGAGGGAGTGGGGAGAGGCAAGTATTTACTTTTTTTTAATATGTGTATTTATTTGGCTTCATTGGGTCTTGGTTGTGGCATGCAGGATCTTCACTGCATCATGCAGGATCTTATGTTGTGATGCATCCATGGGATCACAAAGAGTCAGACACAACTTAGTGACTGAACAGCAACAGCTCAGTCTCTCTAGTTGAGAGAGCCAGCTTAGTTACTTCATGGCACGTGGGAACTTAGTTCCCCAACAAGAAATTGAGCCTGCATCCCCTGCACTGTAAGGTGGATTCTTAACCACTGGACCACAGGGAAGTCCCTACCTTATTCTTTGTACTTCCGGCTATTTCTCTCTCCCTCAGGGTTCTTTATTTGCATTTCCACCCGAAGCAGGTTGTTAACTGCCCTCCAGTGACGTCAGTTGGAATGCTCGACTCCTTAGGACTGACAACTACCTTCCATGAAACGAACAGGCATCCTTAGCAGCCATTTTGGAAGGACTGGGGAGAAGTAGGCATCAGAAAAACCCCACCTTCTGCCCCGGCCTCAAAGTCATTCATCAGAGACTGACATTCCCTTCGTTGCTGGCCCAGGGCCAGGGGAGTGAGTGGCTTATTTCTGTTGCATGACAGTTTGAGTCCATATGCAAACCAGAGGGCTGTGTCTATAAATAAGATATTATAGTTAAATCAATATTGATTATTAGGAGTTAGTGTTATATTTAAAGCCATAAAACTGAATAAATATTATGGTAAAAGTATCCTAAATCTCATGGGCAAAGTCACTGAGCAAGGCAGAGACATGGGCCTTGGATTGATGGAGCCATGATCCCATTTTCCCACCCCCTAAAAGATACTATCAGGCAAATGGCTGCCCCGATAGAAGTAAGGGAAAGGCAACGAGGGGACAACAGCGATGTCCTTCAACCTCTCTCTCAGCCACATTCCTGACTTTATTCAGATCTTGTTACGTATCATTTGGGATACACTCAGCTGACTCTCATGAACGGCAGTGAAAGTGTAGCTTACTCACAATCATGACAATTGTATTCACCAAATATATTTTTCTTAAAAAAACTTTTCTTCTGATTTAAAGGTATTTTGTGTTTCTTACAGAAACAATAGAAAAGGCAAGATAAGCAAAAAGAAGAAACTAAAATCCACCCAGCATCCTACTCCCCAGAGATAATCACTGCTGGCATTTTGGCACCTACCCTGCCAGTCATTTCTCTGTGTGCGTGTGTGCGTGCGTGTAAATTTTTAATAGGCTTGGAAATAGCCAGGCTGTTTTGCAATCTGGACAGATTACATTCTATTGTATGTATTAAAATTTATTTACTCAATCCCTTATTGCTATATATTTAGATTGTTTTCAATGCTAATTCAATTACTTTTCAGTTTTGTTCATTCATTTTGTAAGTAGGACTAAAAGGTGCTTATCTTGAGGAAATAAGCCTTTATTTTTCCAGTTAACTATGAGGAATGAAGGCTGAGACGGGAGCACGGTTCTGGTAGAACACAGGAAGTCACTGAATTCCTGCCTGCAGCATGGCACAGAAGCCAGCAGCGACCAGCCCCAGGGGACAGAGGCCAGAAGGCCTCCCCCCATCAGTCTCTGCCACGTATCTCCCTGCCTGGCAGAACCAGGAGTCCTCTGGAGGCCTTGTACTGCCCCATCTCAGAGCTGCTCAGTCTGGAGAATTTGGAGGTGCTCTCTCCCGGTGAGGATGGGTTAGAAATAGTCAGAGTTGAACAAAGTCATGGCAGGAACTAATTCCCCACGTCCTCATCTGTTTGGAGGGCTGGGAGGAAAAGGTGACCTAAAGTCAGCCAGTCACTGACTCCCAAGACGCCGAGTCTTGAGCAAGTGTCACAAGGATCACAGAGCCATTCATTGGAGGTTGATTTCAACAGCGGCAGAAACAGCCATGGCACCGCCAGCCACATCCCCTCCCATCTGCTCTTGCTGAGGACCAGTTTCTCAGCTTCCTGCTTCCTGAATCCCAGGCTTCCAGAGCCTCCTCAGTTCCTGCCTTTTCCAGGCCTGGTCCCCCAGCCTCCTATTGATTAGTTGTTGTTGAATCACTCAGTCATGTCAGACTCTTTGTGACCCCATGGACTGCAGCACACCAGGCCTCCTTGTCCTCCACTATCTCCTGGAGCTTGCTCAAATTCATATCCATTGAGTCAGTAATGCCATCCAACCATCTCACCCTCTGTTACCCTCTTCTCCTCCTGCCTTCAGTCTTTCCCAGTATCAGGATCTTTTCCAGTGAGTCAGCTCTTCGCAACAAGTGGCCAAAGTATTGGAGCTTCAGCTTCTGCATTAATTCGAATGCTCACATATAAAAATGCTAACTGAAATCTACTTCATCCCCACTCCACTCACTCATCCTTCAAGGCTCAGGTCAAACGTCACTTCCTCAGTTGAAGCCTTCACCAGCTGCCCTAAAGGTGGTCACTATTTCTGAGTTCTTCCAGAGCCCTTTTCTCATAACTCTTACAGCACTTATTTTATCCTGCCTGATTTGAAAGGCAATTTTTAACATGACACAAAGCCTAGGTTGTGTCTCACACCATAACCATCGGAGCTTGTTGAATGAATTAAAGAATGAACGATAAACGTGTATATCTGTGAAACTAACATACTTTGTGTTCAGTCATCAGTGGATGGTTAACAGAGTGTTGTTCAGTATTTCGTGTGAATCAAAAGTCACAAGCATTTCCATCTTTTGTGATGTAAATAGTGAAATAGTCCTGATCAGCTGGGGACACATGAACATTGAACTGTAGGTGTTTGCTAGTGCTTTTCACTTGCATCAGACATTAGCACCTGGCTATTGTTAAACCCAAATTATGCCTCTGGTCCCTCTGTGATTCTGCATCAGCCATCATAAACTGACTATCTGCAGGCAAGTGCCTCCTGCAGCCTTGTTTGGCCCACACTGGCATTTTTTTTTTTTTTTCAACTGATTAGTTACCAACATTTAAAATTCAGATGACACATAAAATTTCAGAATTTGACTTGTCTACACTTCAACAATCTGTTGGTGCCAAGCAATGGCTTCCCCACCTGTCTGCCCCTTACTCTCACCCTTTGTATAGAACACAGACTCCCCAAAGTCCCTACAAAGCCCACTCCGCTTGGTATGTGCCTGGTCCCTGAAGACATCAGTACTCTCTGTCTCCGTTCAAGAGACTGGTCATTAGAGGTGGAAAAATGGCTGGATGAGGGGTTTACTGAAAGTCAATGTCTTCCTTGCAGCATGGCACAGAAGCCAGCAGCGACCAGCCCCAGGGGACAGAGGCCAGAAGGCCTCCCCCCATCAGTCTCTGCCACGTATCTCCCTGCCTGGCAGAACCAGGAGTCCTCTGGAGGCCTTGTACTGCCCCATCTCAGAGCTGCTCAGTCTGGAGAATTTGGAGGTGCTCTCTCCCGGTGAGGATGGGTTAGAAATAGTCAGAGTTGAACAAAGTCATGGCAGGAACTAATTCCCCACGTCCTCATCTGTTTGGAGGGCTGGGAGGAAAAGGTGACCTAAAGTCAGCCAGTCACTGACTCCCAAGACGCCGAGTCTTGAGCAAGTGTCACAAGGATCACAGAGCCATTCATTGGAGGTTGATTTCAACAGCGGCAGAAACAGCCATGGCACCGCCAGCCACATCCCCTCCCATCTGCTCTTGCTGAGGACCAGTTTCTCAGCTTCCTGCTTCCTGAATCCCAGGCTTCCAGAGCCTCCTCAGTTCCTGCCTTTTCCAGGCCTGGTCCCCCAGCCTCCTATTGATTAGTTGTTGTTGAATCACTCAGTCATGTCAGACTCTTTGTGACCCCATGGACTGCAGCACACCAGGCCTCCTTGTCCTCCACTATCTCCTGGAGCTTGCTCAAATTCATATCCATTGAGTCAGTAATGCCATCCAACCATCTCACCCTCTGTCACCCCCTTCTCCTCCTGCCTTCAGTCTTTCCCAGTATCAGGATCTTTTCCAGTGAGTCAGCTCTTCTCAACAGGTGGCCAAAGTATTGGAGCTTCAGCTTCTGAATTAATTCTAATGCTCACATATAAAAATGCTAACTGAAATCTACTTTATCCCCACTCCACTCACTCATCCTTCAAGGCTCAGGTCAAATGTCACCTCCTCAGTTGAAGCCTTCACCAGCTGCCCTGAAGGTGGTCACTATTTCTGAGTTCTTCCAGAGCCCTTTTCTCATAACTCTTACAGCACTTATTTTATCCTGCCTGATTTGAAAGGCAATTTTTAACAGGACACAAAGCCTAGGTTGTGTCTCACACCATAACCATCGGAGTTTGTTGAGTGAATTAAAGAATGAACGATAAACATGTATATCTGTGAAACTAACATACTTTGTGTTCAATCATCAGTGGATGGTTAACAGAGTGTTGTTCAGTATTTCGTGTGAATCAAAAGTCACAAGCATTTCCATCTTTTGTGATGTAAATAGTGAAATAGTCCTGATCAGCTGGGAATACGTGAACATTGAACTGTAGGTGTTTGCTAGTGCTTTTCACTTGCCTCAGACATTAGCACCTGGCTAGTCCCTCTGTGATTCTGTATCAGTCATCATAAACTGACTATCTGCAGGCAAGTGTCTCCTGCATCCTTTTTTGGCCCACACTGGCAATTTTTTTTCCCAGCTGATTAGTTACCAACATTTAAAATTCAGATGACACATAAAATTTCAGAATTTGACTTTTCTTGAATACTCAGAGGATCCAGCAACACCAGATTCCTCTTCCTACACTTCAACAATCTGTTGGTGCCAAGCAATGGCTTCCCCACCTGTCTGCCCCTTACTCTCACCCTTTGTATAGAACACAGACTCCCCAAAGTCCCCACAAAGCCCACTCCGCTTGGTACGTGCCTGGTCCCTGAAGACATCAGTACTCTCCGTCTCCGTTCAAGAGACTGGTCATTAGAGGTGGAAAAATGGCTGGGTGAGGGGTTTACTGAAAGTCAATGTCTTCTTGTTTGAATCAGAGTTTCTAGGGTATCATAGTCATAGTCAGAAAAAGTCATCTTTAGAAGATTCTAGAAAACTATCCTCCTCCTTTCCATCCTCAACTTTCTCCTTAGAGGACTCATCTGCTTCTGTGAAACTAAAACCAAGCTCCTCTTTCCTTCTTTAGTCTCCAGAGTCCACCCTTCCCACAGGCCCAAGAGGGCAATTCTGATACCCAGGGTCTCCAAAGTTCAAAAAGGAGCCATTTCAGGCCAGCCTCCCATTTGGCCACACTGGGATGTAAACCACAGCCCACTGGGTACCACAGGCCTCCTCAGTCTTTAGGGCTGTGTGAGGAGCCTCTCCCACCACCTGCCTGGCTAAGTCGGGGCAACAGAGATGAGAGCCAATGGCTCTCTAGCCTGACTGCTCTCTGGACAAAGTGCAGTTGGAGGTGGGAGACTACACCTGGCTGGGTTCAACCTCCTGCTCATGGCTCAGCTCAGTATCAAGGTTCAACCCCAGGTCAGGCTACCTCCATACAAGACAAGTTTGACCCTCTGCCCCTTTCTGAGCTAGGCTTGTCAGAGCAGGGAGATTGGAAGGAGATGGAATTCTTGTCCATGGGCCTCTTTTTTTCTCTGATGGAGGCACAGGGTGGCAGGAGGTGAGGGGGGGAGGTTGTTATTGTTTCTTTTGGGAGGGTTATTGGAGCATAGTTGATTTACAATGTTGTCCTAGTTTCAGGTGCACCGCAAAGTGAATCAGTTACACAATTACACATAACCTCTCTTTTCTTAGACTCTTTTCCCTTATCAGCTGTTACAGAATACTGAGTCGAGTTCCCTGTGCTATACGGTAGGTCCATGCTGCTGCTGCTGCTGCTAAGTCGCTTCAGTCGTGTCCGAGTCTGTGTGACCCCATAGACGGCAGCCCACCAGGCTCCCCTGTCCCTGGGATTCTCCAGGCAAGAACACTGGAGTGGGTTGCCATTTCCTTCTCCAATGCAAGAAAGTGAAAAGTGAAAGTAAAGTCGCTCAGCCCTGTCTGACTCTTAGCGACCCCATGGACTGCAGCCTACCAGGCTCCTCCATCCATGGGATTTTCCAGGCAAGAGTACTGGAGTGAGATGCCATTGCCTTCTCCAATGCATGAAAGTGAAAAGTGAAAAGGAAGTCGCTCAGTCGTGTCCGACTCTTAGCGACCCCATGGACTGCAGCCCACCAGGCTCCTCCATCCATGGGATTTTCCAGGCAAGAGTACTGGAGTGAGATGCCATTGCCTTCTCCGATACGGTAAATCCATATTAGTTATCTATTTTATACATTGGTGTTGTTTTAGTCACTAAGCTGTGTCTGATTCTTGTGACTCCATGGACTGTAGCCCACCAGGCTTCTTTATCCACGGGATTTCCGAGGCAAAAATACAGGAGTGGGTTGCCATTTCTTTCTCCAGATCGTCCTGACCCAGGGATCGAGCCCACATCGCCTGCATTGCCTGGAGGATTCTTTTCCGCTGAGACACCGAGGAAGCCCATTTTAAGCCTAGTAGTGTACATATGCCATCCCAATCCATCGCACCCCCATTTCCCCCCTTGGTGTCCATATGTCTGTTCTCTACATCTGTGTCTCTATTCCTGATTTGCAAATAAATTCATCTATACCATTTTTCTAGATGCCACACATCAATATACGTGTTAATACATGATATTTGCTGGAGGGTCTTAAAGAGACAGACTTGCTTCCTCTTTCTCTCACCGCCCCCTATACCCAATCCCTCAGCAAGCCCTGTCTCTGCTCCAAGACAAATACTGACCACATCTCTTCCTACCCATTTCTACCACCTTCATCCCAGACACACTACTATCTATACCATTTTTCTAGATGCCACACATCAATATACGTGTTAATACATGATATTTGCTGGAGGGTCTTAAAGAGACAGGCTTGCTTCCTCTTTCTCTCACCGCCCCCTATACCCAATCCCTCAGCAAGCCCTGTTGTCTCTGCTCCAAGACAAATACTGACCACATCTCTTCCTACCCATTTCTACCACCTTCATCCCAGACACACTATTGCAACAGTCTCCTAACCATCCACTAGTCTCCACACTATACCTCACACCACTCATTCTCAACACAGCAGCCCCAGTGAGCTATCTAAACTGTGAATCAGATCCCATTTGCTTAAAGCCCTTCCCAAGGCTTCTCATAACCCTTAGAATAAATTCTCTGTCATGACCTGCAAGACCCAGTTTGCTGTGGCCTCCACCTACCTCTTGAGATGCATTTTCTATTGTGTATGTGCGTTAGTCGCTCAGTCGTGTCCGACTCTGCAACTCCATAGACTGTAGCCCGCCAAGCTCCTCTGTCCATGGGATTCTCCAGGCAAGAATAGTGGAGTGGGTTGCCACTTCCTTCTCCAGGGGATCTTCCCGACTCAGGGATCGAACCCTGGTCTCTCCTGTATTGCAGGCAGAAGTTTTACCATCTGAACTACTAGGGAAGCATTTTCTATTGGTCTTCCACATCACACTCAGGCCTTTTTTGTTCCTTGAACCCAGCCAGGCTTATCCCTAGCCCAGTCTCGCTCTGCTTGGAACACTCACAGATCTCAGCCCAAAAGTCACCTGCTCAGGAAGCCCTTCTTGACCACCACTACCCCCACCGCCCCTGCCCCCATCTAAAGGAATTCACCTGTGGTCACTTTCATGTACATCACCCAATTTCATTTTCCTCACAGACCTAATATTTGAAATTATCTTTTTTAATTGTGTGCTTTCTTGTCTATATTTTTAGGGTCTCCTCCTACTAAGAATCTTTGTCCAGGAGAACTGAATGCCTGCCTTGTTTGATACTATTTCCCCCAGTGAGCAGCACGTAGTAATATGCAATAAATTGTTGTTGAATTAATTAACTAGTTAATTATCCAGGTGAGAGATGATAGGGACATAAACTAAGGCGGTTGCATTGAGAGTGAAATGGAGAGAAAAAATGTGAGAGGTATTTAAGAACCAGAATCAACAGGGCCAATTTTAAATAAGAGATGAGACAGCAGAAGCCTCCGGCTCTAACAGCCTGGTGGGTGGTGAAATAATTCATCAATATCAGTAATTTATGGGAAGGAGCATGTTTGGAGGAGACCATAATGAGTTCAACAATGAGAAGTTGATTTCAAGGTACCTGCAGGACTTCCAGGTGATGTCCAGGTGTACATACATTTTGGAGAATTAAAACAAGATTTTGGCAGCTGGTTGAGATTTGGGGAAATCATGGGTGGCAGGTAAGTGGTAGGTAGGTAGATCTGCGATCTGCCCTGAGTCCAATAAGAAGAGGACCTAGGATGCAGCCCTGGTTCATTCAAAATGTAACAGGACTGACAAAGAAGAAGCAGAAAAGGACCCTGAGGATTGTCTGGAGAGATAGGAGAAGAGCCAGGAGAGTATTATTAGGGAGAAATATTTCAAGGAGAAGAGAGCAGCCAACAGTTTCAAAGGCAAGAGGGATCCTGAAGATACAGACTGGAAGGTATTGCCCTTGCAATTTAGGGGTCACTAGAGGCCTCCTTGGGTTTCCCTCATAGCTCAGTTGGTAAAGAATCTGCCTGCAATGTGGGAGACCTGGGTTCAATCCCTGGGTTGGGAAGATCCCCTGGAGAAGGGAAAGACTACTCATGCTCTGCATGGGATTACAAAGAGTTGGACATGACTGAATGACTTTCACTTTCATTTTCAGAGGCTTCCTTAGAGCACTTTCAGTGGTGTTCTTGATGGACACCAGATTGGAGTGAGTTGAGGAGTGAATGAGAAAGACGTTCATGAGACAATGATGGAGTAGAAATTTCTCCAATCAATCTGGCTTTGAGTAGAAAGTCGAAGATGTGGTAATATCCAGGGAAGGACAAAGGGTCAAGGAATGATTTTTCATTGGAGATGACTGACCTATATGTAGCCCAAACCTGTGATTATATGTGAGTCTGTAACATGGTTTGAGTTCTTTCCCACAGAGCTGCTGATGGCCCTGCAAAATCGCTGGATGCAGTGTGTTCTAGGTACCCAGCAGTATTTGTAATATTAATGACTATAGAAACTCCCCAGGGAAAGAAGCCCTTGAGCCTAGTACCAAGCTCCTCCCCCAGCATGGGAGAGTAACAAGAGCAGAGGACTGTGAGAAAGAGGTAAGGAGTGATGTCATGGATAATACAACCTTTTTTATATCATTTATTGGCTGCTCTAAGTCTTCACTGCTGCCCACAGCCTTCTCTAGCTGCAGCGAGCGGGGCCTACTCTCCAGCTGCAGTGTGCAGTCTTCTCCCTGGGGTAGCTTCTCTTGTTGCAGAGCACAGGCCCGGGGCGAGCCGTGGCTCGCAGGCTCTAGGGTGCAGGCTCAGTCGCTGGGACGTGTGGGCTTAGCTGCTGTGCATCATGTGTAATCTTCCCAGACCAGGTATTGAACTGTGTCCCTGGCATTGCAAGGTGGATTCTTAACCACTGGACCACCACGGAAACTCATGTCATGGATAATATACTGCTCAAAGTCTTAGAGGGGAGAAGGGAGATGTCTGCTTTAATGGCCTTTGAATTCCCCTGCCTGACTTTGATGAACAGAAACTGAGCAATAATAACTACAAAAAGACACAGGAACCATTATCCGGATTTTACCTTTAGCTTTGATACCGGCTATGGGTCCTCTCTTCAGGGCTCAGTTTCCCCATCTGTACTTTAAGGACATTAACATAGACCTTCCCTGAGAACCCACCACCTCTGACACTGTCTGAAGCCAGTGTACCTGGATTTAAATTCCAGCTCTGCCATTTTCGACCTATTTGACCTTGGGTGAATTACTGAACTTTCCTGTGTCTCGTTTCCTCAATTTTTAAGGCAGGGTTAATAACTGTCCTATGTCCCAGGGTTGTTGTGAAGATGAAATGAAGAATAATACATAAAATGCCCTTAGGAGAGAGCTGGGGACCTGGAAAGCACTATATTGCTTTGGCTAATGTCATCACTATGTTAGCCACTGGTCCAGGAGAGATCCCCAACTGCGTGGATGAAGCATGCTGGTCCCATCCAGAACATCAGCAAAGAGGGGACTCTAGAATAGGGTGGGCCACCTTTCCTTGTTAAAAAACAGATAGCAAATAATCTAGAGGGACTTCCCTGGCAGCCCAGTGTCTAAGACTCTGCTCCCAATGCAGAGAGCCCTGATCAAGGCCCTAGATCCCACATGCCACAATTAAGAGCCCACAAGGCGATCAGCCCTGGGATTTCTTTGGAAGGAATGATGCTAAAGCTGAAACTCCAGTACTTTGGCCACCTCATGCAAAGAGTTGACTCATTGGAAAAGACGCTGATGCTGGGAGGGATTGGGGGCAGGAGGAGAAGGGGACGACTGAGGATGAGATGGCTGGATGGCATCACGGACTCGATGAACGTGAGTCTGAGTGAACTCCGGGAGATGGTGATGGACAGGGAGGCCTGGCGTGCTGCGGTTCATGGGGTCGCAAAGAGTCGGACACGACTGAGCGACTGAACTGCACTGAACTGAACACTGTTGTTGCTGTTGAGCCACTAAGTCACCCTTCTGTGATCCCGTGGACTGTAGCCCATTAGGCTCCTCTCTCCATGGGGTTTCTCAGGCAAGAATACTGGAGTAGGCTGCCATTTCCTTCTTCCGAGGATCTTCTCAGCCCAGGGATCAATCCTGTGTCTCCCGCATTGGCAGGTGGACTCTTTACCACTGAGCCACCAGGGAAGCAAGAGCTCACACGTGTGCAGCTTAAAAAACAGGATCCTGCCTGCCACAGTGAAGACCCAAGGAAGTCAGATAAACAAATGAACAATCTAGATTGTGTGGGCAATCTAGTCTCTGTTGAGACTACTTAACTCTACCACTGTGATAGAAAACAGCTCCAAACAACATGCAAACTAATGAGCGTGACTATTTTTCAATAAAACTTTATTTACAAAGATAGGCGGTAGGCCCCATTCACAGACCCCTATTCTCAAACAAGGGACCCTGGGAAAAGGGATGGTGAGCTTTCCTCTCCAGTGGATTATTGTTTAGTCTCTAAGTCATGTCTGACTATTTTGCAACCCCATGGACTGTAGCCCTCCAGGCTTCTCTGTCCATGGAATTTCCCAGGCAAGAATACTGGAGTGGGGTGCTGTTTCCTTCTCCAGGGGAACTTCCTGGCCCAGGGGACGAACATGGGTCTTCTGCACTGGCAGGCAAGCTCTTCCCACTGAGCCACCACAGAAGTCCTTCAGAACTAAGAAATTTCATGCCTGCAGACCCAGAGCAGAAGTCTGACCACTCATGGCTATAAACTCACCAAGAAAGTAAAGCTTCCAACTCACAGAACAAGCAAATAATAAACGAGTTTTGAAAATAATTAAAATTGAAAATTGATTGTCTGGGCCAGAGCAGATTTATGCAAAGGGCCCTGGCTCCGTAGGGAGTGAAAGGAGGGTTTCTAAGCTCTGTGTTGAACAAGCTAAGCATTTTTTCAGATTATTCCCAGCATAATATGCCAAAGGGAATAGGCTCCATTTATTATTTCCTTAAAAAAATCAATGGGCTGAAACATTCCCTCTAGACCTATAATATTTATTTCAATGTTCTGTCAATAAATATAACAAGGTTAGCTTTCTATCAGTTTAGTTGGAAGAATCATTTGAGGGAAGTTCTATTTGTTAAGCTCGATTACAGAAAGCAATCAATAGGGGAAAATTCCCTGGTCACTACAGGCAAGAAATATAGAGCTCAGAGGAGCCATCCCAGGAAGGAGATTAATGCCACCGCGCCATCCTTTTCTCCTCCCCCCAGAAATAGGAGGTGTGGGTGCAACATTGAATGGTGGAGTGTCCCATCCGGGGCTGACAGGGAAATGGAGGCCCAGAAAGAGAACAGGAATTGTTCAGAGTCCTAGAGTACCACAACTGGAATAACAATCTGACCATGCTAATCTTGGATTTCTCCCAGGCCCTGAGCTGAACAGCAGAATAGAAAGACCAATGGCGAAAAGATAATATTTTTCTTCTATTTGAATTCAGCTTTATCGAATAGGGCTTTCCAAAAGACAGAGGAAGGTGGGTGTCTCCGAAGGGTATTGAATGAACAGAGTAGAAATATGCATTCTATGAATTGGGGATTCCTAGAGACTTGGACATTTAGAGGAGCTGTCTCACCATTTTTCCCTCACCCTCCAGCACATACACATGCACACACATATATGCATCCCTTGGCTGAGTTATCCAGTAGGTCCTGTCTCCTAGAACTTGAGACTCACCTTTTGGCATTTCTGCTGGATTGGATTGGATGGACTCATTCAACTCTACCTAGGTTTTCCATCAAATGAGTCCTGGTTTCTGAGGTCAGAAGACTTGATGAGGTGACTCAGCTTCACCATACTCTTGACAGGACAAAGTCATTTGACCTCTTCAAATTTCCCTTCCCCACATATAATATGGGAATGATAATGAAGACATCTTACTTACACAGTAAAGAGTATAAGGAATGCATGATACTGTTAGACAGATAAAATGATCAGTAGTATTATTGGTGTTAAATTATTTTTTATAAATCACTGAATTTTTTTTATTCTGAGACTTGTTTTCTTTCTTTTTTTTTTTTTTAATTTGGTTGCACTGGACCTTAGTTGCTGTGTGCCGGATCTAGTTGCCCGAGCAGGGGAGCAAACCCAGGCCCTCTGCATTGGGAGTCCAGAGTCTTAACCACTGGACAATCAGGGAAGTCCTAATGTTAAATTATTATTAATAATCGAATGCTCTCTGTATACCACATACAGGTGTGTGTATGTGGTATATAGGTTTTATCACATTTAATTTTCACAGCAACACCATAAGGAAGATGGCATTAATATCTCCATGTTTGTTGTTCTTTAGTCGCTAAGTCGTGTCTGACCCTTTTGTGACTCCATGGACCTTAACCCGCCAGACTTCTCTGTCCATGGGATTTTCCAGGCAAGCATAGTGGAATGGGTTACCATTTCCTTCTCCAGGAGCTTTTCTCGACCCAGGGATTGAACCTGTGTCTCCTACATTGCAAGCAGATTCTTTACCACTGCGCCACCTGAGAAGCCCTGAGATATCTCCATGTTACAAGTATGGAGAATAAGGTTTGGAGGTTAAATAACTTGTTCAAGGTCACAAACCTTGGAATGATGGAGTGAAGACTTGAACTCAAGTTATCCAACTCCCAAGCCTATACTTATAACTTCTACCATCAGAATTACAGTAGATCCTGAACCAGAAAGAGAAAGTTGCCTACCCTACCCCACCCCCATTCCATAATCCTCACCTCATTCAGGAAAGCTGGATCCGGATACCTGTGAGTCTTTATTTCTCATCCTTAGGTCTTCACAGACCTGAATATCCAAATAAAACATCAGTGAGTCAAGTGCTTTGAGGAGACTGTCCAAAGCCATGCTCCTTTAGTGAGAGGTCTGGGACTTTAGCTAACTAGTCCCTCACCTAGACTAAATTATCCCACACAGAAAGCAGCAACTACCCTATCACTGAGGTTAGGTATTGCTGGGGGCATTTGGGGAGAAAATTTAGCTAATATGTTTGAACAAATATTAAATTCCTAACATGTCAGGTATTATTTTAGACACTAGACATAAAAATATATTCAACAGACTACTAAACACTACTCCTTTGGTGTTGCTCAGCATATCTAAATCTAAATTCAGTATCTCATCAAGCCAGAAACCTGGTAATCATCAGATTCTCTACTGCTCACCTGGCCAAGCACACAGTGACTGCCCCTGAATCCATATACGGCTCCACTATTTTGATCACTTGGAGCCTCCCAGCTGAGTGATGGCAAGAAATTCAGTCTTTAAAGAGTTATCTTCCACTCTACTTCCTTGTTATCTCCCCTACCAAGTATTTCTGGGAATCTTAAGGGCTGCCACCACATTCCATAAATCAGTTCTGACTCCTGCATACTGCAGTGATAATCAGCTACACACCACAGTCTTGGGACTCAAGAGTTTTGCAGGAATGACCTTCTGAGTGGCTGGAACAGAATTGGAGCTCAGAGTCTTGGCTTTGCTGAAGAGAGCAGTCTTTGTGTTAGGCTAAACTAGAAAGGTCACAGAGTTCTTGAGCATCACATCACTTCACTATTCAATGATAAGGTCTTTGATTCACAGTTATAACCCTTTCCTCCCAGAAGATGGCTGTTAGAAAGACATCCAAGCTGGGCTTGTCCTAGAGCCACTATCCAGCCTCAGAGAGAACAATGAATGCACCGACAAACACGCATGCATGCGCTGAGGGTAAGTGCTGAACAAATTGATCTGAAACTGATCAGTGGAACTCTTGCCTTACTGATTCTGCTCCCTAAATATCTATTTACTCCTCTCTCCATCTCAACCACCACCATCATATGAATCCAGACCACCCGCCATCTCTTGTTTGGCCTCGTGGAATTGTCTCCAAACTAGATGACCTAGTCCACTCTGGCTCTTCCGATCTGTTCTCCATCAACCACCAGTGTCACCTCTTTAAAAGCAAATCTGATTGTGCACTGCATTTGCATGAAATGCTTCAGGGGATTTCAATTCACTTAGGACAAAATTTTAAATCCTACTGTCTTACTCCAATAAAAAAATTTTGAAAGAAATTATTTTCAAAGACCTTAAAGCCCTTTGGAAATATCTATTAATATATAACCAATATGCAATTGAAAATTATTATTCAAGAAAGGTAACTGAAGAACTCACTCTGTTGACTTTGAAATAAAATCACATTGAAAAATTAAATAAAATAAAACCCTACTGTCTTGTTTTATTCTCCCTAAAACAGACCCTGAAACATGGGCTTGGATGCAGGAGATAATCTCAAGGAACAAAAGTAAAGTAGACTATGGGGGAAATTCACAAGAAATAGAAAAATTCTAGACTTATTTCCTGTTGCCCTCATTAGGTAGCAGCAACCTAGCTCCTTTCTTTGTATGCTGGTCTACTAGCATGAGGAACCCAAAATAGCTAGCTGTAAATATTTGTTTTAGGTTCAGTGGAATCCTTACTGTTTCCTCTTTTGGACCAGAAGACCTCTAGTCCCATAGAGCCTTTAGAGTCTAGATAGGAAGCATTTCGATCCCTGGATCAGGAAGATTCCCCTGGAGAAGGAAATGGCAACCCACTCCAATATTCTTGCCTGGAGAATCTCATGGACGGAGGAGCCTGGTAGGCTACAGTCCATGGGGTCACAAAGAGTCGGACACGACTGAGCAACTTCATTCACTCAGGAAGCACAAGTTTCCTCGAGTTGGTCCCAAAAGAGGCGGTGACAGAGCCCAATCCCACTCTTACCCCTTGGTTCCCAAGCCCATGTCTTCTAGCTTTTGCAACACATCACTTAATGGCCATTAATGTAATATATAGACTGCATCCTGGAAAACAGAATCTTAACCTTGCAGGGTGCTATTTGTCAAGCTGCCATGTTGCTGAGTTTTTAAGAGGCTATTACAACATTCTATCAGCCAGAATCTTCCAGGTGATAGGATATACAATAGGACCAATGAATCCCAACGTCAAGTATCCATTGTCATACCTCTTTTGCTACACGGTGGGTCCCCTGGTCTGAGATGAGGTTGTATGGAATCCCATGTCAGTAAATCAAGTACTCTGTAAGCCTTTGGACAGTGATACTGGAATAGAAACTACAGGCAAGGACGACAAACTCATATCCAGAGTATCTGTCATTCTCAGTAAGGACAATCTGCTGCCCCTTGCAGGGGAAATGATCATCAAGAGGCGAGTCATTTGCTGCAAGGACCAGTATCATACTGAGGGTTCTGAAGGTGTGGTTTTTCTGCTGACAGGTCATTACCCTTAGCAGCTGCATTAGCTAGATCAATCTTGATGAGAGGTAGTCTGTGTGGTTAGACCTATGCATAGCACCCATCCCTGCTACATGCTACTCTGTACATGGCCCCTTTGTATATGTGTGAGATGGCTGAGGACAGAGGTTGGATGTCAAAGACATCCAATATTTGGAAGTTTTTTTTTTTTTTTTTTTTCCCCAAAAAATAAATTAAAGTTTCTTTCATTTACAGAGACCTTGGAGATCAGTCCTGAGTGTTCATTGGAGGGACTGATGTTGAAGCTGAAACTCCAATACTTTGGCCACCTGATGCAGAGAGCTGATTCATTTGAAAAGACCCTGATGCTGGGAAAGATTGAGGGCAGGAGGAGAAGGGAATGACAGAGGATGAGATGGCTGGATGGCATCACTGGCACAATGGACGTGGGTTTGGGTGGACGCTGGGAGTTGGTGATGGACAGGAGGCCTGGCGTGCTGCGGTTCATGGGGTCGCAGAGTCGGACACAACTGAGCAACTGAACAGAACTGAACTAGGGCAAAAATTTGGGAACTAGCACACAGATAAGAAGCACCAATGGGAAGCCTGCTATAAATACACTAGTGTGCTCCAGGTAGAGTGAGCATGGGATCCTGAGAGTAGCTATCTAGGTAGAAGCCTCTCTCTGCTACCCCCTGGGTTTACAGCAAGTCAGCCTGCCTGCTGGTAGCAACTGCCTCCACCCCACATTGACCAGAGCTATGAGCTCATCCTACCAAAAACATTACGAGGAAGTATCAGTCGCTTTAGGAGTCTTTTGTCCCCTAGTTGTTTAATGCCTTTTATACAACAAATGCTCTTTGGTGAGCATTCATGTGAGACACAAAATTCTGAAAACGTTCCCAGACTTCTCATCTCTAATCATTCAACCTTGCTTCTTCCATACCCTCAGTGAGTTATCCAAGTAATTCATCACTACCCAATAGCCTTGTATATGCTCACCTCAGACCACATCACTGTTCATAAAAAGTTGACGACCTAACTAGACAGCTTGAAGCTCTACTTAGTGAAAGATTTTCTCTCAACCCTGCCCATTAGGACCACCAACATATTCAGCTGCTCTATCTGGGAAGCAACTCAGGATTTTTCCATCTCCATGAGTTTGTCATAGGATCTCTTCACCAGGTGGCAGATATAAGCCAAGGGGAAGGTGCTGGCTCAGCAAAGACAGATGACGTGGGAGGATAAGGCACCTGTGTACCTACTGGTGCACCTTGACCTGCTCAAATCTGGCTCAGATGTACCATTTCCACATACAATGGATTGCTGATGCAGCTACCCATCTTTATGTCTCAGTTCTTATAATATCTAGCTCATGATGGGCAGCTCTGACCAGAGGGTCCCTTAATGGTCCATGGTCAGGTTCTCCATCTCTCCTAGGGCCCAGGAACATTCCAAGAGCTGGTTTTCAAGCACTGAGTAGTTTCTACTATAGAAGACGAGGGCTTCCTCCATAATTCTTCTAATAGGGCTTGCCAGACTCTACCATGAATCCCTCCAACCATATCATAATTATCAGGTTACATGACCCAAACAGTAGGGAAGGTGACACTGTACCTCAGACTTGAACCCTCTTCTGATCTAGGACCCATTCAAAACTGGCAACCTTCTGAGCCCCTCAATAGATGGGGTAGAACATTTTTTCCAAGTGTGGTAGACATTTCCTCAAAATTCCAAAGAGGCCCACTGAACACTGTACCTCTTTCTCAGTGGTGAGAGATTTAAGGAACAATACCTCTAAAGGCTTCACCAGTGTGTCTTTGCAGGGCTCACCTCCCATCTCCTGACATGCTTTTCTCTTACTAAGGCACCCAGAGTACTTGCCCCTCCTATTAACTGGCTTTGATGAGCATGATGCCACCAGCGCAGTGGATGAGCATGACGTTTTTGAAACGTCAAGAAAATCAAGGTCCTTTTAGCTGATATTGTGACAGAAAGTGAGAAAATTAACATAGCCTTGAGGCAAGACAATGAATATATATTTTTCTGTCCTTCCCATGTGAATACAAACTGCTTCTAATCCTTTTTCCTGATGTGAATTGAAAAGATCAAATGCCACGTCATAAACGCTGGAGGCAGCATTGATTTGTTCTAGGAAAGATAGCATTTCTAGCACAGCGGCTACCGCTGGGGCTCCCGCTGTCACCAGCCAGGACTTCTCTGGACTTTTCAGGGGCCATACCGATGAACTGAATGGGAATCTGATGGGGAAAATCAGCCTTGAATCTTTACATCTTTGATAGCAGCGCTGTTTTCGATAATGCCACCAAAGATTTGGTATTGTTTAAAATTTAGCCTCTTGGCCAAGGAGTTGGAGGGTACTTTTTTTTTATTTATTTTTAATTGAAGGATAATTGCTTTACAATACTGATTTCATTTCTGCCATACATCAACATGAATTAGCCATAGGTGTACATATGTCCCCTCCCTCGTGAATCCCCCTCTCATCTCCCGCTCTTTCTCACCCTCTCTAGGTTGTTACAGAGCACCAGTGTAGTTCCCAAGTCACACAGCAACTTTCATTCGGCTGCTTACATGCGGTAGTGTATATGCTTCCATGCTACTCTCTCTGTTCCTCTCACCCTCTCCTTCCCCAGCCCCCATCGTGGAAAGCACTTTTAAAGGCCTCCACTTGGGCTTCTGTTCATAATGTTCAGAAATTATACACTATAATATAAATTTATTTTACACTAAATTTACATTCAGAAACCAGGAAAATGAACAAAGAGCAACTTTGTATGCCCTAACTCTAATAGGAAAGGCAGAGAAACCAGAGGTCAAATTGCCAACATCCGTTGGATCATAGAAAAAGCAAGAGAATTCCAGAAAAATCTCGACTTCTGCTTCATTGACTATGCTAAAGCCTTTGACTGTGTGGATCACAACAAACTGTGGAAAATTCTTCAAGAGATAGGAATACCAAACCACCTTACCTGCCTCCTGAGAAGCCTGTATGCAGGTAAAGAAACAACAGTTGGGACCAGACATGGAACAACGGACTGGTTCCAAATTGGGAAAGGAGGATGTCAAGGCTGTATATTGTCACCCTGCTTATTTAACTTCTATGCAGAGTACATCATGCGACACGCCAGGCTGGGTGAAGCACAAGCTGAAATCAAGATTGCCAGGAGAAATATCAATAACCTCAGGCGATATACAGGCAACACCACCTTTATGGCAGAAAGCAAAGAGGAGCGAAAGAGCCTCTTGGTGAAAGTGAAAGAGGAGAGTGAAATACCTGGCTTAAAACTCAGTATTCAAAAAACTAAGATCATGGCAGCCAGTTCCATCACTTCATGGCAAATAGATGGGGAAAAAGTGGAAACAGTGAGAGACTTTATTTTCTTGGGCTCCAAAATCACTGGAGATGGTGACTGCAGCCATGTGACTACAGACTTTCATGAAGACATGAAACTAAAAGACACTTGCCCCTCAGAAAAGAAGCTGTGACCAACATAGGCAGCATATCAGAAAGCAGAGACATTACTTTGCCAACAAAGGTCCATCTAGTCAAAGCTATGGTTTTTCCAGTAGGCATGTACGGATGTGAGAGTTGGACCATTAAGAAGGCTGAGTACCGAACAACTGATGCTTTTGAACTGTGGTGTTGGAGAAGACTTGAGAGTCCCTTGGAGAGCAAGGAGATCAAACCAGTCAATCCTAAGGGAAATCAATCCTGAATATTCACTGGAAGAACTGATGCTGAAGCTGAAGCTCCAAAACTTTGGCCACCTGATGCAAAGAGCCAACTTATTAGAAAAGACCCTGATGCTGGGAAAGACTGAAGGCAGGAAGAGAATGGGATAATGTAGGATGAGATGGTTGGATGGCACCACTGACCCTATGGATATGAGTCTGAGCAACTTCTGGGAGATTGTAAAGGACAGGGAAACCTGGAGTGCTGCAGTTCATGGGGTCACAAATAGTCGGACATGACTGAGCAACTGAACGACAACAAACTCTAACATGGGCTTCCCAGGTGGCTCGGTGTGGTAAAGGATCTTCCTGCAATGCAGGAGATGCAAGTTTGATCCCTGGGTCAAGAAGATCCCCTGGAGAAGGAAATGACAATCCATTCCAGTATTCTTGCCTGGGAAATCCCACAGACAGAGGAGCCGGGCAGGCTACAGTCCCTGGGGTCACAAAAAAAGAAGCGGACATGACTTAGTGAAAAACAACAACAAAACTCTAATATGGTTGCCACTGCGGCCTTTGGGTTCTCAACTCAGACTTTAAGTCCAGTGGCCCTCGAAAGAGCTTGTGTTTTTCCTTTCCCCCAATGCTATTCTGATAAGCAGCTGTAGGTCTCTGTAGAGGAAGAGCGGGAAAATGTTTATTGTATACACTCGAAGTGACGTTGCAGGGAGTTTTCTCAAGGGTCATTGACCTCTCCTTCCATCAGTGAATTTTGAGCAGTGACTCAGATCTGAAAAATGGGAAAAGGTTCATGAGTTTCTATTGGAAAGGCTTCCATAAGCCTTTTGTTCACCTGCTCTTGATCTTTCTTTTTTCTTTTGGTTACATAAGTCAAGTGATACACTTGTTGGCTGCCCATATATTAATGTCTAATCTGTGGGAACATGGTCTATTAGCTATCAGCACAGATCCTTTAAGGTCAAAGCCCCTAGCAGCTTTGCTACTTTTAATAAACAAATCCACCTTTTCTCTGTCAGTTATCTGCTGGCATGTGGCTTCTGCTATTACAAAATACTATCATTCCCATTATCATCAGAGAGCCCAGTTGCATGACATTGTGTCTTACCATTAACTTTCACCTTTAGAAGATAACTACCACTGAGATCCTCAGTGATGCTATTTACTCCTCACGAGCTCATTCCTTCTTACTTCAGTGAAGGGAGTATTCTCTGCATAGAGTATCCCTCATAGCTCAGTCAGAAAAGAATCTGCCTGCAATGCAGGAGACCCAAGTTTGAGCCCTGTGTTGGGAAGATCCCCTGGAGAAAGAAATGGCAACCCATTCCAGTATTCTTGCCTGGGAAATCCCATGGACAGAGGAGCCTGGCAGGCTACAGTCCATGGTGTCACAAGGGTCAGACACAACTGAGCGACAAAACCATCAACCCCATCCATTCTCTGGACTCTTCCAGAGGACACAGAGAGCTGACCTTATAGTCTTGTGCCACATCCCTAAATCCTCTGACCATTTTCTCAATGTGCTTCCAAGGCAATTCCACTATCTCCACCCCGTTTACTGCAGGCCACTGTAATATCAAGGTTCATGGAGATATCCCTTCCCTATATTACATCTGGTTCAAAATGTCCTTGCCAGATATTAAATTCTTTTATTTGCTCATCAACATTTCAAAAACTTTCACCAGTGTTTATCTTTCTCCAAAAAAAAAGTAATAATAAGATTTTTTAATCAAAGGAAAAGGAAGAGAAGGAAGAAGAGAAAATGAAAAAAAGAAGAAAGAGGAGGAGAAAGAAGAGGATCATTTGTAAAAGATGCTACTGTGCTACCTGTAGTCTCCACCTGGGAGACTTCAGAAGATATCTCTGGTTTGTCACAGTCAAGGCCAAGAAGGTGTAGATTATGTAAGAAAGTATTCCATATCTGGAGTCTGGAAGATGAATTCTGCAGCTGACTTGGGCACTCACTGGTCCTTAGTTTTGTCTAACTGCCGGGTTGCATCTTATTGTTGTTCAGTTGCTAAGTCACGTCAGACTCTTTGTGACCCCATGAACTGCAGCACGTCAGGCTTCCCTGTCCTTTACCGTCTCCTGGAGTTGACTCACATTCATGTCCATTAAGTCAATAATGCTGTCCAACCATCTCATCCTCTGTCTCCTCTTTCTCCTCCTGCCCTCAATCTTTCCCAGCATCAGGGGTTTTTTTCAAAGAGTCAGTTCTTCAAATCAGGTGGCCAAAGTATTGGAGCTTCAACTTCATCATCAGTCCTTCCAATGAATATTCAGGGTTGATTTCAGGGTTGATTTCAGGGTTGATTTAGGAGATCAGGGTTGATTTAGGAGATCAACTGGTTTGATCTCCTTGCTGTTCAAGAGACTCTCAAGAGTTTCCAACACCACAGTTTAAAAGCATCAGTTTTTCAGCACTCAGCCTTCTTTATTGTCCAACTCTCACATCAATACATGACTACTGGAAAAATCATAGCTTTGACTAGATAGACCTTTATCAACAAAGTGATATCTCTGCTTTAATGCTGTCTATATTGGAGAAGGAAATTGTAACCCACTCCAGTATTCTTGCCTGGTGAATCCCATGGATGTAGCAGCCTGGTAGGCTACAGTCCACGGGGTTGCAAAGAGTCAGACACGACTGAGTGACCTCACTTCACTTCACTTCACTTCATGTTGGTTATAGCTTTTTATCCAAGGAGCAAGTATCTTTTAATTTTGTAGCTGCATTCACAGTCTGCAGTGATTTTGGAGCCCAAGAAAATAAAGTCTCTCACTATTTCCATTTCTTCCCATCTATTTGCCATGAGGTGATGGAACTGGATGCCATGATCTTCATTTTTTGAATGTTGAATTTTAAGCCAGCTTGTTCACTCTCCTCTTTGATCCTCATCAAGAGGACTCTTTAGTTCTTCTTTGCTTTCTGCCATTAGAGTGGTATCACCTGCGTATCTGAGATTGCCAGTATTTATCCTGGCAATCTTGATTCCAGCTTGTGATTTATCCAGCCCGGTATCTTGAGGTACCTTCTGTTTACCAGGTCACATAAGCCAGAGGTAAGAATGAGAGTAAACAATAGCCCCAAAGAGCAAGAAATGCATCCATCAAGTGTTGACCCTCAGTATCGCTATCACACCACCATCAGCACCATTCGGTCATTCATGCAGCAAAGACCTATTGCCTAGGCTGGGATATAAGAGTAGCAAGGAATTCATAGTCTCTGCTCTCCTAGAGCTTACATTCTAGTGGAAGAAATAAGCTTGCATCACACAGTCAAATAAATTAGTATATAGTGATAAACTGACATAGATATTCTGAAATAAAGCAAATCATTCTATGAGAGCAAATAAAGAATGAGTTGGCTTCAATGTTCCCCTGAAAAATGCAAATCAAAACCACAACAATGTACCACCTCCCATTGGTCAGAATGACTATCATCAAAAAGTCTACCAATAGCAAATGCTGGAGAGGATATGGAGAAAAGGGAACCCTCCCTTTTGGTGGGAGTGTAAATTGGTACAGTCACTATGGAGAATGATATGGGGGTTCCTCACAAAACTAAAAATAGAGTTGCCATATAGCAATAGTTGCCATCCAGCAATCCCACTCCTGGGCGTATATCTAGACAAGCTGTAATTTGAAAAGATACAAAAGTGGAAGTCATTCAGTCGTGCCCAACTCTCTGTGACCCCTTGGACTATACAGTCCATGGAATTCTACAGGCCAGAATAATGGAGTGGGTAGCCTTTCCTTTCTCCAGGGGATCTTCCTGACCCAGGGATCGAACCCAGGTCTTCCACATTGCAGGTGGATTCTTTACCAGCTGAGCCACAAGGGAAACCCAAAAAGATACATGCACCCCTATATTCATAGTGAAAGAAAGTGAAAATGAAGTCACTCAATCATGTCCGACTCTTTGAGACCCCATGGTCTGTAGCCTACCAGGCTTCTCCATCCATGGGATTCTCCAGGCAAAGACACAGGAGTGGGTTACCATTTCCTTCTCTAGGGGATCTTCCTGACCCAGGGATCAAACCCTGGTCTCCCACACTGGAGGCAGACGCTTTAACCTCTGAGCCAGAGGGAATAGTAGCATGATGTATAATAGCCAAGACATGGATGCAGTCTAAATGTCCATCAACAGATGAATAGAAAAAGAAGATGTGGGGGGGGTGTGTGTGTGTGTGTATACACAATGGAATATTACTCAGTCATTAAAAAGAATGAAATAATATCATTTGCAGCTACACAGATGAGTCTAGAGATTATCATATTAAGTCAAGTAAATCAGAAAGAGAAAAACAAATACCATATGTGATCACTTGTATGCAGAGACTAAAATATGATAAAAACGAGCTTATCTATGAAATAGAAACAAACAGACATGGAGAACAGACTTGTAGTAGCCAGAGGGGAAAGGGTGGGGAGAGCTGGATTGGGTGTTTGAGATTAGCAGATGCAAACTATTATATTTAGGATGGATAAACAACAAGGTCCTACTGTGAAGTACAGGGAGCTATATACAATATCCTGTGATAAACCATAATGAAAAAGAATACATATATGTATAAGTGAAACACTTTGCTGTACACCAGAAACTAACACAACATTCTAAATCAACTATACTTCCATTTTAAAATGCTTCTCTGAGGACACAACACTTGAGCTGACATCTGAAACATGAGTGGGAGTTAACCAGACAAAAAAGAGAGGGTGGAAGAAGAACATTCCAAGCAGATGGTAAAGCAGGTGCCAAGGCTCTGCGATGGGGGCAGGGGGCATGAACGTGTCAGTGGAAGTGAAAGGCTAGCACGGAGGGATCAGAGGCCGAGGGAGAAGACGTCATGAAATAAGGCTAAGGCTGGAGAAGTAGGCAAGGGCCAGGTGCTGTGGACCTAAAGACCTCATTAAAGATTTTAGTAAAATATGGGAAGTCAGTGAAAGAGGAATTGGGTGTTCGGAAAAGATCACTTTGGCTGTGCTGTAGATCGTGGACTGGAAGCAGCAAGAGAAGCAAAAATACAAGTGAGGAGCCCTTCCCAGTAATTCAGGCATGAGCGGACGGAGGCTTACACTGTGGGTGTAAAATCAGCAGGGCTTGGGTGATGGGTGGATAATGGGCTAAGAGCAGCTGCTGCTGACATCCTGTGCTCTCAGCATCTCATGAAATTTGCAAGGTTCTTTTGGTTTTGAACAATGGAATCTCATTTTACATAGGGGTTAGATTTTGAAGTCTGTGCACAAGATAAGAATTGCATAGAGTCAAAAGTCACTTTGAAAAACTCTTAAGCCATTCACAAAGTCCAGTGTCTATGGGTTTGTTTACAGAACCACAAACAGGAATTTTTAGGCATCCCAAAGTTAGAGAGCCATTGAACCAGAATAAAGAAAGAAGAATAAATAACGAAGAACACCCCATATGCAAATGTACGGGCATTCAAATCACTCTGCCTTTAAAACAACTATGTGAAGCCTTAGCAGCAAATGAAGGGATGGGATAGAGGTGGAGGGGAAATCTATGTATGGAGAAGGGAAAGAGGTAGGAATCTTCAAAATGCTGCTACTTTTCTGAACCATTCAGCATTAATATGAAGCCTTTATAACTCTAACACATACTGATGAATTCCTCTCTTATATTAGGTTGCCTGTGTATGGAATTCCCACTCCAGCACCTATTCCAGCCTCTGTTCCTCCTTCCCTGAAGGTGAGTTCTTTCCCAAGAGCCCTGCCCCCATTCCACACCAGATCTACCCGAAGCGAGGTATAATAGATTTAAGATGAACTAAGAGTCAGACACGACTGAGCGACTTCACTTTCACTTTTCACTTTCCTGCATTGGAGAAGGAAATGGCAACCCACTCCATTGTTCTTGCCTGGAGAATCCCAGGGATGGGGGAGCCTGGTGGGCTGCCGTCTATGGGATCGCACAGAGTCGGACACGACTGGAGCGACTTAGCAGCAGCAGCAAACTAGCTTGGGTCAAGCAGATCCCTTGTGTCAGTCAGGATACTGTGATAAACAATCCCTTCATGGGGGCAGCTGCACTCAGCAAAGATAATTTCTCGCTTGTGCCACTTGCACATCATGGGTTGACTGGGGCTCTGCTCCGTGGCTCCTCACACAACTGAATGGAGCAGACATCAGTTCCAACACTGCCAGTCACCAAAGCAGAAGGGAAGAACTCTGGAGAGGGCTCCACACAGCAATTAAATGCCCAGACATGACATGAGTCACTTTCACTCACAACTCATTGGCCAAAATTAATCACCAGGCTGCACCCAACCACAAGAGGGCCAAGAAGTACAATCCTTCCATGTGTTCAGCAGGTGCGTAGCCAGAAATATTTGACAAACAACGCTAATGACTTCCACATGCTCTAAATGTACAATGACAAGAAAGAGGAGAGACGAGCATTAATTATTAAGTCTGTGTTTGGATCCTGGGCCCTGTGCAACCATGTGGATGAATAAAATGTGCCCCACTCATGCCCCAGGGGGTGAGTCTGTGCCCAGAAATAGACGCTCAGACACATTTGGATCTGTTATCTTGGAAATTAAAGAGATGTTCCAATAGAGGCAGCTGACAGCCTAAGGCTTGGCGCTTACCTCTCTACCCCTTCCCCAGGCTCTCCAGGGACCTAATACAGCCTGAGGCACTCTGCCACCAAAAATCTCTGACAGCTCCTGGAAGTGCCTAGGCTAGGAGTAGTGAATATACAGCTAAATCCTTGCCCTCAAGGAGCTCCCAGTATAATGATCGTTTATATGCTGTGGTTGATAGTTTCCAGATGTGGTCATCAACTACTCCCTTTCAAATCTAGACACAAATAATGCTCTCCCCCATCATTACGTGAAACCTGTTTCCCCTCGCCTTGAACCAGGCTTGCTAGTGACTTGTTTCGACCAATAGAATGCAGCAGACATGTTGTCCTAAACCTTCTAAGTCCACGTCTTAAGAGGAATGGTCAGTTCAGTTCTTCCTGCTTGGAGCCCAGCTGCCATATTGTAAGGAAGCCAAAGCTACACTGCTAAATGATTAGGGGCCAGAAGGAGAGGGGCCCTAGAGGGTGAGTGGCCGTCTTGGACAGTCCAGTCACAGCGGGACTCCCAGCTGAGCGCAGCCACACAAGTGACCTAGACTTCACCAGGTGGAGTAGAACTCTCTCCCGTCGAGGCCAGTCATGAGGGAAGAAGTCAATCATTATTTGTAGCCACTAAGTTTGGGGTCGGTTTGTTACACACCAATAGGTAAGTGAAAAACACCATATCAGATGTTTGTGCCTGGTTCCAAAGGAGCCCAGAGGAAAAGAATCTGAGAGTACCTTACGAGGCATTTTAGACTGAGTTCTCTGGGAACAGACTTTGAAACCGAGTTGCATGAGGTTTATAAAGGAACAGAGGAACGCTCTGAAAAGATAAACCTATAAAAAGTACAAAAGCTAGCAACACACCAGCAATGTGGTTGCGTCTTTGTACCCCCTCCTCAGCCAGCATTGGCCAGAGGCAGGCCCTGGCAGGGGGCATAACCTTAGGCAAGGGGGCCCTCTTGCTGAGAAGAGGGCTGAGGAGAGTTCCCAAGCAAGGAAGCAACTGTAAGCCCTCAGAGCAAGTGTTCGCAGTAGTTGCAGACAGAGGTGCCAATGCTGAAGGGGGGAGCTGGGAGGAGAACACAGTATCTTCCAGAAGAGGTGATCCAGTGGCGCTTGTGTGAGGGTAGGGAAGGGTCTGGCGATGTGAGGAAAGAAAGTTTCCAAGCAGAGGAAACAGCAAAGCCAAAGGTTCAGAGATGGGGACATGCATGGCAGCTACAAAAAGACTACGTAAAAGAGGAGGCAAGAGACGACCCAACACTGAGACCAAAAATGTGGCCTTCATCGAGGCAATGAAGAGCTGCTGAGGAGCTCTGAGCACGGCAGAGACGTGACGCGACGTGTTTTAGAAAGATTCCTCTGTTGGGAGCACGGCGGGGGGACCAGCAGAGCCGAGCCTGGAGGCAGAGGGCCTGCCGATGGCGCAGGAGAGAAATGAAGTTCAGCGTCCAGCTCCTGCGGGTGTAGCCTGGCCGAGTCTGAAATGACACTTTTCCTTAGCAGGTGGGTTCTGTTGGGTTCCAGAAGGGGATGGGGGGTAGAACTTGGGGATAAGGGGTGGGGTGTTGCATGATGCTTGACCTCTTCTTGCAGGGTAGAAGCCTCTGCATCACCTTCAAGCATGGAGAGCTCTAGCCTCATGTGGGACAGCAAAGGACACTTGGTTGCCTCGGAGGGCTCAGCGTGACCTGGGATTTGGAGGCATTCAAGTGCATCGGCCCAGATGTCCCTGTCCCAGGTGTGAGAACCCAACTCTCTCCCAATCAAAGCCCTGACCAATCAAGGCATAGCCAACTTGCTGTGTTGAGAATTTAATTTTCTCCTACTGTCATAATTAAACCCTGGGCCAAACTTCAGTTTTTTCTGCCCTCCAGCTGCAGAAGAAAGTCTGTTTATCAGATGGCAAGGAGGCCCTCTGGCTTTTGTCTTTCACCTCAATTTGGTGATGAATCACCCTCAGCGTTTCATTGTCTTTTTCCAACGCACTGAAAGCCCCCAGCAACAATTATCTAATTCCGTGATCTTTATCATTTGAAAAGACCCTGATGCTGGGAAAGATTGAAGGCGGGAGGAGAAGGGGACGCCAGAGGATGAGATGGTTGGGTGGCATCACCTACTCGATGGACATGTGGAGGTGGAGGTGAAGTCGCTCAGTCGTGTCCGACTCTTTGCGACCGGTGGACTGTAACCTACTAGGCTTCTCTGTCCATGGGATTCTCCAGGCAAGAATACTGGAGTGGATTGCCATTTCCTTCTCCAGGGGATCTTCCCGACCCAGGGATCAAACCCAGGTCTCCCGCATTGTAGGTAGACGCTTTAACCTCTGAGCCATCGAGTCTGAGTGAACTCCGGGAGTTGGTGATGGACAGGGAGGCCTGGCGTGCTGCCGTCCATAGCGTCGCAAAGAGCTGGACACGGCTGAGCTACTGAACTGAACTGTGGTCTTTATCACTACGTTTTCCTCTGAGCCTCTCAAATGTTTGGGATACTACTCCCACCAGTGTGTTCCCTTCCAACAGCGCCTGTCCCAGTTCACCACTAGGAAAAGTTTGAACAATTGCATAGCTGGAGCATGTCAGGCTCTGTTACTACTTCCACCCGCCACCAGCCATGGGGTTCTCATTGCCAACTGGCCAGTGAGCGATGCAGCTCCAAACTCCCACTTGAGAGTCTGTTTCCTAGGAACCACTCCCAGCACCAACTGTCGTAGGAGGTCAGGTTTCCTAGAAACGGACCTGGAGTGGAGATGCGCATGCAGAGGGGCTTACTGGACAGCGATCCCAACACCTACATCTGTGAAAGAGGAAGGCCAGCAGGACTTGGCAGAGGGAGAAGAAGAACTCTAATGCGTTCGTAACAGTGACCTCAGTCAAATCCATGGTGATCTCCAGAGCAGGTATAACCCTTTAGAGACATCCCCAAATAAAGCAAGAATAATCATTCAGTCACTGAATTCAGGGGCTTCCCTGGTGGCTCAGTGATAAAGAACCCACCTGCCAATGCAGGAGACATGGGTTCAATCCCTGGGTCAGGAAGATCCCCTGGAGAAGGCAATGGCAACCCGCTCCAGTATTCTTGCCTGGGAAATCTCATGGACAGAGGAGCCTGGGTACGCTACAGTCTTTGGGGTCGAAAGAGTTGGACACAACTTAGTGACTAAAGAACAGCACGAGCACCAGAGAGTGGGAAGCAAGTTTATTCAAGGGAGTGAAGAGGGAGGAGCCCATGCAGGAGGCCGAGAATGAGCGGAAGGTGGGGAAGGAGAGATGATTGTTTTGACCTGTTCAGACCCCACTAATGCCTGGCTTCCTATGTGGGCCTAATACCTACGTTGAATGATACTTTAGGAATATAAGTCTTTGAGGATGGCTTGCATAATCTCCATACAAACATTATATGGACACGTATACACACTGAGGTTTTGCAGAGGCAGAGACTCCAGCCACTGGCTTGTGAGCAGGTCTTGACGCTCATTGCTGCTGCTGCTAAGTCGCTGCAGTCGTGTCCGAGTCTGTGCGACCCCATAGACGGCAGCCCACCAGGCTCCCCGTCCCTGGGATTCTCCAGGCAAGAACACTGGAGTGGGTTGCCATTTCCTTCTCCAATGCATGAAAGTGAAAAATGAAAGTGAAGTCGCTCAGTCGTGTCCAACTCGTGGTGACCCCATGGACACTCATTAGCCAAGTCTGAATATCAGACTTGCAGAAACAGAGTGTACCTCTCCCTGTACACCTGGAAGGTCAAGCCACCCCAGCTGGAGTCTTGGCTTTGTCTTCAAGTCTGATCCGAATCTTGGCAGCAACCCAAAACAAAGAGAGCCCAAGGCACAAACAGCGTCATCAACAACAGTTGACATTTATTGATTGCCAGCCTTGTTCCAGGTGTCTGCTAAGTGCTTTACAAACATTAGCTCATTTCATCCCTCTCCAAATCCTGTGAGGTCGGGCATTTCTGTTAGCCCATTTCACAGATGGAGAATCAAAGACCAATAAGTTAGACAATTTGCCCATAGTTGCATACCTAGTTGGCAGCAGAACCTCAGTGGTGACCAGGTTAGAACCTTAATGTCCTTGAGACAAGCAGGACATGGAGAATGGCTCATTCACTCATTCAGCAAATATTTAGGAAGAGCCCGCTGTGGGCCAAAACTGTTAAAAGCGCTTAAGAAGCCTCAGGGAGCTATGCTCACAGAGATCCTTTCCCCTCTGGGCCTCATTTTCTAGCAGAAGACATAGATACAGATGATAACTATAGTACTATTACACTTAGTCCATTCTGAAGGAGATCAACCCTGGGATTTCTCTGGAAGGAATGATCCTAAAGCTGAAACTCCAGTACTTTGGCCACCTCATGCGAAGAGTTGACTCATTGGAAAAGACTCTGATGCTGGGAGGGATTGGGGGCAGGAGGAGAAGGGGACGACCGTGGATGAGATGGCTGGATGGCATCACTGACTCGATGGACGTGAGTCTGAGTGAACTCCGAGAGATGGTGATGAACAGGGAGGCCTGGCGTGCTGTGATTCATGGGGTCGCAAAGAGTCGGACACGACTGAGCGACTGAACTGAACTGATTACACTTACTCATTTGTGTATGCTGAAAGGTGAGGTGCATGTTTCAGGATGGCTCCCAGATCCCCCACTTCTGAACTGAGGCACTCCCTTCCCAACTGCCAGGAGTACTGGTAGCCGATGACATTCTGCTGAGTCCTCCTCCTCCAGACAAGCCCTTAGAGAAAGCTGCTCTCCCCCCTGGGGCAGCCCACATCCTACATTTGGTCCATAAGTGGTCAAATAAGTGGGCATCCTTGCCCATAAGTGGGCAAGGATAAGTCCCCCGTATCCTTGCCTCAATGCTAGGCAACCTGAGAGTCAGTCCAGCTCCACATGGGATCAGCTGGGCCTCAGTGACGATCCAGCCCTTCTCTCTGCCCAATTCTACTTCCTCGCTCCCTAGAAGTCTTGATCTGAGAGCTCCCCCAAGAAACACCTTGCAAGCAAAACTATATGAAAGTCTGTTTCCTGGTACACCCAGTGTGCAACACAAAGTCTGCATTCTGTGGGAAAAAGGGAAAACCAGAGTGGAATAAGGGCCTTTGGGAGGGTAGGGGCTGAAGGGGCCGCAGATAGTAGCATTAAATAAAATAGTCAAGGTGATCTTGTTAAGAAGTGATCAAAGACTTGAAGAAGGAAAGGAAATTATCCAAGTGGAGATGTGGAAGGAAAGCATTCTAGGAGGAGAGGGAACAGCAAAGACCACAAGGCAAGAGCACAGCCAGGAGGCCAGTGTGATTGGAGTAGAGAGAGGGAAGGAAAGCAGGAGGAGCCAGGTTGGGGTAGGAAAGGGGAGAGGTCACAGAGAGACTTGTAGCCAAGGCAAGGTTCTCGACTGTTTCTCTGGAAGGAGTAGAGAATTGACATGAAACTTCTGACTTGAAACTCCTCTGGCTACTGTGTAGCACAGAAGGGCAGAAGCAGGCCTACCTATTTGGAGGTCTTTGCAGTAAACCAAGTGTTTCCGAGTCCAGGTTCATACTGCCCACCCCGTGACGGCCAATAAATCAAGATTAGGTGTTGGAGGAAGAAATAGTGACCTTTTTCAGAAAACCAACAGATTGAGAAGATGGTGGACTGGCATCCCAAAGACCCAACTTCCCTGAGTTAGAAACACTTTTGGTGCAGGAATCCTTTGTTCTTGCAGCTCTTCACTTAGATCTGGTCCAAAGTTCTTATACACCTCCAACAAGACAAATGTTATTCTCCCTTCTACAGCTTTTTATCTCTGTGTTCACTCAGTCACTGTCGTGTCCACCTCTTTGCAGCCCCATGGACTGTAGCCCACCAGGCTCCTCTGTCCATGAAATTTTCCAAGCAAGAATACTGGAGTGGGGTGCCTCTTAGAGAAGACAGCTGCTTCCTGACCCAGGGATTAAATCTGCATCTCTTGCATCTCCTGCATTGGCAAGTGGATTCTTTACCAATAGTGCTACCTGGGAAGCCCCTGGTGGCTCAGACAGTAAAGAATCTGCCTACAGTACAGGAGACCAGGTTCAATCCCTGGGTCAGGAAGATCCCCTGGTGAAGGGAATGGCTACCCACTCCAATATTCTTGCCTGAAGAACTCCATGAACAGAGGAGCCTTGTAGGCTGCAGTATAGGGTTGCAAAGAGTCAGACACAACTGAGAGACTAACACTTTCACTTTTATCTCTATATGAATGGGAAAGTGTTACACCTTTAAAGGTCAAAGCCCTGAGAATGGGATATCACGTATATTTCAAGTTACAGGCAACATTCTTTTACAAAAGGTGCAGAGCCAGCATGACTAAGCACAGGAAGGGAGCATAAAGGTTAAAGCTAAAGGAGCAGATTCTATATGGGGTCAGGTTTGTTCTTTGTGACACAGTCAGTTCAGTCACTCAGTCGTGTCTGACTCTGCGACCTCATGGACTGCAGCACACCAGGCCTCCCTGTCCATCACCAACGCCCAGAGTTTACTCAAACTCATGTCCAGGTGGTGATATCATCCGACCATCTCACCCTTTGTCCTCTCCTCCTCCCACCTTCAATCTTTCCCAGCATCAGGGTCTTTTCAAATGAGTCAGTTCTTCGCATCAGGTGGCCAAAGTACTGGAGTTTCAGCTTCAGCATCAGTCCTTCCATTGAATATTCAGGACTGATTTCCTTTAGGATGGACTGGTTGGATCTCCTTGTAGTCCAAGGGACTCTCAAGAGCCTTCTCCAATGCCACAGTTCCAAAGCATCAGTTCTTCGGTGCTCAGCTTTGCTTTTCTTTGTGACACAGTAGAGGTCTTAGTAGGGGCAGTGAGGGTGGGGAGAAGTGATAGGATTAGGAATGCATTTCTACCCAGCCAGCTGAATTTGCTGATGGACTGGATATAGAATGTAAGAAAAAGAGAGGAGTCCAAGATGACACCAAGGTGTTTGTGATACTGTGATTTATAATAAACATATATTTGGTATATATTATAGTAACAGTATCCATTCCTGGCACAGAGCTCCTAAAACTCTTGGCATTTCCTAAGTGCTGAGAGTAATGAAGGTGTCCTTTGTTATGTCAATAAAGTGAGTTTGGAAAGCGCTTAGATAGGATGGGACTAGTTGCCAGGGGAATCAACCACACGATTAAAGGGCTGGAACTTTCAATCCTGTCCCCCACACACCACTTACTCCCACCCCTTTCAGAAAGGGGCTGGAGATTGAATTCAATCACCAATGGCCAACAAATTAATCAATCATGCCTATGTAAAGCCCAAAAGGATGAGGTCCAGAGAGCGTCCAAGTTGGTGAACACTGGGAGGTACTGGGAGAGTGGTGCTCAGAGAAAGTATGAAAGCCCTTTCCCTATACTTTGCCCCATGCATTTCTTCCACCTGGCTGTTCCTGAGTTATATCCTTTCATAGTAAACCATCATCCAATAGGTAAACTGGTTTCCTGAGTTCTGTAAGCCTCCCTAGCAAATGATTTGAATGCAAGGAGGTTATGGAACTTTTGATTTATAATTGATTGGTCAGAAGCACAGGCAACCACCTGGCCTAACGATCAGCATCTGAAGTGGGGACAGTCTCCTGAGATTGAGCCCTTAACCTATGGATCTGAGGCTGCCCTCCGGTATATAGAGTCAGAAGTGGATTGAATTGTAGGACACCCTGCTGGTATCAGAGAACTGCTTGGTGATGTGAGAGGAAAACCTATACGTTACAGTTGGCGTCAGAATCAGAATGTTTCATCCTGAGCAGTGGAAAGAAGGACTTGCCAAGACCTGAGGTGGGAAAGACTGCAAGTGAGGCAGGTTTGGGGGAGACCAGGAGTTCCACTTTGGACCTGCCAAGTTTGAGATTTGCAGAATAGCAACCCCAGGTCTGAGTAGCCAGCTGAGCTCTATGACACAGTGTGATCCAATTGGGTATGAGACAGGGCTCAGGGACACAGTGGAAGTGTGTGACACAGGGGTCTCCATAGCACAGGGGCCTGACTCTAGAATCCCGTCACCTGACATCCCAAGATCCATTCCAAGTTCCTATAATGGAGACAGACAGACCTGTGAATGAAAGACTGACAGAGGAGTCTCCATGTGACAATAAAGAGCCAAAGTGTGTGCCTTCGTGGGACTGAGCTGAGAGTGTCTCTGGAGCTAAGAGTAGGAGGCAGTCCGTGCAAATAGAATGTGTCCCTCCATATGGACGTGTTGATGGCTGGTTTGCACGAGTGCTTTTGTAAATGCATGTGTGTGCATACTTCTATAGGGTCTGTATGTAAGCGCACATTCCTCTGTGTTGAGGCAGTCCGTGCAAATAGAATGTGTCCCTGCATATGGACGTGTTGATGGCTGGTTTGCACGAGTGCTTTTGTAAATGCATGTGTGTGCATACTTCTATAGGGTCTGTATGTAAGCGCACATTCCTCTGTGTGTGGGTGTGCATGCTTCTCTGAGTACGTGTAAACATGCTCCTGTGTGTGTGTGTGTACACATCTGTGAGTGTGCCTATACATGGCAGTACAGGTCCAGAGAGTGCTTGCTCACTCCCTGGAGTGTGAAAGCACGTATGTGGGTGGGGGTCACACGGATATGAGTGAAGAAATGACGTCAGCTCAGGACCTGACACACAGTAGTTGCCTAGTTGCAAAATGCACAGAATAAGCAGATAGCTGCCTTCAGCCCTTGCAAAGGGGCACTTGGGTCACCTGGAGAGTGGGAGTGGATTGCCCCTTCAGCCACCTTGGACTACACATGGATCCCCTCGGAACCCTGAACTTGGGGCTTCCCTGGCAGTCCAGTTGTTAAGACTTCACTTTCCAATGCAGCGGGTGCAAGTCTGATCCCTGGTCAGAGAACCAAGATCACACACGCCTCTCAGTCAAAAAATCAAAGAGAAGCATTACTGTAACAAATTCAATAAAGACTTCAAAAATGGCCCACATCAAAAAATATCTTTTATAAAAGAGGAACCTGCACTGACCAGTCCAGGACATGGAGGTCTCCCCCCGACCCCAGCTTCCCTGGTCTGTGCCCTCCTGCTCCCCTGGGTGGCTTTCAGGCTGGGCTGGGGAAACTGCAGGCACAGATCAGGGGAGGGAAGCTGGTTAACTCTCCATTTGCCATTAAACATAATCAGGAAGAAATCTGTGTGGAGCCCGCTGCTCTGACCGATAAGTGATTCCCCAGAACAACAGATAAAAGCCTGGCCCTAAAGTGCAGCCAGAAACGATGTGTAATTGGCATGAGAGAATCCTTAAATCTGTGTGCGGCTTTTAACTTAGGAGGCTTCAATTACAATTAATAGTTCCCTTGAAGAAGGCAGGAGGAGTGATAGAGGAATTCCAAGGCCTGAGCTCAGAGCCCTGGGCTCCACTCCCAGCTGTTTAGGGGGAGCTGGGGTGGGGAGTAAGAGGGGAAAGGAGGGAGTGGGAAGAGAGGCTTTGCAGGATCTCAGGCCCCCTGCTGGGTAGCATCCCTTACATGTCCCAGTCGGACCAGTTCCCAAACAAGTTCAGTTGCACTTCTGGACCTTTGCCCAGCCTTTCTTGGCCTCCCTGGACTGTTGCTAATAGCAACAATTATGGTGCCCATTTTGCAGACAGGAAATGAAGGAGATACACCTGCCCCAAGGCTCTGGAGTGCAGCTAGTTCATCCGTATCTGCAGCACGAGAAGAGGCCTGAGAGAGCATCCTCCCTTATGGTTCACCGGGGCACAGAGGTTCAGAGATGGGAAGGTACTTGGAAAACACCACACACAGCCGCGATCTGATGGAGTTAGCCTCAGAACCCATGCCCCCTGACTCTAGTGGTCGTTCCCTCTTTGGCGCCACTGGCCAATGAGCCCAGAGTTCTCTGAGCATGGTTCTCTGGCACCAGCCACGTAACCCCTTCCTTCCCCAATCTGCTCCCTCGGGTGGGGACTGAGGCCCGGCTGTGCCTACCTGGGGAAGGTTGGCAGCCCGCACCCACGCCCAGGTCTGCCCCATCTATCTGTGCTTGGCCGGTCTGGGCTGCCCACCTTCATTCCAGCACACAAATGTGCCAGCTCTCCCTCTGCTGGAGACTTCCTGCTCTCTGCTCTCATGTCACGCCTGGGGCTCTCCCTCTGGGGTTCAAGGGCAAAGCCATTGGCAGCAGACTGTGGACAGGTGTTCAGGTGGGTGGCTGCTGGGTAGAAATCAAATCGTGAAGCTGGCTGGCTACCCTCCAGGAATGAGAGTTTGGGACCTCAGATGACACACACAGTCAGAGGGAGCCTTGCAGTCTGCCTGACCATTCCCAGTGCTGCCTGAGTGGCTACCCCACAGACTCCTGTGTTGGCGGGAAATCCAAAGCTCCCTCCCATGAGCTCATGGGTGGCTGGGTGCCCAACCCCATGGTTCATGGCTTTGGAATGTATTCTTCAGAGGCTAGCATGCATCAGACCCACCCACCCCCCACCCGTCTCTCCAAAGCAAGTGCTGCTGTCTGCTCCTGTCTCTTCAAAGCCGAGGAAATTCCACAAACAGCTTTTTTTCTAAGCCTGACAAATTGTGTAAGCACATGAGTGTACTCGTGTGCATGTGTGTGTGCACAAGCATGGTGCTACAGCTGTGTGCACAGATGAGTTGTGTACTCCTATCCATGCACAAGTGGGCACAAAGTACATAGTTGCGTGCATGTGTGTATATTGTGTTTGTCTGTGTGTGTTGTGCATGCGTCGTTTTAAAAGAACACAGAGGAATCCGCTTGGGGCCTGTGTAGCTGAGCCTTATTTATAGCTCTCCTCTGTCTGGTTCGTTTCCTCTAACTTCCCTGCAGAATGATATGAATGAAAATGACACTATTGACTATCTTGGTAACCATAAAAGACCTTATAGAAATAAGATTTTTATAGTTTGTGGACTGGGAGAATCAAAAGACTAAGAGTTATGGACTCGGAGGATAGGAGAGAATCAAGCCGAGGCAGTAGGAGCAGTCCCTGCGGTGGATCGTCTGCGGGTTTTTTAAAATAAACTCATATAAATAAAGTGATTGTCTTGAAAGAGTTATGAGAGCCCCGAAGCTGGTGGGCAATATCTCCATGGCCTCCGTGAAGGCGGGAGGGTGGGCCTGCCGTCTGCCTGGGAGGAAACTGTGGCTCTATCTGAGTTCTGGACCTGGCCTCCCAAGAGAGGGGCAGAGGAGGCTGCTCCAGGGCCCATGCTACCTTTCCTGTCCTGGAGAGCAATAGCATTTGGCAGCCCTGGGAGAGGAGCCCCATGGCTGGCTGTTCACTAGTTAGTGTGGCTCTGTAAATCCCGCATGGGGACTGAGCCCCCAGGTTCTGGGTCAGCAGCCCCTCCAAGCTTAGAAGGAAACCCAACCCCAGTGAAGGCTGGGCATCCAAGCCCTGTACAGTGACTCCTCCAGACTGTTCCTGGAAAGCACATCCTCACCACCTACAACAGCTCTGCAGAGAGAGCCCTGGATCTCCCAGGTGGAGCCTGAACGCGTCTACTTCAGCAAGTCCAGTTCCTTCAAACTTTACCAATGACCACTTTGGGTGTGTACCTTTACAGAGGAACAAGACTCCATCCTGCCCTCAAGGAGCTCCCCATCTGGTTATGAGGATGGAGAAAGGAGTTTGGACAGGAAGTATGCAGATACCTGCATAGCTACACAGATGTGCAGGTACACAGGTATGCAGGTACAGACAGAGAGCCATGTTGAAACCTAGTAATAGATGCTTGGTTTTATTCATCCTAGAAAACTAGGTGCTGGGACCTGGACATACAGAGCTAAACCAGACTCAGTCCCAGCCCTCAAGGAGAAGTTCATGTCCACTGGGGAGAGGGACATGGACAATCATGGTACAGAGGTTAAGAGTCGAATTGTGTCAGTTGCCCAGGGAGTGCGGATTACCTTTGCCTGGAAGATCAGGGACGTCTTCTCAGAAGAGGAGACATTTCTGCTGAGACTTGAAGGACAGTGTGTTAGTCACTCAGCTGTGTCCAGCTCTTCGTGACCTTATGGATTGTGGCCTGCCAGGCTCCTTTGTCCATGGGATTCTCCCGGCAAGAATACTGGAGTGGGTAGCCGTTTCCTTCTCCAGGGGATCTTCCTGACAGGGAGATATTCATTAAAGATGAGGAAGGGGCATGCCTGGCAGGGGGGATGGGGAATGCAAAGGCTTAGAGGTTAAAAAAAAACACACAAATGTGTCTGGGAAACTGCAGGGTATCCAGAAGGATTGCTCACTGGGAACCTGGAGGTCAGGGGCAAGAGGGAGTCAGAAAGGAATATTGGTGGCAGATCTTGAATATTCACCATGATTCAGTTCCTGCAGGCAATGGGGCAGCCTGCAACCACTTGAGGAAGGGGAGATTATAGTCAGATCCATGAAAGCTCACACTGGACATAGATCAGGGAGGGTGACTGGCCCAGGGATTCAGGCCAAGGCAGTGACATTGAAGAGAGTCACAACAAAGATAGAAAGTCAAGAGAAGGTGGGAAGGGCTCCTCCCCAGCTTTGCATCTGCAAACTGTTCCCAATCCAGCTAATGGATTTTCAGACAAAGAGCGGGATGGCGCACTGAGCAGCTGAGCAGTCAGCAGCCTGGCCTCCTTGGTGTTTCTCCTTCATTTTCTCCCCTTATCCCAGCCCCCGATTTGTTCACAGCCCTCTAGAGCAACACCAGGTCCATGCTCTCTTCCACCAGGAAAGGGACAGTTCTGAAAACCAGACGCAAGCCACTCCATCCTCTCGGGCAGCCCACTGGAAATCACTGCCAGGCTTGAGAGCCATCCTACCTCCTGTCTCCTCTCCCAGGAGACCTGGGGACCTGGGGTGAAGGTCAAGCCGTGCCCCCACAGCACTTGTCAACACCCTGACTACCTGTCTGCAGGCATCGATTCCTCTCCTTCCTGACCTTTCAGGAGAGGCGCCCTGAATTCCACGCCGGGTCATTACAGAGCCCAGAGACTCTCAGAGGCCAGCCCCCCTGGCTGCAGCCCCTCCGGGATGGGCGCGTCTGGTCTGACTGCCGCTGTCGGCCAGCCTGATCGCATCTGACTCGTCTGAATTGCGGCGAGAGGAGCAGGGCTGGATTCACACCGGCTCAGTCGCAAGGCGAGTTTATGGTTCTTGATTACACCCAGCAGGGAGGCCTTCTTAGTGATGAGAGAGAAAATATTCAACAACCTGTCTTTGTAATGTGCTGATCTCTTGGAGAGAGGGAGAGCAGGAGGGAGTGGGGGAGGGGTTTGAGAGAGAGAGTGATTTACAATAAAGGTTTGGTTTTTTTTTTAATCCAGGGCTCCCCGAAAATGCCTCAACATTTCCTCTTTCTCATCATTTATTTTTGCCTCGGTGTAACTTTAAGGCCAAATGATCCCATCCTCACGGGCCCCCGCCAAGCCGGCGGAAGGCTTAGAAAGATGTGAACCTGAGGATCTGCTCAGAGCTGGGGGCGAGGGGGCCTGAGCAGTGCTGCCTCTTCTGAAGGCCCCCTTCTCTCCTTCACAGCCCTTCTCACATTCTGCTTTGTACTCAAGCTGTATCTGCTTGTGCTCTGCGTCCAAACACAGTGCCTGCCCCACAGACATGCCAATAAATGGACAAACAGAAGAATGGCTGTGTATCTCTCCTCACACCCCAGCAGGAGCCCCCTGTGCCTCCCGCAGCCCCCGCACAGCAACCTGTACAAAAGTCAGCACCGATTTTGTGTTTTGGATAAATGAATGAGTGAATAATATCAAATAGATTTCACACCCTACAGAGCTTCAGCCCTCTACCTAGACTGCCCTTTACCCTTCATGCTATTTCTGAAGCTCATTCTGGTTTTTTAATGATACATCCTATGCCCCCCAACAAACAAGATGCCAGGGAAGAAAGGGGGCTTTTTGGAGGCTACATCTTTAGTTGCTTCTTAAGAATTCATGAGAACTAGTGTCTTAAATCACTGGATCTGAAAGCACCTCCCAGTGGATCGATACGGGGGATGGGAGGCAGGGGTCTCTCCATTTCTGCAAGAACCTGAGCTCTTCCTTAAGGAAGAGGTTGGTCATGTTCCCTTTCCTCCTCTCCCTCACGTCCTCTCTCCACCCTCCTCAGGTCCCCAAGGGCTTTCCCACGGCTCATTAAAGACCCCTGCCTCTTCCCTTTCTGCTTCAGTCTCCTTGAGAGATGGAGAAAGGCAGCTTGGAAAGAAAAGAAGGCACTCTTGCCTTTACATGCGCAGCAAATTCCAACCTCCAGCAAGGGTCCTGGGATCTTGAGAAGAGGGAACCAGGAGCCCAGCTGGGAAGGGATAGATGGGTGTCAGACTCACCACCACCTACAGAACAGGGAGGGGCCTCTCTTCTAGGACCAGCCCCCACCCAAGAGAACGTTTCAAGATCTCCCAAGCATGCAAATTCAGTGTCTGCCGGAGGTAGGCATCTGGTCGACCCTGAGGCGCGCCAGTCAAAGGCTGAGCTCTCCAGGGGTCCCAGAGGGACCCCTGCCTGCCCTGCCTCCGCTTTCCAGGGCTGAACCCTGCGGCTGCTGAGAAAGCCTGTCAGCCAGTTTCCCTTGCCTCTGGCTCTGTAGAGCATGGTACCCACCGGAGGAGGAGTGGGAGGGGGGCGGAGCCGCAAGGACGAGGCCCGAGCTCGGAAACTTTACACTGAAAGTTAATCCACTGAAGCGTAGCCCAAAATAAGCGCGATGCCTAATGTGCCGGGAACTGCCGGTCGCAAGGCCAGACTGCTAGCGGATGTCTGCATCTCCGCCCGGAGCCTGCATTTAGCGCCAGCGAGGGAGTCTGGGCTGGAGCGCTGCTTTCACACCGACTCGAGCCGCGAGTTTATGGATCTTGATTGCACCCAGCAGGGAATCCTTTTTAGTGATGAGAGAAAAAATATTCAACAACCTGTCTTTGCATTGGGTGTGTTGGACACACTTCCCTGCTTCGGAATCAGACATATGCAAGTTGTGGGAGTGAAACTGCTGTCAGCAGGCCAGAAACACTCCTCTCCTCCCCGAGTCCCCGTGGAAGGGGGCGGGGAGCCCAGAGGGGCTGCGGACGGCCCCAGCTCCTCGGGGAGAGGAGAGGCAGCCCCCCACGGCGTGGCTCCCACTCCGGCCCCATCCCCATCCGCCTCCTCCCCGGTCCCCAGGCCGCCCGCCTCCCTCCCGGGCCCGCGGCGAGCGCGCCTGGGCAGTCCTCCGGGGAGCCGGCGCCCGCGTGGGGCCCGCTGACAGCGAGCCCAGTAGAATATTGTATTAGTTGGTTGTGAGCTGTGTTCTCGTCAGGGTATCTGAGTTTCACAGAACAGACGGGGTGAGAGTTTTTGTGCTATATCCAGATTGGCTTAAAATAATGTCGTTTTTGTAGCTTATTAAACCACAGAAACTACACCAAAGTCATCTACGCTGCTGCCAGCAAACTCTCTGAGCTGGGGTTGGGGTAAGAGCTGAGCGGAGCCAGGGGCTCAGGCCCCCTGACCCTAGGGAGAACAGGGCAGGCCGGGGAAGAAAGCAGGCAGCCGTCTTCTCCTGATGACTCTGGGGGAACCGGACTGCAGGTTCTTCCTGGGCACTGGGCCCCTCCCTGACCCCGGATCCCCGCTCCCCCCCACGTCTGGGACAGCTCGGGGATGGGGCCCGGTAGGCAGAGAAGCCACTGGCGGCTGAGGGGCTGCCCTGAGGCTGGGAGAAGGGGGCACTGCCTGCAGCCAGGGAAAGGCTGAGAAATGGCCCGTCCAGATCCTATCTGGGAAGGCTCTGTCTCGGCAGGGGTGATGGGCATCTGAATTTCAGCTTCTGTCTGGGTTTGCCCACCCTTTTCCCTGGACTGTTGTATCACTCAGACCCCATGCGAAGTCCAGACCCTATGTGGGAGGCAGAGTCCTAGGCCACATCTCCTGGCTCCAGGACTGGGGAGTTGGGAAGGGAAGGGGTCTGACAGAGGAAGGGCTGCTCGGCATCCCATCCTGGCCAGAAAGTCCCCCTCCTTCTAGTCTAGCAGATGGTCCCAACTTCTGGTCCCCAAAGAACAGAGGTGTCTCCTAAGTGTGAGGAAGATGGAGGCAAGGGGGAAAGGGCTCCTTTGAGAACTGGGCAAGAAGAAATGCCTACCCTGCCCCTGTTCCATGTCGTCCTGCCCAGATCTGAATAACTGTAACTAATGACATATGCCACGCCATCTTCACAACAGGATTATGAGGCCTGTGCTATCATGAGCCCTAACTATGGCTCAGAGACGTGGAGTGATCTGCCCAAGAACACACAGCTACAGATTGGTGACGCTGGGATTTGAACCCAAAAGGACCACATAATGAGAGTGCTGACCACTGCCTCACAGGGCCTCACTGGGGTTTGCGACTGAGGACTGATGTACAGTTCCATTTCTCTTACAGTCCTCTGTGTGAGTTTTTTAGAATTGGAGACACCTATGAAAGTGAAACACGTTTGAGAAGACATCAGTACCCCTCCCCATTTTCTGGTGTATGCATTGGCCATGCCTCTGACCTGCTACCTCCCCAGCCTCTGGTGTCCATCAGGAGAGAACCCAGGGCTAATCCAAATCTCTCCAGGGCCAGGTGATGCCCTGGCCGCTTCTTGCGGGCACCTTAAATCTTAGTCACCAGGGCTGCGGGCTTGCCTGTCCCCCTGAGGTTCCCACAGGTATGGCAGATGCTGCTCTCCTCCATGCTCCGCACCCACCCAGAAACCTAGAAGCTAGCCTCAACAGCTCCCTCACATCCCTCCACATCCAGGCCACCACCAAATACTGAGGCTTCTAGCTCCGCAATTGCGTCCTCTTCCGTCTCACATTACCTCCTCCAGCCCAGGCCTGATCACCTGCCTCCAGACTCTCTCCAATTCACACTGCAGCCAGAGAGAAGCTTCTACAGTGACTCTGCCATTCTCCTACATAAAACCTTCTCGGGGGCTCCCACCACCTATGCTCAAAGAGAGAGGGACATAGCTTCCTGGCCTGCAAAGACCCTTCACGAGCCAGCCCTGTGTACCAACACTCAGAATGAAGGGCCCTCCCAAACCCAAGGTCCTTTGACACCTCCCTGCTTTAGGCTGTCCATTAGAACCACCTGATACTCAAACTTCGTGGGATCAACTTCACATCCGCCCCCCAAAAAAACTCCAGCTGAGACTAAAGAGCGTGACATAGAGACAGAGCTTCGACGTCCAGACTGCACGCATGAGCAGAGTCCGAGGCCACACCTGCAAGCTGACAGTCAGTATCTCTTGGTGGTTAAGATTCAGACCTGGCTCGACTCCTGGCTCTAGTATTTGAGCATAGCATTAAAACCTCTCTGTGCCTCAGTTTCCCCATCTGTAAAATGGGGTGATCATAGTACCCACCACCTAAATTGGTTGTGAAGAGTGAAATATTATATGTATATAGGGCTTGGAACAAGCTTGGCAAACAGTGTTACGTAAATGTTAGCTGTTATTATTATCATTACTATCATCATTGTCTCACATGGCACATCTAAGCCCCACTTCCTTTGACTTTAACCCCTTCAATCTCTGATGACTGCCACAGATTCTCCCTCCCTCCCTCCTCTCCTCTTCCTTTTTCTCCCCCTCCCCATCCCTCTCCCCCTTCTTCTCCTTCCCCTTCTTCCTCTTTCTCTTCTTCCTTCTGTTTCTTTTTTCTCTTCTTCCCTTCCTTCTCCTCCTCCAGAACTCCTGACTTCAGATTCTGATGTGACAAAGGGACAGAGAGGCAGAGGCACCCCTGCTTCTCCTCTTCCTTCTCCTTCCCTTTTCCCATATCTTCACACACATATATGCCCACCTTCATATATTCAGATGCACATGGGCACACACAGACACGTGCACACACATACACACATGCATACAAGTACCCACGTGCTCACATAGCAGCCTCCCCATCCTCAGAACCCTTTTGCACCCTGCGGTCCTCTGCAGCCACAGTGTCGGAGCCCTGGTCTCTACGTCTTCACCACATCAGAATCCCAAGTCAGGAGATCCCAGTGCACCGCCAGCCAGGACCTGGGCCCCTACACACTCAGTGGCCGGGGTGCTGGTGCCTGGCGGAAAAGGAAGTAAAGCTGATGTAGTGTGTGTACCCAGTAGGAATGTGGGCAAATGGGGCCAGTCCCCGGGAGGACAGAACTTCCTTCTCAAATGGTCCCAACTCAGCTGTGAGGTCTCCTTTTTCAGCTCCTGCTCCAGCAGAGCCCAACCAGCCCACCACACTGGCCCTGGAGGCAGGAGGTCCTACCATAATTAGAAATGTTTGTTTCTACCAGTGATTTGTTGCAGTCGGCTTTACAAGGTGCCAAGGGCCCTCCAGATCTTTGTCCATGAGTGGCAGGCAGGACTTTCCTCATGACCTTGCAGAAGCTTCCAGATAGCACCCTTTCACACCAGGAAACTTTCCTAACACCCAGCTCAGGCTATCACTTCAATGCATAAAAGCCTCTATTTTAGGGCAAAAGAGAGGATTTGGAGTGAGGCAGAAATGAGTTCAAATCCTCCCTACTGTGTGACTTCCAGCACATTACTTGACCTCTCTGAGCCTGTTTCTTTCCGGAGATAAGAATCTGTACTTAGGCTCATTGTGGGGCATGGCCAGGAAAATGAATAAGAATGTGCTAGAGAAATTCTGAAGCATCAGACCATGAAAGGTCGTTTAGCATCACTCCTAGGTCTGTGCTAGCCATTCTCCATTCATCCTCCCCCAGATCCATTTCTTCAGGAGCCTCACCAATATGAAGGGCGTCACCCAGGGGCCCCACCCACTGGCTTCCTGTCCAGCCCAGCAGCACCAGCAGAAGCTGGAGGGCAGGAGAAGAAAGATGATTTGGAATGCATCCAGTCCTCCCTGGATTCACTGCATCCCAGCACCAACCGGCCACAGCTCTAAGTGTCTGTCCCTGTCTCTATCCTCCCTTCTCTTGCGTCTTCCAGCCTAAGAGAAGCCACAGCTTCCTCACCCTGTTACTGATGTCCAGATGCTTCACCATCCTTTGCTGTTTCTCTTATACCTGCCTCTCCCTCTCAAGCCAAACTATCCTCAGTTAAGCCTTTTACGCTGTGACAACTTTCCCAGGCTGATTGCAGTGCAGGTCTTCACTGGACCTACCAGCATCTTCCTTGTTCACTCTGCTGTTCTGCATCTGAAAGACACCCTGGGCGCCCAGCTCTGCCACCCCTACTCACTGAGGCTCAGCGGCTTTCAGTCACTTGCAGGATGATGTTGTAAGAGACAAGCAGGAACTGGAATGATGCTGGGATGACCGCCCCCTTGGCCCCTGCAGCAGAAGGAGCTTCATCCCGTGCCCTCTAGCTGCCAGCAGTCCCCCCAGGCTGAGCAGGCATCGTGTCCAGGTGGAGACCCACCCAGGCCTCCAGCCCCAGGTCAGCCCCTGCAAGAGTAGGCCTGGAGTACGGCCTTTGTCCCCCATACCTGGAGCTCAGCGCCTGCTTTGCCTGCGCAGTGGAAGCTCTGGTTTAATTAAGGATCTTAGGAGAGAATTCTCTCTTGTTATTTTCTGAATAAATTAAGGAAGTAACTTTGATTCAATATCATTTTCATCTAATCAGGAACATTCTGAAATTACCATATTGTTTTCCATTAGAAACCCCATCAGCCCCCAAATCAGATAACCAAGCTGGAAGCTGCCAAGGCCCCTCTGTCCTGGGGCGGGTGCGTGCTGTGGGGATTCCTATCACAATCCTTCCTTGAGATCCTGAGACTGCTCGTGGCTTTCAGCAGTGTTCCTCGGCCCTGGCTGGGGTTCAGGAGGGCTCCCGCAGGCCGAGGGCAAAGGGGAGGCGCCCAGGAAGGCCTACAGGGCGGGTCAGAACCTGTCTAAGAGCTTCTTTGACGGTTGGGTTGGGAAGGAGGAGAGGTCAGGTTCTTAACCCCCAGCCCCCATTCCCATTCCCTCCCAAGGCAACCTCGCAAGACAAGAGAAACGGGGCTCAGAGAGTCCTGGCAGGCACCAGGGGGCAAAAGAAGGGAGGCCAGGGAATTCGGCATCTGAGAAAAGGCTGAAGACCGCCTACACAAGGTGGGGCCAGAGGCTGCTGGGAATTTACGAAATTTCCCCACAAAGCTGACGAAGCTCCCTCAAGGCTAGAGCTGAGGGTGTCGAGACCACAGTGAGGCAGGAGCCCAGGGAGTAGAGATGGGAGAATCCCTGGGCTGGAGCACCTGCCAAGGAACCTCACGGCCACTGTCCACGGTCACGTCTCACCCAGGGCGCTTTTCAACCCGGCTCAGCAGGGTGGGAGCCAAGGCTGGAGAAGGACTCAGACCCCTTCCGAGTCTCGTCACAAGGCTGTGCAACCGTGTACCAAGAGACTCAAGTCCCGCCTTAAGAAAAGACCGTGGTTTTTTTTTAGAAGTTGCCCGGAGATTGGGTCAGAATCTCTTTCTGTTGGTCTGAGACAAGGATATCAGAGTTTGAGACCCATACGGTCTTCCCTGGTGGCTCAGATGGTAAAGCGTCTGCCTACAATGTGGGAGACCTGGGTTCGATCCCTGGGTTGGGAAGATCTCCTGGAGAAGGAAATGGCAACCCACTCCAGTACTCTTGCCTGGAAAATCCCATGGACAGAGGAGCCTGGTGGGCTACCATCCATGGGGTCACGAAGAGTGGGACATGGCTGAGTGACTTCACTCAGACTCTGACTTACGCTTGTCTCTTTCCCTCTGTCTCCCTCCTCTCTTCTCCTCTTCCCTTCTCTTCCCCTCACCTCTCACCTCTCCTGCCCTCTTCCCTCTCTCCCACTAATGTCCACATCCCTCCCTCCAGCCTTCTCTCCCTCCCTCCCCGCTCCATCCATCCCTCTATCTTCCCAGTGTCCTCTTCCAGCCTGCTCAGGCCATCAAGAAGCCAGGACCCTCACTCAGAACCCAGCAGGGACAAGCTCCACCCTACCTCCAGGTTTCATGTGGTCCTACATCCCCCAGAGCCAAAGCCCGAAAGGGAGGGAGTGGGAGATGCAGGGAGCATCTGAGCATCCGCACAGCCGTCCTAATGCTGCCCCAGAAACGGAGGACGAGACCAGGTAATGTCATCCATCCAAAGCCAGGATGAAGGAGGAAACCAGTGGGTGGAAGAGAATGATGCGGAGGAGGAAGCTGGCTGTCATGTGGCAGAGAAAATTGTGTGCGGAGGTGCCAGCTGGGGTGGGGGTTGAGGCAGGGGGCAGAGGAAACAAGTGGGGAGGGGGCAGACCCCCAGGACAGAGCGGGAGCCAGCCTGGGGCTCCTGCTAAGCCCAGATGTGCTGTGGAAGCGCTGTTATTCTCCTTGCCTCTGGGCCCCAGAGCTCAGGAGAGGCCCAGGCACATGGAAAACCCAGGGAACATTTGCTGAGTTGAATAATTAAGTCAGACAACAACACACGCTTAAGATGCAGCCATGTCCCTCAAAAGCACAAGGAGGAAAGGGGCTGAACAGACACTGATACACGAGGACTGGAAAGTGGCCACAGTGGCGGGGAGGTGGGCGGGGGGAGTACACTGGAGACTGGGGTTGCGGCTCTTGGCACCAGGGTGAATGCTGGGTTTGAGACTGTGTGCCCACGGACACAGAGCACAGCCCGCAGAAGCCAGTGGCTCCCAGGTGGGTCCATTCATTCGTTACACAAAGGCGTCCGAGTGACTGTGCGACACTGGAGTGAGGCCCATTGCATCCCCGCGAGTGTGGGTGTGGGAGATGCCGGCAGGCGGTGGACACACGAGTGGGTAGATCATCCAGGGTGGGGGTGGGATGGGCAGGAGTGAGCCTGAGTGAGCCTGCAGGTCTACAAGGGAGCTTCTGAGCGGCGGGACAGGGCCGGGACAGTGGGAGGGGCCCCAGCCAGAGGCTGCCCTTGCTGCTGCGCTCTCTTTCTGCTCCAGTCACTCAGGGGCTGGGGGAGGGCATTTCCCCCAGAGACCTTGCCCACGGATTTCCAGGACCCCGCAGCTGCTGCGGGGCCACCCCCCGCCCCTAGTCAACCACTGAGCTGACAGTCAACCACTTAGCACTGACAGCCTGTCTAACCACGTGTGGATCTCTGGGTCCATCTAAAGTTACCAAGAGGGGTTTAATATGTTTGGCTTGGTGAATACTTTCCACAGCCTCCTCTGGGCTCCTCTGGGGTTTTGCTTTGGGGTTTTTTTTTTTTCCACAAAGCTGACGAAGCTCCCTCAAGGCTAGAGCTGAGGGTGTCGAGACCACAGTGAGGCAGGAGCCCAGGGAGTAGAGATGGGAGAATCCCTGGGCTGGAGCACCTGCCAAGGAACCTCACGGCCACTGTCCACGGTCACGTCTCACCCAGGGCGCTTTTCAACCCGGCTCAGCAGGGTGGGAGCCAAGGCTGGAGAAGGACTCAGACCCCTTCCGAGTCTCGTCACAAGGCTGTGCAACCGTGTACCAAGAGACTCAAGTCCCGCCTTAAGAAAAGACCGTGGTTTTTTTTTAGAAGTTGCCCGGAGATTGGGTCAGAATCTCTTTCTGTTGGTCTGAGACAAGGATATCAGAGTTTGAGACCCATACGGTCTTCCCTGGTGGCTCAGATGGTAAAGCGTCTGCCTACAATGTGGGAGACCTGGGTTCGATCCCTGGGTTGGGAAGATCTCCTGGAGAAGGAAATGGCAACCCACTCCAGTACTCTTGCCTGGAAAATCCCATGGACAGAGGAGCCTGGTGGGCTACCATCCATGGGGTCACGAAGAGTGGGACATGGCTGAGTGACTTCACTCAGACTCTGACTTACGCTTGTCTCTTTCCCTCTGTCTCCCTCCTCTCTTCTCCTCTTCCCTTCTCTTCCCCTCACCTCTCACCTCTCCTGCCCTCTTCCCTCTCTCCCACTAATGTCCACATCCCTCCCTCCAGCCTTCTCTCCCTCCCTCCCCGCTCCATCCATCCCTCTATCTTCCCAGTGTCCTCTTCCAGCCTGCTCAGGCCATCAAGAAGCCAGGACCCTCACTCAGAACCCAGCAGGGACAAGCTCCACCCTACCTCCAGGTTTCATGTGGTCCTACATCCCCCAGAGCCAAAGCCCGAAAGGGAGGGAGTGGGAGATGCAGGGAGCATCTGAGCATCCGCACAGCCGTCCTAATGCTGCCCCAGAAACGGAGGACGAGACCAGGTAATGTCATCCACCCAAAGCCAGGATGAAGGAGGAAACCAGTGGGTGGAAGAGAATGATGCGGAGGAGGAAGCTGGCTGTCATGTGGCAGAGAAAATTGTGTGCGGAGGTGCCAGCTGGGGTGGGGGTTGAGGCAGGGGGCAGAGGAAACAAGTGGGGAGGGGGCAGACCCCCAGGACAGAGCGGGAGCCAGCCTGGGGCTCCTGCTAAGCCCAGATGTGCTGTGGAAGCGCTGTTATTCTCCTTGCCTCTGGGCCCCAGAGCTCAGGAGAGGCCCAGGCACATGGAAAACCCAGGGAACATTTGCTGAGTTGAATAATTAAGTCAGACAACAACACACGCTTAAGATGCAGCCATGTCCCTCAAAAGCACAAGGAGGAAAGGGGCTGAACAGACACTGATACACGAGGACTGGAAAGTGGCCACAGTGGCGGGGAGGTGGGCGGGGGGAGTACACTGGAGACTGGGGTTGCGGCTCTTGGCACCAGGGTGAATGCTGGGTTTGAGACTGTGTGCCCACGGACACAGAGCACAGCCCGCAGAAGCCAGTGGCTCCCAGGTGGGTCCATTCATTCGTTACACAAAGGCGTCCGAGTGACTGTGCGACACTGGAGTGAGGCCCATTGCATCCCCGCGAGTGTGGGTGTGGGAGATGCCGGCAGGCGGTGGACACACGAGTGGGTAGATCATCCAGGGTGGGGGTGGGATGGGCAGGAGTGAGCCTGAGTGAGCCTGCAGGTCTACAAGGGAGCTTCTGAGCGGCGGGACAGGGCCGGGACAGTGGGAGGGGCCCCAGCCAGAGGCTGCCCTTGCTGCTGCGCTCTCTTTCTGCTCCAGTCACTCAGGGGCTGGGGGAGGGCATTTCCCCCAGAGACCTTGCCCACGGATTTCCAGGACCCCGCAGCTGCTGCGGGGCCACCCCCCGCCCCTAGTCAACCACTGAGCTGACAGTCAACCACTTAGCACTGACAGCCTGTCTAACCACGTGTGGATCTCTGGGTCCATCTAAAGTTACCAAGAGGGGTTTAATATGTTTGGCTTGGTGAATACTTTCCACAGCCTCCTCTGGGCTCCTCTGGGGTTTTGCTTTGGGGTTTTTTTTTTTTCTTTTCTTTTTTTTTTTTGGCCATGCAGCATAGCATGTGAGATCTAAGCTCTCTGCTACGTATGGAACCATGCGCCTTGCAGTAGGAGATCAGATTCTTAACCACTGGACTGCCAGGGAAGTCCCCGGCTCCCCCGGCTTTGGTTTTCACATCAGCTCTGGCTAGCACACTGCCTGGCACCCAGTGGCTGCTCACTGTTGGATCTCTTCCTGGTCCTCACCCCAACCCAAGCTGGAACAGGTCTCTAAGCTCCTAGGTCACTGGGGAGTACCAACTTCCCTTCTTCCTTGACCCCTGGTCTAGCTCTCAATTTCAGTCCTGAATGGCTCCCTCCAGCCCCAGCCCTCCCTCGCTGCAAACACCCCCAAACACCCCAACCCCCAGGGAGCTGGAGTCTCCTTAGAGACCTATAGGCTACTCCCAGAAGAGGTGGGCTGAGACCCAGCCCCAGACCCTGCCACTGCTGGCTGAAGCTTGTTGTCTGAATCGGCCTGGAGGTGCCTGGGAGTGTTGGGGAGGGTGGCCTGACAGGGCTCGGAGAGCGGGCACGCCCAGGGTGAGGTCATGCATGCCTCACACCTCTGGTATTCCGGCTGATCGCTATCTCCTCCCCCAGCCCTCAGGTAACTCCGTGAAGTTGCAGGCAGAAGAGGTGCGGGTACCGCAGGCAGATCAGGCCCGGGGCAAGACGGGGCTGCTGCCAGCCTGGCCCGCCTGCCTACCACTCCCCACCACCACCAGAGGGAAGGACCCACGGCCCCCTGGGAAGGAAGTCTGCTCCCCACAACACTGCCTCCGTCATCAGGCTAAACCCTGACCCAGATCGGGCAGGCTTCCTACAAAGGACCTTCCCACCTCTCCTCCCCCAGGAAGCCAGGCCAGAAGGAGGGAGCCTGGAGGTGGGTTCCCAGAGGGCTTTCCCCTTGGGGACACCCTTAGTCATCTCCCACCCCCACCCCCACCTGGGTGACGATTCCAGTCACCATTATCCAATCGTATGATTTATTGGGCAACTTTTGAGAATGAAAAGATGAGAATCCTATACCAAGATGGTCCCAGCTAACCAAATATATGAGCCCCCAGTATGTGCGGGACCCCCAAGAGAGCACATGGGTATTTTGATGCACGCAGGCTCTGAGAAAACCTGATTATTCTCCAGAGGTTTTAGGGTACCAGGGAACTGTCCAGCCCTGGAAACTTCCTGACAGACTGGGGGGTGGGGGGTGGTCACACGCCAGCAGCCCTCAGGAGACTTGCTTCTCTTCCCTGTTCTCCTTACAATCCGCATCCCGGGACTGGTCCCTGAGTCGGAGAAATCCAGGCCCTAAGACGCTGACAGGCCATGCTTTTTGTAGAAACGTGATCTTCCTGGGGGACTGAGATATGAGACATATCCGCCCCCTACTTCCTTCCTCCTCCCTACCAACAACACACACACCCACCCTCCACTTCCTCTCTTTCTGTCTGCCTCCCTCACACACTGCCGCTAATCCAGGGGTCCCCAGAGTGTGGTTCCCCCCATCTGCAGCATCAACATCACCTGGGAACTCGTTAGATAAGCGCATTCTCAGGCCCCACCCCCGATCTACTGACTCAGAAACTCTCAGATCTGAAGTCACTGAGAGCCCTGCTCTACTCCTCAGACTTTAATGATGTACAGATCACCTGGGGATCTTATTAAAATACAGACTAGGGGAGAGAGGATGCAGATGATGATGTGAGGATCTGGGAGGGGCCTGATACTCCCCCTCTCTTAGAAGCTCCCAGGTAAGGCCAATGGTGCGAGTCGCAAACCTCTGGACACCGTTTCTCAACCCTGGCTGCCCTTAGAATCGCCTGGGGAGCCTTTAAAAATACCAATATCTGGGCCCTGGCTCCAGACTGTGATGTAATTGATCTGAGGTGAAGACCAGGGCATGGGTAAGTTTTTAAATCTCCCTGGTGATTCTAACACACATCCAAAGTTCTCAGCTGAGGTTGGTGGGAAGTGCTTGATACACGTACACCCCATGCCCCTGCTCACCCCCATCTCCCTTTTCCCCTTTGGTCCTCCATCTCTTTCCACATCTCCTCGTCCCATCTGCAGACATTTGCACACATAAGCACAAGCCCGGGACGTACAGAGAGGAGCAGGGCAGGCCGGCAGGAGGCAGCAGGCGCAAACATGCACACTCCGCAAACCAGAGGTGGGCACCCCATTTGTCCATGGGCTGCAAACACCTCAGATGAATAGACAGATGGAGACATGAGCAAACCCCAGGATCTGATCTGTGAGAGCACACGCTAGCCACAGTGGAGTCAAAGGCCTCCTGGATCTGAATCCCGTGATGCGACTCTTGGTCCTGATGACCCAGACATCGGGCTTCGGTCTGTCCCTGACGATATCAGCAGAGAGAAAGGCTGGGTTTAGGCCCCTCCTCTTGCTCAGCACCACTGAGGTGCTCTGGGCAGGATGCAGGCCTCCTTGGGAGCCATTCGGGCCGGGTGGCAGCTAACTCAGTCTCCGGATCTCCAAGGGGCCTCGGGAGCCATGGCTGCCCCTGTGCCCAGACCAGCCAAGAGGGGCACCGAGCCATTAGGGCTCACCCTTTCTCAGGGCTCTGGGTGTCCTCAACCAGGACACCAAGTTGAAAATCCCGACCCCCAGCGCACACCCCGCGCGCAGACAGGCCTGATTGATGGCTCAGGGGGCTGCGGCTGCCGCAGGCCTATTTTATGATGTCATTAGGCAGCTTCGGCAGCGGCAAGGAATCCCTCCTGACATCATAAAGGACTTGATATTTCGCTAATGTTATCTTGGCGGCGTGTCGCCCTGACATTTTCTCTTCACGGCGCTCCCCCCAGGACCAGGAGTAGTCTAACTACAGCCTGGAAAAAATGCAAAACAGACAAATGCATCCTCGGGGGACAGCGGGATCGAGCTAATAGACCAGCCCCGGGCTCCCCACCCACAGAGGTGAGGTAGGTGGGAAGCATGATGTGTTTGTCAAAGGGACCCAAGACGGACTCCCCACCACCATCTCTCCCACCTTGGGCTGCCTCTGAGCTTCTGGAACCAGCTCTGCACCCAGGGGTCTCAAGTGCCCCACCCATGGCACGGGCTGAGGGGGTGGGTGGCAAGGGGAGCGGGGAATCTTGGCCCAGACGATTTCAAAGACTGTTGAGGGCTTTGAAGCAGCATGGGAGGGTGACCGTGCCACAGAGGTTAAAAGGAGAGACCCCTTCTTATGTTCAGAACTGAAACCCTAGACAGCTAGGGGAGGCTGGGTGTATGGTTTGCAATCCTTGTAGCCAGAAGTGGTTCTGAGGTGCAGACTCGGAACAGCAGAAGGTTTTCCCAGCCTGAAGCCCAGCGTCTTCGAAAGACCAAGGTCAGTGACTGGTTCTGAAACAACACTGAGGTGATGCTGGTGTGTATCCCTAGAAGGGGCCTGGTGAGCAGAAGCTGGCAGAGGTGGCCCTTCTCTCAGTCCCAGGGTGGCCTGGCTGGTTCGGGGCTCGGTGAAGGAGAAAGCTCCTTCAGGGGCGCGTGGAGGGAAGAGTGGCGGGAGATGGGGGAGGTGTATTGCACCACAAGACATGTGGATCTTAGTTCCCCAACCAGGGATCGAACCTGCATCCCCTGCACTGGAAGCATGGACTCGTAACCACTGGACTGCCAGGGAAGTCCCAAGAGAGTTATTTTAAATCAATCACAGTCCTCTCCCCCACAGGCCTCAATCACCTAGTCCACCCTGACCCCAGAACCCCTGGCAGATGGGCCTCCAGCTCACCACCTCCAGAAATGGGGAGCCCACTCCAGCCCCCAGGCAGCCTGGCCCTCCTTGTGCCTTCCTCCAAGGGTTCCAGGCTCCAACTCCTGGGCGGGACAGGCTTGGGCTGCTCCCATCATCCCAGGACAGTCCTGCAAACACAGACACCACCCTCTGGGTGTGCAGGGGGAGAAGCCAGGGTGGTGCTCTGTGCTCAGAGAGCCAAATAGTTGTCTGCCAAGAGTGTAACTGGCCATTTGAACCTGGGGTCCATGGTAAGAACTATAGTTCAATAGAATGAGTTTCCTTTGTAATCCTATGTATCTTATTTTATGCATTTAAAAGCAGTATTTGAGGTGGGTCCATAGGCTTCAGTTAGCCATGAATGTGGCAAGTTTGGGCTTCCCTTGCAGCTCAGTCAGTAAAGAATCTGCCTGCAATGCGGGAGACCTAGGGAGATCTTCCCTGGGTCGGGAAGATCTTCTGGAGGCGGGCATGGCAACCCACTCCACTCTTCTTGCCTGGAGAGTTCCATTGACAGAGGAGACGGTGGACTACAGTCCATGGGGTCACAAGAGTCAGACACGACTTAGCGACTAAACCATCACAGTGGCAGATTTGGGAAGGTCATTCCAGTCTGGGCATATCTCACAGCTCTGGAGAACCCTCCTCCCCACCCTTAAAAGTGAAAGTGTTAACCGCTCAGTCGTGTCCAACTCTTTGCGACCCCATGGACTGTAGTCCACCAGTCTCCTCTGTCCATGGAATTCTCCAGGCAAGAATAGTGGAGTGGGTAGCCATTCCCCTCACCTTTAAAGGAACTCCTTTTTTTTTTTTTTAATTCTTTGTACAATTTTTAAAGATTACTTTCCATTTATAATTATTACAAAATACTGTCCATATTCCCTATGTTGGTCATTACACCCTTGAGTCTAACACCCAGCAGTTTATACGTCTTACTCCCCCATCCTTATATTGCCCCCAACCCCACTGGTAACCAGTAGTCTGTTCTCTATAACTGCTGTTGAGTCAGACACGACTTAGCGACTAAACCATCACAGTGGCAGATTTGGGAAGGTCATTCCAGTCTGGGCATATCTCACAGCTCTGGAGAACCCTCCTCCCCACCCTTAAAAGTGAAAGTGTTAACCGCTCAGTCGTGTCCAACTCTTTGCGACCCCATGGACTGTAGTCCACCAGTCTCCTCTGTCCATGGAATTCTCCAGGCAAGAATAGTGGAGTGGGTAGCCATTCCCCTCACCTTTAAAGGAACTCCTTTTTTTTTTTTTTAATTCTTTGTACAATTTTTAAAGATTACTTTCCATTTATAATTATTACAAAATACTGTCCATATTCCCTATGTTGGTCATTACACCCTTGAGTCTAACACCCAGCAGTTTATACGTCTTACTCCCCCATCCTTATATTGCCCCCAACCCCACTGGTAACCAGTAGTCTGTTCTCTATAACTGTGAGTCTAGTTCTTTTTTGCTATAATCAGTGGTTTGTTGTATTTTTAGATTCCTCATATAAGTGATATCATACAGTATTTGTCTTTCTCTGTCTGACTTACTTCACTTGGCATAATGCCTTCCAAGTCCATCTAGATTGTTGCAAATGGCAAAATTTTTGTTCTTTTTATGGCTGAGTAATACTTCGTTGTATATATATATACCACAGTTTCTTTATCCAATCATCTGTTGATGGACACTTATGTCACTTCCATATCTTGGCAACTATAAATAATGTTGCTATGAACACTGGAGTGTATGTATCTTTTCGAATTAGTGTTTTTATTTTGGGGGGATATATACCCAGGAGTGAGATTGCAGGGTCATATGGTAGTTCCATTTTTATTTTCTTGAGGAGCCTCCGTACTGTTTTCCAGATTCCTACCATCAGCGTACAAGCTGAAGTAACTACTTTAAAGTAAAGGTGGGAAGACCAAGACTGGCTCCCAGCTCTGACCTTCACCATCCTACTTCTTCTGTTTCCTGAGGCAACAAGGCAGACTCGACCCAGCAGACTCAACAGCACTCCTGAGGCCTGAGCACTGTTCTAGAGGGGCAGGCAAAGATGGCTGGGACCCAATTCAGGCTTCTGGAAGTTCTCACCAGGTAAGGCAGGCACACATCCTGCTGCCCACCCTTCCCCAGAACCCCAAGGAATTCCTGCATGCTTGGCTTTTCCATGCTGATCCCTGGGCCTAATGCCTATCCCGTGCCCTTTCCACAGCTGACCCTCCCTCAAGCTCCCAGTGCCCAGCTGGGCTCCCTCCCTTAGTCTGAATGGCCTCACTCCCATGGAGAGTCCCAGTGGAATATGAGCCTCCAGCAAAGACCACCCTGGCCTTGGACACACTGCAGCCATGGCACCCAGAGATAAAAGACGGAGAATGCCAGGGAGCAGGAAGCCCCAGCCTCTGCCTGGTCCATGAAGACACTCGAGTGGCTCACAGGTTGGATTAGGAATCACCACACAGGTGCTGCCTCCTGGATTGGCTGCTCTCAGTAGGAGGACCATTGGAGAAGGCAATGGCACCCCACTCCAGTACTCTTGCCTGGAAAATCCCATGGACAGAGGAGCCTGGTAGGCTGCAGTCCATGGGGTCGTGAAGAGTCGGACACAACTGAGCGACTTCACTTTTACTTTTCACTTTCACTTTTCACTTTCATGCACTGGAGAAGGAAATGGCAACCCACTCCAGTATTCTTGCCTGGAGAATCCCAGGGACAGAGGAGCCTGGTGGGCTGCCGTCTATGGGGTCGCACAGAGTTGGACACGACTGAAGTGACGCAGCAGCAGCAGCAGGAGGACCATAGTGCAAGTTTCCACCTGAGCATCCCCACCACTTCACTAATGAGGTGATGCTGAAGTGACCTCTGTCCAGAGCTACAGGAGCATGGTAATCTTTGATTGCCTGAGTTGGTGGACAGCCACTCCTATGCTTTCAGTTCAGTCACTCAGTCATATCCGACTCTTCAAGACCCCATGGACCGCAGCATGCCAGGCCTCCCTGTCCATCACCAACTCCCAGAGTTTACTCAAACTCATCTCCATTGAGTCGGTGACGCCATCCAACTAACTCATCCTTTGTCGTCCCCTTCACCTCCTGCCTTCAATCTTTCCCAGCATCACAGGCTTTTCAAATGAGTCAGCTCTTCGCATGACGTGGCCAAAGTATAGGAGTTTCAGCTTCAAATCAGTCCTTCCAATGAATACTCAGGACTGATCTCCTTTAGGATGGACTGGTTGGATCTCCCTGAAGTCTGAGGGACTCTCAAGAGTCTTCTCCAACACCACAGTTCAAAAGCATCAATTCTTCGGTGCTCAGCTTTCTTTATAGTCCAACTCTCACATCCATACATGACCACTGGAAAAACCATAGCCTTGACTAGACGGACCTTTGTTGGCAAAGTAACGCCTCTGCTTTTTAATATGCTGTCTAGGTTGGTCATAACTTTCTTATACTTTGGGACTCCCCAAAATGACAAGCAGTTCATCCATTCAACAACAATTTATTGAACACCATTCCAGATAGTGAAAACAAAGACAAAATTCCCTGCTCTCAAGGAGCTTACATTCTCTTGGAAGAACCTCTTACAAGAATTCTAAGAACCATACTGGAGAGAGACAAGCAACCATAGGAAATAAATAAAAAGCATGGCATGATACACTAGAGGGTGATAAATGCCATAGACAAAAATAAATTGGAAAGAAGAACAGGCTAGTCCTCATGGAAAAGGTGACATCTGAGTACTGACCTGAAGGGGACAACAGAGGGAGCCGTGGGATATCTGGGGGAAGAGCATTCCAGCAACCGGCACGGAACATTCAAAGGTCCTGAGGCAGGAACGTGGCTGACGTGTTTGGGGGGCAGCCAGGAGAGGGGTGTGGTTGGAAGGAAGTGAAATAGGGGAGAAGAGCAGAGACAGTGACAAACGGAGAGGTTGAGCCGGTGGGACCTTGCGGCTGCTGTGACGATCTTCGCTTTTGCTCCAAAGGAGATGGAAGCCACTGAAGGTTTTGAGCAGAGAAGTGATGTGATGTGACTTAAATGTTAACAGGATCACTGTGGCAGCAGTGTAGAGAATAGACCCTGGGGGATTGAGGTGGGGGATGGTGCTCAGCCCGCTGCCACAGCAGCAGAGGTGAATTCTGGGTGTGTTCTCAAAGCACAGTGATGCACCAGGCGTCGCCCCTGGTCCTGCACACCATCTTCTCTCGCCGCCACATCTACCCTCTGTAGTAGCTCCTTCATCCCCACTGTACAGATAAGAAAATGAGGTTCAGAAAGGTCACAAAGCCAGTGAATGAGAGATTTCAACCCAGGCTCATGCAACCTGAGCCCAAGTTCTTCACACCCCACTTCAGTGCCTGTTTGGTCAGGATTCCAAAAGAAGAAACACCTAGCAAGGACCCCCAACAGAGAGGAATGAAACTCAGAACTTCATGAGAATTTGAAATTGCCCATAACATGGTCATCTTAACACGCTTTCTCTTTACATTCAAGTTAAAACAATACTTACCGGTGTTAAGCATTTTTATTTTCATTTATAGAGCTTCTAATTTTTAATCAGTCTTTTTTACTGTAAACTCCATCCAAAATCATCAGGGTAGGGAGAAGATCATTGGAAAGGGGAAGGCATTAGGTAATTACAAGATATGAGCTGGTCTTTTCCTAAGTGTAGAAATGATATTTTATGAATGCCTGGCTTCCAAAGGGACTCTGAGAACAGAACTGTCCACTCTATTCTCTCTTCTTTTTGCTTGAAATCACATTAAATAAATATATATCAAATCTGAGCAAAAAAAAAAAAAAAAGACGTGAGCTGGGACGTTTTGTTTTTACCAGAATCATCCATCTGCATTTATGTTCCAAGCAGTCCCGAGAGGCAGGGAACAGTACTGCAGAGGGGGTTGAGTCTGACCTGGTCCCTGCAGGACAGAACAGAAGAGACGGTCAACACACGAGAGGAACCCCATCAGGCTGAGGCTGCCCAGGAATGACTCAGGTAACTGAACAGGGAGGGCCAGCCAGGGCAGGCTGTAATCTGAGCACAGTCAGGAGGAAGAACAGCCCCAAGTTCAATCCCAGAAAAGGTCAGCCGGTGCAGAAGGGACCATCGTCATACAGTGAAGCTGGGGCAGAGGCGCTCTGAAGTCCGAGCCAACAGGTCTTCCAGCACATAGTGGGGCCACCCTTGAGCAGCACTGCAGGAAGCCTGGGACGTTTTGTCTCCAGAGAGAAGGAGGAAAGGGCATGAGTTCTGACTCAGAGCTACTCTTGGAGTGATTATTAAAATGCAGTGGGGAGGCAAAGACTTTAATTTTTAAGATTTTAACACCTTTATTTTAGCTTTGCTGGGTCTTCTTTGCTGCCCATAGGCCTTCTCTAGTCGCGGGGAGTGGGGGCTGCTCTCTAGTTGTGGTGTGTGGATGTCTCACTGCGCTGGCTTCTCCTGTTGCAGAGCGTGGGCTCGAGGGCTCAAGGGCTTCAGTAGTCATAGCACATGGGCTGAGTTGCTCCAAGATGTGTGGAACCTTCCTAGTCCCAGGATTGAACCCATGTCCCCTGCGCTGGCAGGCAAGACCTTAACCACTGGACCAACAGGGAAGTCCACAACGACTTTAAAGAGCCCCAGAGCCCCAGGAGCGTGTGTGGTTCCGGGGCTGAGTCCTCAGAGGGGATGGGAGTGGGGAGCCCCTCTCTGGAGGGCTTCTAGGGTTCATCTGTCACCTCCAGAGCCCAAGGCCAGGTCTTCTCAAGTGAGTTGCGAGAAGGGAAGGAAAAGGAGAGAGAAAAGAGGAGAAAGGAAGGGGAATGGGGAGGAGGAATAGAAAAAGAAAAGAAGATGAGACAAAGAAAGGGAGAAGGGAGAAATAAACAAGTGCCAAAGAGCAGGTGGGTCCAGCTCCAGGAGTATTCCAAGAGTCAGGGCAGCAACCTGGGAAAGAGAGAGAAAAGCTTTCTTTTAAACACAGCACAGGCACGTGAATGTCCAGGAGGCTCCAGCTACAGGACAAAGACCGAAGCAATGACCTGGAGCTGCTGAAGCCACATGGAAGATTCCACCCAGCTCGCCTGGATACACTGTGCTTGCATCCTGAAAGAGATACCAACGTACCCTCACAGGTAGATGTGCACACCCAGAAATGCGCCAATACATGGGCACGTCGACACATGTGTGCAACATACAGAGAGGCACAGGGCATCGGGAAGAACAGACATGCGGCACAGGGACGTGTGGTAGACGCCACCGGAAAGGCATGAGACACAGCACCAGACACTGGCAGAGGCGGCCAGACATGCGCCAGTGTGGACACGCCTGTGGCGCTGCCTTAAACCTACAGACACGTGGACATTCAGAGACCCAGGCGGAAATGCACAGACACACGTACAGGAATACCAACAGGTGTGCTTGTGCAAGAAGTTCACTTATACACATATATGGGCACACATCATTCATGCACACTGACACACACACACATCGACACACAGATGTGTACAACTACACACATGTACTTGATTAACTCTTGTACTGATAGATGATGCATATACACACGTATTTATAAGGACACATGCTCCCAGACGCAGCCTCAGACACATGTACGTGCACAAAAGCACACTCAGACACCAGCGCACATGCTCAGGCATTGCCAGCAGCCAGGCAGACACACGCATGCCTGCGCACAGACAGGACCAGGGTCTCAGCTCGGGAGTATCCTCAAGCCAGATCCCCTGCTGTCTGCCTCCTGCCAGCTGCACAGCTTCGGCTAGCTCCTGACGCCCAGGCTCTCCCATCATCCTTTCATCTGCCCCACTGGCCCCGGCCCAGGCCCCAGGCTCCAGGATGGCAATTGCCCCATTCTCCCAGGTGCCGACTCAGCCAAGTTTCACACCCCAAAGTGGAGCCAGGCCAGCAGGGCCTGTTACAGCCCGCTTGGGGCATCAGCGTGGGGGTGGCAGGAGGGAGCCAGAATCCTGCACTAGTAGACAGAGGAACAGCCCCAGCCATGCAGGTCTGTCCTGCAAAGCGGCCGGCTTCCTCTTCTCCAAGTCACCCACCCTCTGTGGGCCTCAGGCGGCTCACCTCTGAAATGGGACAATATGTCTGTGCCTCTGACACCTCCATTAAATGGACACTTCACCTCCAGATGATGGAATTTTGTTTAACCTTCCTTTGTTTCATCTTTACAACAACCCTAAGACTATATAGGTATTTTTTCCCCCCTGTTTTAAAGCTGAGCTCAGTTTTACTCAAGGGAGCAGACAGCACTGGCATCCAGTTTCCTGCTCCAAATTCTACTTCTTTCGTGGTCAATAAATATGCAGCCCAAAAGCTGCCAGCATCCGATGACTTGCCCACAGCAGACATCCCTAATTGATCATAATCTTCCTTTTGGTGACTCCAGACTTGGACTTGGAATCCTCCTTTACACATCATTCCAGGCAGCCATTTGGATTCGGCCAGATTGGCACCCATGGCGAAAACTACGGCCACTGTCCCTATATCAGATTCTTCTAATTCAGAGGGTGGATGTAAAGAGAAAGGAAATCAAGGGCAGAAAGTGCTTTGGAGGAGCACAATGATGTTCTCTCAGAGAAATTTTAGTACTGTTTCCAAAGCCTGTTTACATCCAATATCCCCCAAGTATCACCCCTCTCGGGTAGAGGATTAGAGAGAAGAGTGCCACTATCTTTGCTCCATCTCACAGAGAAAGGGACTGAGGCTCAGGCAAGTGAGTCCAGGGGCACAGAGCTCCGAGTCAGAGGTGGGATTGGTTCTCTTTGAATATCCACAGCCCCAGCCAGACAGGACAAGCCAGAGTGTGGGGGCCTGGGGGAGCCAGGGCTGGGAGGGCAGCAGGAGGGCCCAGTCTCCATTCCCCACCACCCCCAGCAGAAAGGAATCGACCCTACAACTAATTGGTTCAGAGTGCTTCTTTTGACCCTAATTAGCTATTTGTCATGTCTCCATTTGCATACCAGAAAAGATGCAAATTTGCATATTTGTAAATGAGGCTGGGCCTGGATGTGGGTCTGGAAGAGCTTGGCAGTTGCTGGCAGGCAGGGAGGCAGCTGGCTCTTGCCACTGAAGCCTGGGCCGCGGAACGAGGAGATCTGGAAGACAGCTCCTTGGCTCGGGGCTCCAAGGTGCTCTCGGAGGGGGTCAGACAGGACGGCCCACCTCGCTCCCTCCCCCAGGGCTGAGTGGTGGGCAGGGAGAATGGGTGAGCCTAATGCTGCTATTTTGATTAGATGAGACAAGGAGGGGGGAATATAAAGTAATTTCAGGACGCTCTGTGCTGGGAAGCCTTCTGTTCTCGTCCTTGGATAGAATCTGTAACACTTGCAAATGGGGAGAAGGGGGGACGTCCCCCTCCACCTCCCTGGAGAGAAAAGGTTGGGAGGGAAGGGTGCAGAGGGGAGGGAAGGGCAGGTCAGGGGAAATGGCCCCCTAACAAACACACCCTCTTTCTCTCCCTGAGGCTCTCAGAGGCCCACATACACATTCGTGCCCACCTACAATTCACTTACACACACACACATATACACTCACAAACACAAGCCTCACCCCCCACCACCACCCCCTCCAGGAGTACCTTTACCCACAGCCCTCCCAGACCCACAGAGATACACACGCAGCTCTAACTGGAGACGCACATTCACACATGTAGACATTCCCAGACTTCCCGCCACACACACATTCACGCCCTTACACATACAGACACACACTCAGACACTCGATCATAGATGTAGGCATACAGACGCACTTAAGCTGTGCGTAAATATTTACACTCACACACACACACACAAGCCCTACACGAGCACATCCTTGCTGAGACCAAATTCCCCAGCAAATTCTGGAAACTCTGACCCCTCTGCCAGAGTTTCTGGAGCCTCTCTGGGAAGAGACAAAGGAAGCCAGGTAGCTGTCCTTCCCAGAAGGGGAGCAGGGGTGTCCCAGGGGGAATTGGACCCTGAGTGGGCACCTGTTCCTTCTCTAGGAGAGCAATGATGGGCATATGCCCTCCACTGCCTTCCCAGCTTTGGTGTGGGGCTTGGAGCAGAGTCTGGGTGTGCCTTGACAAGCAGGGGAACACAGGAGGCAGAGGACTGGGGCACAAGGATATACTGGTGGGGCCTGGCCGATGCACTGAGCAGAAAAGTATCAGTGCCTCGGAGTGTCCATGTCGATCTTGGAGGCCAGTGTGGAATGGGGTGACACAGGCTGCTGCCTCTTCAGGCATGTGGGCACCAAGATGCCAAACCCAGAGGGAGCCCCAGACCTGGGAGCTTCCCAGGAGCTGGGGCCCGGGTGCTGGACCCTGAAGGCCCAAGGTCAGGGACCCCATGCCTCAACCACTGTTCCATGACCAGCGCCTCCTCCCCAAAGCCTGCACCTCAAAAGGCAAGCTAAAGAGCTCCGTATTTGTAAATTAAATATAGCTGCACTCCAGCTTTCCGAGGAGCTGGGAAGGAGAGAAGGAGAAAGAAAAAGAGAGAGGGGAAGAGAAGAAAAGCTGCCGCCCTCAGGGAAGTCTGGCTGGTACAGATTGCCTGAGTCATGAATATTCATCTGGCGAATGAGGAGAGCGGGAGTTTGCATAACAGCTCCACCCACCCAACTGAGAGAAATGTCACCGCCTTTGCCAATAAAGTGCCAAAGGAAGCCGGTGGAGGCTGCCAGCCAGACGGTGCCAAACTGCTGACTTCCACTCCCAGGCGTGGAGAAAGCACATTGTTTCCGGCCCAAGGAGCCGCCACTTGGGGCTGGGGGAATGGAGCTGGCTGCTGGGAGAGAACCAGGAAGAAAAGTTTCACTTGCCGCCCACAGGAAGCCTGGTGGGCAGAGCGCCTAGGCCACAGCCCTCCCCAGGGCCCTTCCAAGGAGAGGCTTGAACCCTACTGATCCCAGGAGTCCACTCTGCATGACCACCCAGGGCCCGGGTCCCAATGGCAACCTCCAGGAGAGCTCCAGGCTTGAGACTCCCTTAAAGAAATCTCAAGAGGGTCCTCATGAGTTCTGGATATAGTTACTAGAGACCAGGAGGCAAGAGGACCAACTAGGCATCACTGTGGGACCAAGAGGTCCTCAGTGAGCTTGACCCCATTTTGCAGATGGGGACAACCCGCCTGCAGGTGACTCTTCCCTCCCTGGACCACACCCACTTCTAAGGCTCAAAACTGCTGTCTCTTATTCCGAGAAGTCTACTCTGACCTTTTCCTCCAAGACAGCCTACCTCTCCATCCTCGGGGCCCCCGGTCCTGAAAGCTCGTCTTGGCACCAGCCCTTTCCTGTCCATGGCTATTTCCTCCCCGAGAGGGCAGAGGCGGAGGCTGATCCATCCACCTCAGTGTCCCATCCGTGCACGAGATTCAGAGAAAGCACTGGCGCAGTTTGTTGAGTGGATTCATTTTCTGCCAACCATTCCCATCCCCATGCCTGTACCTGACCCTCGGTCCTTCCTGCTGTTCTGAATCTTGCTTGTCAGGTCCCTGGGAGGTGACGCATCCTGTCCCAGCAACTCAGTCTGGGCTCATGGGGATCAAGACAGGTCCTGAGCAGACAACCTCCCATCCTCAGGCCCCTCTTCCTGCGAAAACAGCAGAGAGGTTCCAGCTTCCCACAGCATCCCATCTGTGGGGGCGCCCACTGAGGGGTGTTACAAACCTGCCTGCCTACCCGCCAGTCAGCCGCAGCTGGCTCACTCCAGTAATTACCTAAATGAATGGAAGAAGCAAAGCTGGAGAGAGGACGTTCTCTTCGTACAGAAAAGCAATTAGGACTGTGGGCGTCTCCAGCTGCTGCTCCTGTTATGTAAAGTTTGGGATGTGTATTTGGGACTTAATGAGGATATTTATGTGTTCGTGTCTTACCTTCCCAGACTGCTCATTTCAAGTGTCCCAAGTATTCTTGAGCTGAGTACGCGGCAATACAAGCCAGGCAACAGGATCCAAGGGAGTAGTACCACCTCTGGGTTGCCAAATAGCCCTCTCCCAGGGCTCACGGAACCCCAGAAATCAACAATGACACCCACTGGAGCCCAGCTCCCTTCTGTGGCATCCTTGACAGGTTCATACCCTGCTCGAGGCCTCAGAGACTGGATTCCCTAATGCCTCTTTCACAGCTAAAACATCTGCAATAGTTGCAAACTTCTCCCTTAAGAACGAAGCCCAAACCAGCCTCTTTGCAACTTTCCTGGTGGCTCAGAAGGTAAAGCGTCTTGCTTACAATGCGGGAGACCCGGGTTCGATCCCTGGGTCGGGAAGATCCTCTGGAGAAGGAAATGGCAACCCACTCCAATACTCTTGCCTGGAAAATCCCATGGACAGAGGAGCATGGTGGGCTACAGTCCATGGGGTCACAAAGAGTCAGACACGACTGAGCGACTTCACTTACACTTTCACATTGGCCCAAACACTATCCCAGGGGCCACACTGAACAGCCGCTAGTCCTGCAGGAGGTAGGCTGGTGTTAAGTTGAAGATGTTTCTGTGGTTAAATAAACTCGGGACAACTTGACATTGAAGTTTCTTCACTACAGAATTTCTCTGAGCCTTGACTGTGCTTCCATGCTCTGAGCTGGTCAGCAAATACACTGAAAGTATTTGCTCACTGAACTCTTTTTCATGGAGAAATTAGGGTTCCAAGCACATTGTAGGAAACAGTGCTTCCTCAGGTTAAGAGCATGGCCCGGGTTCCTTCAAGCATTGCGTTTCTCCTAGATTGGGCACAATGCCTGGGCCTCCCCGCCTCCCCATCCTGCTCATTTCCTGCAGCTGAGCTCTGCGCATGCATGTGCATTCCTCCACTGCTCCAGACAACCTCTGGCCACTCAGAGTCCACAAGAGCCTATATCTCCTGNCCGGGTTCCTTCAAGCATTGCGTTTCTCCTAGATTGGGCACAATGCCTGGGCCTCCCCGCCTCCCCATCCTGCTCATTTCCTGCAGCTGAGCTCTGCGCATGCATGTGCATTCCTCCACTGCTCCAGACAACCTCTGGCCACTCAGAGTCCACAAGAGCCTATATCTCCTGAACCTAGGTCCATGTGCTTCCACCGACGCCATCAAAATGCCAGTGGAGGCACAGCCACTGGATCACACTGAGAGAGATCATGTCTTCCGTGAAAGTCCTCCCAACAAGCCACAGTGGAACCTCAGCTTCTCATTCTGCTCTCAGGCCCCACCATGGGGACACATAGGCAGACCTCCTTCCATTTCCTCCTTCCACTTCCAGACAGTGGACAGTGGGGTCCCTACTATGCCTTTCCTGGACAGGCAGGTGGTAAGCCATGGTGGGCTCCCAGATATCTGCACACCAATCAATAATCCACACACTGTCGGGCTTTTTCACAGCATCATCCAACACATGGATTTGTTCTGGCATCTCCTCACTTCAGCCTCACAGACAGAGCACACCCACCTTCCTGGGCTTCAGACCCAGAAATATTCCCAGGCTGAGGCCACAGTCCACACCTGCACTGGAGGCCCTGGCTGCCCCAGGCCTCCTCTCTCCCAGCACCTTTAATCACCCCCCTCTCCATGCCTTCCTTCTCATCATCTTTCAAGTATGTGTTCAAGCCCAGGCATGGAAAATAGGTTCATCCCACCGGCCAAGTTCAGTTGATTTCTAGTGGCTCCCTGGCCACTAGGGACGAAGATGCTGAGGCTTAACCTGGGCTCGAGACTGATTAATGATGCCTTCAGTGCTGGGGAGCCAGCAGGGTAGCTCGCGTGCTGGGGATTGCCATCCCTGATCGAGGCCCGGTCCCTTCCCTCGAATCTGCCCCCCCAAGCTATCACCCTCCTTTCTCCCATCACAAACTCTCTCCCACTCCACACACACCACGTGCAGCCTCAACCCCCATCAAACAGCTCTCTCCAAGGTCACCAACAAACTCCTATCTGTCAAGCCCTGTGGCCTCTCTTTGATGTCAGTGCTTTTGCAGCATTAGATATGGTTGACCTTTCTCTGGAAAGTCACCCCCATCCCCACGGAATTCTGAGGCACTCTATGCCCCTGGTACCCCTCGCCCGCCTGACTCATCCTGTTTCTTCTCCCATCTCATCACCATGGCCAGGCTCCAGGGCCCAGTGTTCGGCCCTCTCCTGCTGATGCACCCCTTCCCTGAGAGACCTCGTCCGTGACTTTGTCCTTGGGGAAGAGACCCACGCCCCATCTGTGCCTCTGTGATGAGTCCTAAGAGGCAGGCCTGCTGCCTGCCAGTCACGGCCACAAGCCACATTTCTGCAAACCCAGCGCCTCCTCCATCCTCTAGAATCAGCTTCTGCCTTGGGCTTTCCAGCCCATTAGTCCTCCCCAAATTTTTGGTTTCTGTCTTGACTCCCTACCCACAGTCATGAAATCACCACATGCTGATTCTTCCTGTTTAATACTTACCTAATTTTCAAAATGAAAATAGCTTGATTATTTATTCTGATTGAAAAGCATGTTATAGCCTCATTATTAAAAAAAAAAAAAATCAAACCAATACTTTAAAGTATGAAAAAGAAAGTTAAAAAAACACTCAAAATCCTACCTCCCAGATATAACTACCCCTAGCATTTTGGTGAACAGGCTTTCAGACATATCTCTATGCATATATACGCACAGAGATCTATGTATATAATTTTATAGACGAGGAATTGTATTATACATACTGTTCTCGCTGACACCTGCTTTTCTCTCTCAACAATATGTCATAGACATCTTTCTATGTCAATAAATAGAGCTTTGCAAAATTATTTTAATTACTTCATAGTATTCCATTGCGTGTCTGTATCATACTTTCTTGAGCTGGGTCTCTATTGATGGTTTAGAATGTTATCAAGATTTTACTCTCACAAAACAACGTTGTGTGCCTATCTTTTCACTCCTTTTTGCAATGCTTTCCTTAGAATAAAATCCTGCAAATGAGTTTATTGCAATAAGGGTAGGCTATTTCTAATTTTGCCACTCTGCCCTTCAGAAAACTTATGACAGTGACTTCCCAACAATAGTACCCAAGCGTCTGTCTGCCCACACCCTTGCCAGCCCTGGGTTTTAATGTTTGGCCAAATCAAAAGGAAAATGGCACTCATTTTTCTTGGCATTCCTTCCATTACTAGTGGGAGTAAATGAGTATCTTTTATGGTTTCCAATCATTTACAAGTATTTTCTTTGTGAATTGCCTGTTCCTGTCCTTTGCCCATTTTTCTAATAAGATAGTTATCTCTTAGTGAATTGTAAGAGTTCTTTGTACATTTGAGATCAGATTAAACTTTTCCCTAATATATATGTTTCCCCCTGCCTTTTCTTCTCCCACTTTCCTTTTAATCATCTCTCAGGCAATCAAATTTAAATTTTCATATATCCAAATTGATCAATCTTTTCTTTCTGTTTTCTGGATATCATGTCACGCTTAGACGACCTTCTCCACCTTAATGACCAAAATATTCATTCATATCTTCACGGTCTTCATGGCTCGATCTTATTTGCATAGGTAGAAAACTAGATTTTGTTTCAAATTACTAGCCCATTAGTCCAACTCCATTTATAAAATAGCCCATACTTTCCCAACTCAGTTGAAATGCCATTTTAGCAGATAAAAAATTCCCTTAAAAACTTGGATCATTTCTGGATCCTGTTGGATCTCTATTCTGTCCCAATGATCTGTCTGTTCTCACGTAAGAATTTTCATTATTGTTCTTTATAAAAATATTTTAATATCTGATAGGCTAAGTATTCATCATTCTTTTTCAGAACTTTCCTGACAATTTTCATTGTTTATTCTTTCACATTAGTTTTATAATTATTTTTGTCAAACTGAAAAAGAAAAGAATTCTGCTGGAGTCTTATTTGGATTATGTTAAGTTTGTATAGTCACTTAAGGAGAATTGACATCCCTAAAGAATTAAATCTTTTCACACAAGACGTAGGAGTATGTCATATTTATTAAAGCCCTTTTTGTAACCCTTAGAAGAGTTTTCTGATTTTCTTCATGTAAACTCTATATGTTTCTTGTAAAGCTCATTTCCAGCTATTTTGTGTTGCTGTTTTCTTCTCAACACTGTGGATGAGGCCTTTCATTTTATAAACAGAAAAGCTATTATTAATAATTCCTGTATATATTGTTTTCTTACAGGTCCTTTTACTAAATTCTTTATTTTTTCTAATTGCTTTCAGGAAATTGTCTTAGATTTTCCAGACAAATAATCATCTTATCTGCAAACTATGACTATCTCTCCTCCCTCAATATTAAAACTTTTATCTTCTTGTCTAGTTCCAATGTCTAGCACTTTAGGAAAAATATTTTTTTTAATATTGATAACAAGAGCTATACTGATTTAGTTCCTGTCTCTAACAAGAATTTACCTAAGGTTTCACCAGCCTAGTATCTCTTGTTCCATCCTTTTCAGCCCTGTGACTTCTACCCTGGTCTGGCCCATATTAACTTGTCACCTGTGACATCACAAACGTGAAGAATAAGGATACAGGGTTTGAAGTCAGATGACCTGTGTTCAAGTCCTGACTATCATTTATGAACATATGACCTAGTCATGTTACTACTTAAGATCTTTGAAATTAAGATGAGTTTTCTAAGGATTAAGTGAGCTAATATATACACTATGTGCAATATCAACAAATGATAATATTTTTTCAAGTCTCAGTCCCCAAATTCTCCTTCCATTCCAACCTATATCCCAATCTTATGCTGACATTCTCAAAATACCATTGTGATCACACTGTTCTACCCCTTTCCCCCTTCCCCCCACTGCTTGTAAATCTCCAATTATTCCCCACTGCCGACAGAATCAGGCTTCCCAGGTGATGCTAGTGGTAAAGAACCCACCTGCCAATACAGGTAGATGTAAGAGATATAGGTTTGATCCCTGAGTCGGGAAGATCCCCTGGAGAAGGACATGGCAACCCACTTCAGTCTTCTCACCTGGAGAATCCCACAGACAGAGGAGCCTGGCAGGCTATGGTCCACTGGGTCACAAGGAGTTGGACATGACTGAAGCAACTCAGCACACACACACACACCAACAGACTCAAGTCCAAATTCTTAAGTTTGCATCTAAGTCCTTCTTCTAAGCAACCCCAAACTTCTTTCCAGCCCTTATTTCCTATAGACTCCTGCTGCCCCTGCCCATCACACACCCACTATCCGCCCTTTACTCCAGCTGAAATGTTCTCCTCATTAACAGCTGCCTAATACCAAGCAGGTTCTCACTCCCAGCTCAGACCCCCCGAACAGCCTCTCTGTCTGTTATTTGCAAGAAATACAAAAATGAAGTACAAACTGGTTTTAAAGGCAAATTTATTTAGCAACTTAACAGAACAGGCTTCAGGCACAGTTTGTTCAAGGTCGGAATGCCATTTTTCTGTGATTTTCCAGGCTCTTCCCACCTCTGTATGTTGACACGAATCTCACATCATGTTCCTAGTCACCAGATGCCTACCAGGAACTAGGATTTCATTCTTCCTCATTTGAATCCAGAGATTAGGTGTATTTTCCCAGTCATCTAACAAATGTTCCGAGCTTCTGTGCGATTGGGCCACTCTAAACCAATCACTATGACCAGAGGGATATGTGTATTAATTGCTTTACAATCAACCAGTGTGCCAAGGTTGGGAAGAGAGTGGATTATCTTGACTGGCTAAACTAACCGAGACACTTCTCGAGTCACATACACTGTGAAGATGGATGGGATGCTGACATTTCACTTTCCTGGGACTTAGGCTTCCTTTAAGACCCAAGTCAAGCCCCAGAACTCTGATCATGGGCTCCTTCCTTTTAGCTTCCAGGGCTCTTACTCTCTGCTCAATACCTGGTAACCAAGCCATATGTAATTCATATAGTCATCTGTCCATTTTTCCCAGTTAGTAATGATAGAACTCATTAAAGCCTACAAAACGTTTTATAAAAACAAACCCTTTTGGCCTTCACAACAATCCTCTGAGACTCAGAGAGGTTAAGTGACTTGCCTCCAGAGGTTTCCAGAGCAAGTTCTCTCTTGCGCTCACTCTCACTCTCTTGCACATATAAACACACATATGCACACACACACTCTCCACATTCCCTCCTCCACTCCCCAATTCAAATCTGACCTGAAGATGCAGAAATCCCCTGGCACCACCTCCCTTTTCCCATTCACCTCAATTTCTAGAGCTCTTAGACTTCCTCCAAGAAGTACAGAGAAAGTTTCTTGCCAGACAGCAGTTTCCAAGATTTGTGTGACAAGACCGGGTAAAATTCAAATGACTCTGGGTGATTTAATCTGCTTGGGGCCAGGGTGGTAAATCAGTGCAGCCCAGGCTGCCACAGCCGCCCCAGAAACCCACGAGCCGAGCTGATGATAGGAGTTTATCTGCAGATCTGCAGGTGAGGGCCCTGGAAGCGTGAACTACGGCCCCAGGGAGTTCCCCTCCACTGCACTCAGAATACATTTGATAGGTTCTACAGCCCACAGCCTCTCCCGGCCTACATGTTCCACCAGAAAACACCTTTCCCAAGGATGCGACCCCATTCCTCCCTTCCCTCGCTTCCCATAGTCAGAGGGGGAGCCCAAATCCACACTGGACTCTTCGGGGAAGGAGGCCAGCATCGGTCAAGCTCCCACTGAGGCTGCTGCCTCTGTGCCAGGCCCTTGCATACCCACACACTCATTACCTCATTTCATCTTCACAACAACTTAATGAGGGAGGCATGTCCATCCTCAGTTTACAGGCGACTTAATTGAGGCTCAGGGCAATTAAATAACTTGCTCAGGGTTATTATATAGCTAGCAGGAGGCAGAGCCAAGATCCAAACCTGGATTCATAACACTCTAAACTCCTCATCCTTTGGACTCCACCCCTCTGTAAAGTCCCAGGGAGCAAGAGAAGATGGCAGCTTCCATCAGAACCATCTTGTCTGAAACGGGGAGAAGGCCCTGGCTGAAGGGGAGTTGTTATTCTGAGCAAAGGAAACAATAGTCTTTCCCAAGCAAGGGAAATGTCAAAGGAGAAGATAGTCACACTTATGACACCTACATGTATGCACACGTGGGGGCTGTGTATCAGGGGCTCAACATCCATCATCCTAATGTAACTCTGTGAGCAGTGGTATGCTGGTTAAATATTTACCAACTAGCAATCTGGAAGAATAAAAGAGCCCTGACTTGCGTTGACACCATAAAGAAAGCTGAGTGCAGAAGAATTCATGCTTTTGAACTGTGGTGTTGGAGAAGACTCTTGAGAGTCCCTTGGACTGCAAGGAGATCTAACCAGTCAATCCTAAAGGANGGTCATGTATGGATGTGAGAGTTGGACTGTGAAGAAGGCTGAGCGCCAAACAATTGATGCTTTTGAACTGTGGTGTTGGAGAAGACTCTTGAGAGTCCCTTGGACTGCAAGGAGATCTAACCAGTCAATCCTAAAGGAAATCAGTCCTGAATATTCATTGGAAGAACTGATGCTGAAGCTGAAGCTCCAATACTTTGGCTACTTGATGCAAAGAACTGACTCACTGGAAAAGACCGTGAAGCTGGGAAAGATTGAAGGGAGGAGGAGGGGACGACAGAGGATGAGATGGTTGGATGGTATCACCGACTCGATGGACATGAGTTTGAGCAATCTCCAGGAGTTTGAGCAAGCTCAGGGAAGCCTGGTCTCAGAGTTGGACACAACTGAGCGACTGAGCTTTTGAACTGTGGTGTTGGAGAAGACTCTTGAGAGTCCCTTGGACTGCAAGGAGATCCAACCAGTCTATTCTGAAGGAGATCAGCCCTGGGATTTCTTTGGAAGGAATGATGCTAAAGCTGAAACTCCAGTACTTTGGCCACCTCATGCGAAGAGTTGACTCATTGGAAAGGACTCTGATGCTGGGAGGGATTGGGGGCAGGAGGAGAAGGGGACAACCGAGGATGAGATGGCTGGATGGCATCATGGACTCGATGGACGTGAGTCTGAGTGAACTCCGGGAGATGGTGATGAACAGGGAGGCCTGGCGTGCTGCGATTCATGGGGTCGCAAAGAGTCGGACACAACTGAGCGACTGAACTGAACTGAACTGAGCGACTGAACTGATACTGATACTGACTTGCATTGAGTAGTATCTGCCAATTTCTGTGGTGTAAATATTCCCACCATGGTCAACTTTCAGCTCCCAGTGGAGCTGAACACAGAATTGGGAAGAGATGTCCTCAATTGGTTCTATAAGCCAATAGGTGGGATTAACGTATATACACTATTGATACTATGTATACAATAGGTAATTAATGAGAACCTACTGGATAGCACAGGAAACTCTACTAATGCTCTACGGTGACCCAAGGTCAAAGTGTTAGTCACTTTGTTGTGTCTGACTCTTTGCAATCCCATGAACTGGGGCCTGCTAGACTCCTCTGTCCATGGAATGCTCCAGGCAAGAATACTCAGGTGGGTTGCCACTTTCTTCTCCTGGAGTCTTCCCGACCCAGGGGTCAAACCCAGGTTTCCTGCATTGCAGACAGATTCTTTACTGTTTGAGCCACCAGGGAAGACCATGGTGACCTAAATGGGAAGGAAACCCCAGAGAGGATATATGTGTACGTACAACTTATTCACTTTCCTGTATCAGTAGAAACTAATACATCGTAAAGCAACTATACTCCAATCAAAAAATTTGTTTAAAAAAGACAACAGAAATACATTCTAGCACACCTCCACCTGGAAGAGAGGTTTTTAAGAAACCCACTTAACAGATGAGACTGTATAAAAAGGTACTCAGGCTAAAGTCCATTTCCTCCCAATTTTCTAAAGTCCACATTCTCTCGGCAGCTCCATGTTCCCTGAACCAGAAGCAATGCAGGAAGCCAAGGTCCCTGATCTCGCATCTCTGAAGGGGGGTGGACTCCTGAGAGGTCCTAAGGACAGAAGAAGGCCAGCGGGTAAAAGCTCAGCAGGTCGTGGTTGAGCATAAGGAGGGACTTTCTGAATGCCCCGCTAGACTGACAGCACCAGGAAGGCTGCCTCCCGCTGTGCCTGGCACATGGGAAATGCCCAGCAATGAATGAACGAGTGAATCAAAACTTCATTCCACGTATGTTCCATTGATGCCTCACACTCACCAAATCCCAAACTGAACCCATCACCTTTCCCAAAAGGCTATCCCTCCTCCAGTGTTTCCTGTCCCGATGAACATCACCAAGCTGGAAACCTGCAGTCTCTGACTCTCCCGCTTCCTCAGTCCCTGCATCCCGTCAGTCAGCAAGTCCTCTCCACTCCTCCCCCCAGTTCGTCTGAAACAAACACTTACCCATCACACCCACTCCACTCTCCTGGCTCAGACCAACACCATATCACTGAGCTGACACACCAGTCTCCTAACTGGACTTTCAACCCTTATCCCCTGGCCTGGACCCACTCCCAGCCCTGCCAAATCCATCATCAACAGCTGCCAAAGTGATGTTTCAAAATTGCCCCTCTGAGCATGTCCCTCCCATCCCTTCAGTGGCTCCCCATTACCCAGAGGATGGAACCAAAGTCCCTTGATTCTCCAAGGTCTAGCTGCATCTCCCTCTCCTATTTGATCTCAGACCGCTGCCTCCACCCCAAGTTGGCCATTATTCTCCACAGCACCAAGGAGCTTGGTGTCCTCGGCACACCTGTCTCTAGCTTCCATCCATGCCTTCGCTCATCCTCTACCTGCTCCCTGCCTGGAACACCCTCATTTTCCCCCCATTTTACCTTCCCTTACCTCATGAATTCCTCATCCTTTAAGACATAAGGTGACATGGTTCAGCTGATGATTCCTGGGGGCCCTTTGCTTCCCTGGTGGCTCAGACGTTAAAAGAATCCGCCTGCAATGCGGGAGACCTGGGTTTGATCCCTGGTTTGGGAAGATCCCCTGGAGAAGGGTATGGCAACCCACTCCAGTATTCTTGCCTGGAGAATCCTCATGGACAGAGGAGCCTGGTAGGCTTCAGTCCACAGGGTCGCAAAGAGTTGGACATGACCGAGCAACTAAGTAGCAGCAGCAGGGGGCTCTTGTGAACACTAACATTTCATAATTCTAATGCCAAGTCTTGACAGTCAAGGCTTTCTGGATTCTGCAGTCAGCTTCTCTCTTTATGGGACCCTGCAAGGGTCTTTGGGGATCCTCCAGTACAATTTCACCATTTTTCAGACAGAAAATCTAAGGACCAGAAAGAGAAAGGGATTAGCCTAAGATCACACAGCAAGCCAGTAGCAGAGCCAGGACAAGAAGTAGGCACCTGCCTCCCAGCCCAGGGCTCTTTCTTTGCAATACACTCTTCAACCTGATCACCCTTCTACCCCAACTCCAACATAGACATTCTTTTTTTTAATATTTTATTTATTTATTTGACTGTGCCAAGTCTTATTTGCAGCTTGTGGGATCATTTTAGCAGCAGCAGGTGGGATCTAATACCCTGACCAGGGATCAAACCCAGGCCTCCTGCATTGGGAGCATGAAGTCTTTGCCACTGGACCACCACCAGGGAAGTCTCCAACACTTAGATTCTTAGCACAATCATCACTACCCCACCCGGACTTATGTCCCCATACCCAAGCCAGACTCAGACCTTTCTTTCTACCTTTGCTTACACAGCAAGGTCATTCTCTCACCTCCATTCAACTTCCAGGGTCTCCACCTCCAGGAAGCCCATCCTGATTTTCAAGCCAAACCCATTCACACTCCACACCCTTCCTTGACAGCACCAGGAAGGCTGCCTCCCGCTGTGCCTGGCACATGGGAAATGCCCAGCAATGAATGAACGAGTGAATCAAAACTTCATTCCACGTATGTTCCATTGATGCCTCACACTCACCAAATCCCAAACTGAACCCATCACCTTTCCCAAAAGGCTATCCCTCCTCCAGTGTTTCCTGTCCCGATGAACATCACCAAGCTGGAAACCTGCAGTCTCTGACTCTCCCGCTTCCTCAGTCCCTGCATCCCGTCAGTCAGCAAGTCCTCTCCACTCCTCCCCCCAGTTCGTCTGAAACAAACACTTACCCATCACACCCACTCCACTCTCCTGGCTCAGACCAACACCATATCACTGAGCTGACACACCAGTCTCCTAACTGGACTTTCAACCCTTATCCCCTGGCCTGGACCCACTCCCAGCCCTGCCAAATCCATCATCAACAGCTGCCAAAGTGATGTTTCAAAATTGCCCCTCTGAGCATGTCCCTCCCATCCCTTCAGTGGCTCCCCATTACCCAGAGGATGGAACCAAAGTCCCTTGATTCTCCAAGGTCTAGCTGCATCTCCCTCTCCTATTTGATCTCAGACCGCTGCCTCCACCCCAAGTTGGCCATTATTCTCCACAGCACCAAGGAGCTTGGTGTCCTCGGCACACCTGTCTCTAGCTTCCATCCATGCCTTCGCTCATCCTCTACCTGCTCCCTGCCTGGAACACCCTCATTTTCCCCCCATTTTACCTTCCCTTACCTCATGAATTCCTCATCCTTTAAGACATAAGGTGACATGGTTCAGCTGATGATTCCTGGGGGCCCTTTGCTTCCCTGGTGGCTCAGACGTTAAAAGAATCCGCCTGCAATGCGGGAGACCTGGGTTTGATCCCTGGTTTGGGAAGATCCCCTGGAGAAGGGTATGGCAACCCACTCCAGTATTCTTGCCTGGAGAATCCTCATGGACAGAGGAGCCTGGTAGGCTTCAGTCCACAGGGTCGCAAAGAGTTGGACATGACCGAGCAACTAAGTAGCAGCAGCAGGGGGCTCTTGTGAACACTAACATTTCATAATTCTAATGCCAAGTCTTGACAGTCAAGGCTTTCTGGATTCTGCAGTCAGCTTCTCTCTTTATGGGACCCTGCAAGGGTCTTTGGGGATCCTCCAGTACAATTTCACCATTTTTCAGACAGAAAATCTAAGGACCAGAAAGAGAAAGGGATTAGCCTAAGATCACACAGCAAGCCAGTAGCAGAGCCAGGACAAGAAGTAGGCACCTGCCTCCCAGCCCAGGGCTCTTTCTTTGCAATACACTCTTCAACCTGATCACCCTTCTACCCCAACTCCAACATAGACATTCTTTTTTTTAATATTTTATTTATTTATTTGACTGTGCCAAGTCTTATTTGCAGCTTGTGGGATCATTTTAGCAGCAGCAGGTGGGATCTAATACCCTGACCAGGGATCAAACCCAGGCCTCCTGCATTGGGAGCATGAAGTCTTTGCCACTGGACCACCACCAGGGAAGTCTCCAACACTTAGATTCTTAGCACAATCATCACTACCCCACCCGGACTTATGTCCCCATACCCAAGCCAGACTCAGACCTTTCTTTCTACCTTTGCTTACACAGCAAGGTCATTCTCTCACCTCCATTCAACTTCCAGGGTCTCCACCTCCAGGAAGCCCATCCTGATTTTCAAGCCAAACCCATTCACACTCCACACCCTTCCCTACTGCTGCTGCTAAGTCGCTTCAGTCGTGTCTGACTCTGTGCGACCCCAGAGACGGCAGCCCACCAGGCTCCCCCGTCCTTGGGATTCTCCAGGCAAGAACACTGGAGTGGGTTGCCATTTCCTTCTCCAATGCATGAAAGTGAAAAGTGAAAGGGAAGTCACTCAGTCATGTCTGACTCTTAGCGACCCCATGGACTGCAGCCTACCAGGATCTGCTGTCCATGGGATTTTCCAGGCAAGAGTACTGGAGTGGGGTGCCATCGCCTTCTCCGACACCCTTCCCTAAACCACCCATATTTGCCAGAACCCAGCAACGAGGGCTTGGCTCACTCTCATCAGCCAGCATCTTGTTCTGTCTCACCAGGTAGGATGCCCACTCCTCAGTGGTCGATGTCTCCTCACCTTTCCTCCCCTCCTCCTCTTCCTCCTTTAATATGCCCAGCTCAGTATACAACTGCTCAGAGTAATAAGGAGGAGCAAAAAGAGCATGGCATTTGAGGTCAGACAGATGGAGGCCAAATCCCAGTCCTGTGCGTCCCTGGCTGACTCACCTTAATCCCTCGGAGCCTCCACTTCCCTTATCTACAGAATGGGTCCCCTTATCCCCTGAGGTTGCTATGAGGATCGAATGACATTACTCATTTTACAGGCCTAGCACTTAGTAGGTTCTTGATAAATGAGAGTTCCCTTCTCCACAGCCTTTCTCAGTGAATCCCCAAGACACCAGGAGAAAAAGGCTCTTCTGGGCCGGGAGGTGGGCAGAACATGAACACTCTCTCACTCCCCTCCTCAACAGGCTATGAGCAGCCTGTGTGCAGAAACATGAGGCGTCTCCAACCCCCTTTCCCCACCCCCAACAATCTGCTTTAACCCTCCCATCACAAATGCCTTGTTTATTTCAATATCATTCATTTGGATTTTCCATTCATGCAAAAAAAAAGAAAAATTACAAAATCAGATTTAAGAAGAAAAAAGTATTTAATGAGTCAAACTGTCTGCAGCCCTGTTTCTTTCTCAGGAAAAAGTGGCTGTGATTCTGGCAAGAGAGAAGGAAGTGCAACAGCTTCACTTCACTGCAGCTGCCAGAAGAAGTGCATTTCAGAGTGGAACAGAACCTCTGAACAGTTCCTCTCCCCGCCAGGCGCTTCCTGTGCCGAATTCAGCTTGGCAGGTGACGCTCCAGCTCGAGCAGGGATCCAGCCCTGACATGAGCAACCGCAAGGTTCTCCGTTCCTGCCCGCCTCCAGCACGGGAGGAACCAGCCCCACCAGGCTCTGGCAAACCACTGACCACTGGGCTCAGGGCTCCAAGAGCGGAGGAAGGCACTGGAAAAGCAGTGGACACACCTGGCCGGTGGCCAAGGAAACCTGGACCCCTTCCTGTTCCACAGTATTCAGGGACTAGAACTTTCTTCTCATCAAATGAGGGAGGTTTAGCATAAAGATCAGATCCAGGACTTGCTGCTCAAAAAATGTTCAGAAAATCTGCAGATTCTTTTCCACTTTCAAAGGTGTCGTTCTAAAGGGCTGCTCTGGATTCCAAGGATCAAACTCCAGAAGGGTTCTATCCCCACCTCGTCAAAAAAAGGAGAAGAGCTGAAAAAGCAGATGCTAGCACATGACCTTCAGATATGCACAACAGAGACTGCCCCAGGCAGAGAGCAGGCTGGAGCAGGCTGGTGGTCACCTCCCCTGACTCAAACCCCATACCTCCGTTAATGTAGCCCGCTGGCTCATACTGCCCTGCTGGGCCCCTGAACTCCTAAACCCCTTTCTCATAAGCTGCTATTCCTCTCTACAATTTTTCTTTTCCTGTCGGCAAGATGGGCCCCCACATTTATCCCCATGACACTGCATCCTGCTAAGTTCACCTCTTCACTCCAGTCTGTTGAGATCTCCCTAGACCCTGACCCTGCTCTCTGAGCTTTTCTCTGTCCTTTTTCTCTATCTACTCTACTTCCTACTATTAAAGGCCTGCACGCTCTGCATCTTCTTCTGGTCCTTGTCGAACTGATCCTGGTCAGAACTGAGGAGCAAGCAGAGCCGCACGGCAGCCTCTAAAGACCTTTACAGACTGACCTGTTCCCACTTATAAGAACATCCCATGGTTGTCCTTCAGATGAGAGCCCCTTCTGTGCCCTCACACCATCCATCGTGTCTTCAAGAGTCATAAGAGATCCTGTCCAGTGTCTGGGAGAGCCGCGTGATATAGCAGAAAGGGTCAGGCAGATCCAGGCTTGAATCCCAGCTCCGCGGGTCTTGAGCAAGTCACTTAACTCCCTGGAGATTCAGTTTCTCATCTGCAAAATAAAGAATGGTCACATCTAGTGCACAAGCTTCTGAAGATCAAGACGATGTATGTGATGGGACTTCCCTGGTGGTCCAGCGGTTAAGAATCCGCCTGCCAAGGCAGGGGACATGAGTTTGATCCCTGGTCTGGGAAGATTCCACATGCCACAGGTAACACCAGGCCTACTGCAGCCCGCACACCACAACAGTGAGAAGCCTGAGTACCACAACTAGAAAGGAGCCCCTGCCCGCCACAACTTGAGAAAGCCTGTGCAGCAATGAAGACTTGGGGCAGCCAAAAATAAACAAATAAGATTAAAAAAAAAGACCATGTGAGACATCCAGTTGGCATCACCGACTCGATGGACGTGAGTCTGAGTGAACTCCGGGAGTTGGTGATGGATCCGGAGGCCTGGCGTACTGCGATTCATGGGGTCGCAAAGAGTCGGACACGACTGAGCGACTGAACTGAACTGAACTGAGACATCCAGTGCAAGCAGGTGCTCGGTAAATAGATTCCAGTCCACCACGTGCCAGCTTACTTCCTTCAGCCACCAGTCGGTAAGCTGGAGAGAATCTGAAAGACGTGCCTGGTCTGGTGAACCCACGTTGGCTCCAAGGGTCACTGGCTTGTTTTCTGAGTGTCGCAGATTTTACCACCCATGCATAGCCCTCACGCTAATTTGAGATCAGCCAAACCCTGGCTCTTTTTCATGTGAATTTCTGTTGGGACATTCTTCCCTTCCTGGATCTGTGCAGTTTTGCTTATACACCTAAAATAATAACAGTGATAACACAGCCTAATCCTTTCAATCCTAGTGCTGCTGTCCATGGGGTTGCAGAGTCGGACACAACTGAAGCAACTTAGCGTGCATGCATGCATGAAATTAAAAGTATCTCTATTTTGCCTATGAGGAGACTGACTTCATCTTCTAACGCACGGGGTGCGGGTTGGATCCATGGTCAGGGAAGCTGAGATCCTACATGCCTTGCAGCCAAAAAACCAAAACATAAAACAGAAGCAATATTGTAACAAACTCAATAAAGAATTTAAAAACTGTCCTCATTAAAAATATAAACATATACATAAATATGTTACAAGTGAATTTATCTACAAAACAGAAGCAGACTCATAAACAGGGAATAGACTTGTGGTTGTCAAGGGCGGGTGAGGTGGGATGGACTGGGAGTATGCAATTAGCAGATATAAATTGTTACATATAGGATGAACACACAGCAAGGTTCTGCTGTATAGCATGGGGAACTATATTCAATATCCTGTGATAAACCAGAATGGAAAAGTGTATATATATATATATATACATGAATCACTTTGCTGTACAATAAAAATTAATACAATATTGTAAACTATACTGCAATAAAATAAAAAAAAAAGAAAGTGACATTTACATGCTCAATAGTCACACATGCTTGGCCAATGCCTCCTGTGTTGGAAAGCTCAGAACTGGACAGTTTTCCATTAATTCCCTCATTCAGTGAGATACTCCCTGTTACAAACACCTCAAAACCTACTTAAGTTACCACATACCATGGACCTGCGTCACTTGACAGAAAGGTTGATGAATGTCATCATGTCAGTGAGAATGATTTAGGGACCCCAATGCCTCTTCTAGCTAATATGTTTTTCCCGACCCCCTCCAACTCTTCTCCAAAACAACTGTCTTTACCTGGTCTGCTCCACCTCCCTTTTTGATACCCTGAAATCTATTATTCATTCTCAGAACTCTGTCAAAACTGCTCCTGGAAAGATAAGCAACTTTCTCTTAAAAAGGAACTTCCCCTTTCTCCTGCCTCTCCATCCTTTATCTGCACCTTGGTGATGTCAGCTCTTACTGGTCCACACATGGTGCTCCATGATTAACATAGAGGGGGAAAGAAAGTGACACTTAAGAGAACTCTTGGAAAGAGATGATGAAGTTATTCATGGGTTCATTCATTCAACAAATATTTATTGAACACACAATGAGACAGAGATGGTCCTAATAGTGGGGATACTAATGTGAACAAAAGAGCTAAAATTTCTTACCCTCTTAGAGTTTATATTCTGGCAGGGGAGAGAGAAATTAGAAACTAAATAAATATAATGTGTTCAATAGTGATGGATGCTGAGACTTCCCTGGTGGTCCAGTGGCTAGGATTCCGCATTCCCAATGCAGGGCGCCCGGCTTTGACCCCTGATCAGGGAACTAGACCCCACATGCCACAACTAAGACCCAGCAGAGCCAAATAAATATAAAAAAAAATTTTTTTTAAATAGTAATGGCTGCGATGGAGAATTTTAAAGCAGAGAATGAGTAGGAAACAGGAAGGGCTCAGTTTTAAGCGATCAGGTCCTCATCCTCACTGATTCTTCTATTAAGCAAAACACACTCACAAATCTTTCCCCAAACACACTGTCACACACACACGCCCAGTTACTCAAGCCTCAGGGTCACGCACCCTCGAGGTCACCCAGGGAGGCAAAAGTCAGAACTGGCAGAACCCTCAGCAGCCACAGGCAAGTGATGCTAGGAGAGAGGCACCAGCTTGCCTGAGGCCAGTGACATCCACAAAGGTACCCACACTTGGGAACACCCACACATAAGCACTCAGACTTGTACACACATATTCACACAAAAACGCAAACCCCCATTCCCTTCTTACAGGCAGCCCAGGGGGGTGAGGTTTGGAGAGCTTCTGACAATTTCGGTGTCGCTTGCTCACTTCACCCTCCCCCACGCACCCTACCCTTCCCAGCTGTTTCAGCCTCTGCTTCCTGCCCTGACCGGCAGCCGCAAGTTCCCTGGATGGCGGGTGTGTGCACACAGATGCATCCTACATGAATGTGGAGACATGTGGTTTGCAACTGAGGAGGACACGTTTGTGTGTAAGAATTCACACATAGGGAGTCTGTGGCGTGTGTGTGTGTGTGTGTGTGTACGCACATGTGTGTGCATGCTCCCAAGAAGACAGAGAAATTTATAATCTAAATCTTGCTTCTCTGGAGGATGAAAGCAAAGCAAAGTTCAGATTTAAATCACACGACCACGGGCAGGAGGGGTTCCCATGCCTTACATGATTATCTGCCGTGTGCAGCGGAAAGGGCTGGCAGGCAGGAGGCAGCCAGCCACCCGTCAGCAGGGAGTCATTTGTTGTCTCCAGGCCCCTGGGACCCGCTGTGCCTGCTCCGGGGGGGCGGGAGACCCAGAGAGCAGCAGCGACAAGCACATGCCTGTCCCAGGTGTGGGGGATGGGGGAGGAAGGGGCCGGCATCCGGCCCAGGCTTCCTGGTACTAAAGAAAAGTAGAGGGGGGGGCAGGAGTCTGCAGGCCAGGGAAGCCCAGCCACTTGGCCTGGAGGGAGAAAGGGGGTCCAGGCAAGAAGTGGCCCCAGTGCAGATCCCACCCTGCCAACCTCTTCGCCAGCCATAACAACACCCTCAGGGTTCTAGGGTGTCTGAGTCTTAGCCTGAGTTTGCCTGATTCTTTCTCCCTGGGACCTTCGACGCTTCCCTCTGCTCCATCCCTTTCTCTTTGTTTCTGTGTGTTTGTTCTTTGTCTCTTCCTGTCTCTCTGTCTCTGGGATTTGTCTTCTATCTGTGTCTGACTGTCTGGCCGTCTCTCTCCATCTGTCTGTCTTTCGCTCCACGTCCCTCTGTAGTCCCCCTAACCTCAGGGTTTCCCTCCGCTGACCTCTGTCTGCTGTGGCCTTGCTGGTGACACGTGACACACCTCCCAGGGCGGCACATTATCCCATTTGAGCCTCTTGCCATTTGCCCATGAGGGGGCATATGGTACAGGCTGGGAGAGCTGGGATTAAAAATCCCATTTTACAGATGAGGAAACTGAGCTCCCAGAAGCTAAAAGCCTTGCCCAAGGCCATGCAGCTGGCTTTGAATTTAAAATCCAGGTGTGTTTCCACTGTGTGAGCAGCTCCCCAACCTCCACATCACCTGGAAGCATGAGCAGCTCCCCCTACTCCCCCAAACCCTAAAGTGAAGAGAGTTTAAGGACCCAGTGCCACACACCGGCTCATCCCTGGCCCAACGGCAAAAACTGCCTTTGATTCACTAAACTTCCTAGAAAACATAAGGGCTGAGATGGCATCTTGGGGACTCTGTGTATGTCCTCCAAGGATGCCCCATCCCAGCCCCACTCTCCCCCATATCTGAAGTGTGTGCACATCCCACATTCCCCAGGCCCACCTGGGATGAGTAGGCTTCCTGCTTCTCAAGTAGGTGCCTCTTGGGAGCTCAGTCTTCCCATCTGTACAATGGGGACGTTGGGTCTCCCTCACACTGCAGAGCTAGGCCCCTGCTCCAACCAACATAGCAGCTCCTCTCCCTCTCCAGGACTCTGATCTCTAAAAGAAACTTAACTTCAGCCACCAAGAGCCCTTGGACACCTCTGGAGGATCACTCTTTCCAACGGGGCCCAAACTACTCTTGACCACATGCATAGGCAGCAACCACGAAGCCACGGGCCCAGACACAGAGGTTCATCTGCAGCAGCAAAGTCCCACAGCCTCCCAAGCCCATACCACTGCCTCCAGCCCCCACCAGGGAGGCGTCAGCGCCAACGACCCGCCAGGGCCGGCCCATTTTCCTTTCTTTTCATTGCCGGCTCCGCGTGTAGTTATAGAACCAGGTCTCCACAGAGTAATTTACTGGCAGAATCTCTCCCAGAATCCAGCTTGAAACCAAGCTGTAAAAACAGCTTCGAGTGTAAATAATTCATGCAGACAATATGACTTTTTTATGTAAATTCGGTGCATTAACCCTCTATTATAATGATGGACGACAGATAGGGGCGACGTTGCCTTGGTAAGAGCTAATGGATGGCCGCCATAAATTCACTGCACATTTTATTGTGTTGCTGGAAATTGTGCCTTCAGGCAATGCTGTTTACTTTTATGTAAAACTCTAGGTTCCCTAAATATTACAAATATTTTACATCCAGCTCCTCAGCATTTGGGCTCTGCCCACAAATCAAGCTTTCTCCATGTGAGTTGTAATTAAAGGTTTGTTGTTTTTTTTTTCCTGGGACAATTATCTCCAACTATAAAGAGAAATATTTTTCCCCTTTAGATGTTCCGTCATTGACTTATTAACAAATCCTTTGAAGAAGGAGGTGGTAAGCGACTCACTGTGGTACTTGGCACGAGCGGGTCGTGGGAGAAGGGGCGCTGTGGGTCCAAGAGCTTGGTGGCTGGCTTTTATGTCTGGCAGCCACTCCGGTTTATTTACACATATGATATTCTGGGCCTTCCTCCCCCTTCTTCTTCTATAATTCATGACCACTTTAGCAGGGTAATTCCTCCAGCCACCTCTGCAAGAGATGGGCCCCTTGCAAGCCCCGTGCCCATGTTCCTCTGGGGATGAAGACACCAGGCCCTTATGCCTGAGAGGGTCAGAAGTTGCGTCTTGGCAGCTGGCTGCCCGCACACAAGCCAATTCATCCCTTCCTTGGCCCCCATCCGCTCACTGGCCCAGAGCGCCTTGGACGGAAACTCGGGGTTTCCTGCATCGATTCTCGTTCAGTCCAAAGTGTTGAAAAGGCCCTTCTGGCTCAGTCCCAGCCCAGGGAAAAGGTCACTAGGATGCCATTGAGTTCTGCGTGAGGCCTGGGGAGAGGAGGGCTGAGGACCTCAGAAGCTTCTTAATGAACGGAGGCAACAGCTGGAGCAGCAGCCCTCTTTAAAAATAATCCTCACACTTGTTTATTATTGTCATTAATATTAATAGCCACTCTGTTAATATTCATCTAGCTGCATTAATATCCTCCAGGAACACCTGGGATCTCCAAGCACTCCTAATGGCATGTGGACTCACTGCAGCACCCCTACCTCTCTGCCTGACCCTCCCCAAGGGCATCACTCGCATCCTGCCCGGGTGTCAAACTGCCCTCCGCCTGCCTCAGGAGACCCAGAGCCATGAGGGATTTGGAATCACTTCTAAGTCCTGGGGGCTTTACTGGGAGGATGGGACCGCAGGCCAAGGACCCCGAACATTTCCTGCCTCTCCTAGGGCACAGGAAGGTTCTGACAAAGGTGGCTTAAGAAAGAAAGATAGCTCATTTCCCCCCAAGGGCTCAATTTCCTGCAGGATCCAAAAAAAAAAAAAAAAAAAAAAAGACACATTGGTTAAAAACAAAGATGAGATATCATTTTTCACCGATTAGATTGGCAAAGATAATTATAATAATAATGGCAACAGCAGCGACCAGCTCGCTTCCTGTGTGCAACCACTTAGCCCTCGCTGCCTGCCTGCACTGACTTTCACTGACTCTCCCGACAACCCCTTCCACGTACCCTTTATGAGACTGTAAAAAGCAACACCTTTGCGGAAAGCAATTTACAATATGTGATGAAATGCAAGCTCCACTTACCCTTTGACCCAGCAATCCCATTTTTGGGAATTTTTCGTAAGTTAGTCATTGAAAATACTGCTCCCTTTAAGTGAAGTCCTCTCGCTATTCCCCCGCAACCCACTCATCGCTTTCCCTTCCTCTGTCTCCGGTCCACTCATCTTTCAACCTGAAAGTCACCTCCTCAGAGAAGCCCTCCCTGACTCCTGAGTCTAAGTTACCTTCTCCTGTCTGACTCTCTCTCTCTTTTCCTTCGTACTATGTGTACTTTTGTACTGCATATCATGTGCTAATTGGATAGTTATTTCTGTAAATGCTTAAGACATAAGCTCATCGCAAAAAATCGCTGTCTTCCCTGCTGGCAGGGGCTGGTTGTCCTGTCTCCTCACTACATCATAAACTCTGCAAAAACAAAGACCAACCATATAGTTTTATTCCCCATTCCTATTTCCAGCCCAGCACTGGCCTGGTATGTAGAACACCCTTGATTAACATCTGTGGTATGAATGAATGAATGAATGAATGCACAAAGATAGGCACGTGGACAATCATTGCAGGGATGTTTATAAGAGCAAAACAATTGGAAAAACATCTATCGCCATCAGCTGGGGAGGTATATTCAAACATATAATACAAGCATTCAAAATGTGAGGTGGATCTATATGTATTGACATGAAGGATGTCCATGACATATTGCTGAGTGGGGGGAAAAAAAAAAACAGGTGACAGAACAGCATGTGTCGTCTGATCTCACTCAGGGTGGAATTGCATACGTGGAGTCTATTTGTGTATATTTATGCACAGAGAGAAGTCTGGAAGGACGCTCACCAAAATGTTATGTGGTTATCTCTGGATGGTGAAATCTGAGGTGATTTTTACATTTTTCTTTGAACTTTTCCATATTGTCTGAATTTTTTGCAACGAGCATATGTATCCTTTTTTACAAAATGATAAAGCTGCCTTCAAAAGGAAAAAAAGTATAGGTACATTAAGAAAGAATGGGAGAGGGAAGTGCCTTATGAAGGGCTCAACCCCAAGCCAGGCAAACCTAGAAGAAGCTGGGGCCGGGGCAGGGGTGGGGGCGGCGGGGCTGTCTCCCCCCTGCTGTGGGCTAGGCACCCTCCAAAGCTACAGGGGAGATTTGGAGCCCCGGAGCCCCTGCACCCCATCTTCTCAGGGCACATCATGCCTGTCCAGAGTGGAGTTTCTAAATAGGGATTTCCGCATTTGATTCTTCTGACATGCTTTACCGCCTCAGAGCTGTTTTGCAAAATTCATAGCGGTTTTCGCAGGCTCCAAGCTTCCTGGGACCAATTCCATTTTGAACAATAGCGGAGTGTCTGCTCGCGGGTGGGGTCGGCCCACCCCAGAGCAGCCTCCCAGCCCGTGAGCTGGGACTGTGGGGCTGAGTGTCGAGGCCACGGCATGAAAATACATGAGCTCGCCTTGTCCTCATCCTCACCTTGCTCCAGTCCAGGCAGGGCAGGGGGAAGGAGAGAGCTCTCCCCGCTCCCTCCCGGCCCTCCTGTGCCCTGATGGGAGCCTCCTCGCAAGAGGTGAGGGAAACCAAGCCCTTCCCCACACCCCTCCCTTTCTACTGCTTCACCCCCTATGGTCTCCTTTCCAAGAACCACCTAAACCCTGAGAAGCTACCTGACTTGGCCGTGCCAAGGTCGCAGGGCTGGACAGTGGGAGGGTGTGAGGTGGGCTCTCCTGCTGTTGTCCTCAGCATGCCTTCACTGAAAAACGCTTGGTAGGAGTTTCCGCTGGTCCAGTGGTTAGTACTTGGCGCTTTCACTATCGTGGCCCTGGATTCAACCCTTGGTCAGGGGATCTGAGATCCCACAAGCCACGGGGGGCAGCCCCCAAAAAATAAAAAAAAAAAACAGCTTGGTGCCCCATCCTTTAAAAGAAATCCAAGAGGTCAGCAGCATGGTCATTACCCCAAACTGAGCCACAGAAGACCCCTTCACTGGCCTCTGTGTCCTTAACTCTGCCTTCCCTCAGTCAGGACCCAATACCCCGTACCCAGAACCACATTTATAAAATTTACAAAACTTCACATTGCCAGGGGTGGGGGCGGGGGTGCAAGTCAGGTGGAGTCTCTGCTCCTTAGGCAGATAATGCAGATCTTTAGTGATATGGCCTCTATCCCACTCCAACCACACCCGTCGCCACTCTTCTTTGAATGACTTAACAATCATCCCAGCCCTCTGTGCTGTCACACGTTTCCCCCTCCCACCCCCGCCTAGACGATGCATCTCCCTCCCCTCTCACCTGGCTAATTTCCACTCCAGCTCTAGGATCCAGCTTGGTGGCCACCTCATCTGGGAAGTCTTCCCAGATTACCCCTACAGACCACTTATTCACCAAATACTTAATCAGCCCCTGTGATGTGCGGTCAGACGTTCCTAGAGGGCAGGGATATATCCCCAGGGCCGAGCTTTAATCAACTTCACAACCGTATGGCAGTGGCCACAGGACTGGAAAAGGTCAGTTTTCATTCCAATCCCAAAGAAAGGCAATGCAAAAGAATGCTCAAACTACCGCACAATTGCACTCATCTCTTAAGAAGAGGTGGCAAGAATACACGGAAGAACTGTACAAAAAAGATCTTCACGACCCAGATAATCATGATGATGTGATCACTAATCTAGAGCCAGACATCTTGGAATGTGAAGTCAAGTGGGCCTTAGAAAGCATCACTACGAACAAAGCTAGTGGAGGTGATGGAATTCCAGTTGAGCTGTTTCAAATCCTGAAAGATGATGTTGTGAAAGTGCTGCACTCAATATGCCAGCAAATTTGGACAACACAGCAGTGGCCACAGGACTGGAAAAGGTCAGTTTTCATTCCAATTCCAAAGAAAGGCAATGCCAAAGAATGCTCTAACTCCAGTACTATGGCCACCTCATGCGAAGAGTTGACTCATTGGAAAAGACTCTGATGCTGGGAGGGATTGGGGGCAGGAGGAGAAGGGGACGACCGAGGATGAGATGGCTGGATGGCATCACGGACTCGATGGACACGAGTCTGAGTGAACTCCAGGAGATGGTGATGGACAGGGAGGCCTGGCGAGCTGCAATTCATGGGGCCGCAAAGAGTCAGACACGATGGAACGACTGAACTGAACTGAACAACTGTCTGGCAGTGGCCCAGGTCATCAGCCCCATCTGATCTGTAGATCAGAGAACCAAGGACCCCCTGGGCAATCTTTGGACAAGGGCAAGAAGGGGAAAGGAAAGGTTTCCTAAAACACCAAACTGACCTGGCAATCCCCTATGGTCATTGCCTCCTCCCAACTGTCTCCCCTAAACATTCTGCCTACTAACCCACCGCCAGGCCCCTGCAGGGGGCCTGCGCATATATGCTCTCAGGCTATCTCTCTCTCTCTCTCTCTCTCCTGCATTCTCCCACCTCCCTAAGCCTTTTCTAATTCTTCCCAGACACCACTTTCTGCTCTTCAGCTCTGCCTGCGACACTCTTCTGCTCTTATCTAATCAGTTTCTGCATGGTATTGATTTGACTCAGCAACACCTTGCAGTCCCCTCCTCTCCCCTTCCTGCCCGTTGCCTCACTCAGGGTCACTGTCTCCGGATTACCCCTCATCTGCAGTCACCGCCACCCCGCAGAAGCTAGACCCAGCCTCTCCTTCCTAAAGGGCTTCTTCACGGGCTCCCTCATGCACTGGGTGGTCTCCACCAGCTACACACCCCCCAACTCCAGCAACTCTCTCCCTGTCTCAAGCTACCCCAAGGGGGCCAGACAACTCCATGCCTGTGCTCCCTCAGCCTGGCTTGCTCTTCTCTGCTTCTTCATCTGACTCACCCCTTCTCATCCTCCAAGACCCTGCTCAACAACTGCCTCCTCCCAGAAGCCTTCCCTGCCTCCACCCCACCCCATCTCCTGCTCAGGGCTAAACGAGTTTCGCCCCAGCACTCTGCGCCATCGCCCTCATGGCCTCGGTGTCACTGCCTAGGTATGGGCTCATCCCCCACTGCACCATGAGCTCCTTGACAGAGGGCATCCAGCACCCAGTGAATAATCGTTACTGTCATTCTGCGCAGGGTCAGATCATCAGCCCCGGTTTATAGGTGAGGAAAATGAGGCATAGAGAGGGCAAGCGACTCTCCCAAGGTCACAGAACAGGCAAGCGGTGCAGCCAGGGCATGAACTCAGATGTCACTATTCCCAGGGGGCTGTTCTTTCCACTGTGTCACAACTTCAATTAGGAGCCACTCTAGCAAGCATCTCATACACACATATACACACACACACACTTCAACATGTATAGAAATGCACATGGGTATATCCAAACAGAGACACACACAGCCCTACTGACACACAGATGAACAAACAGCAGACTCCATAGGCATGCCTGACACACATGAATACCCACACATGTGTGCTAACTAATACACACAGATGAACACAAACATACACATCCATGCACACATGCATTTGTGCACATAAGCCACACAGACGCACAGACACACACTGAGTATATCCAGGTGCACATACAGACATGTGCAGACACACACTTTCATTCACACATACCCAGTTACAAATACACAGACCAGCAGATCTGTCCCTGGGCGCACAAAGATGTACACACACATATTCAGAGATGCACACATACAAAATCTCATTCTTAGTCACTCACTCCCGAGTCATCACAGGCACACACAGAAACAGAGGTGCCCTCATGTACCACTCAGGTGCCTTCATGTCAACACAGAAGCACGTGTGTGTGCATACACACATGAGGATACATGCAAACCTACAGACGCTCACAAGAAGCAGCGCACACACACATGAGCCGGCATCCACAGAAACACACACAGGCAGACAGGCTTAGTGAACCGCCAGGTCAAAGGAAGCTGTCTGCTAGGGGCGGGGGCCTGTCTGAGGTACCTCGGGGCGCTCACATTTTTGCAGCTCAGGAAGGCAGCTGACATACCAGCCTGGCTGTGATGGTATTTTGCATAAATGCTAATGTATTAATTACCATGTACAGTACACAGAGCTGCCATTTAAAAGAAAAAGTTAAGACTTTTTAATTCAAAAGCCCCATGCGGGGTGGGGGTAGGGGGCCTGCCCCATGCAGTGGGTGGAAGCAGGCAGGGGAGGCATGCCCACACCCACTGTCCCTACACATGGGTCCCCGCCTGCAGCCTCCAGCCCAGGCTGCCCAGGGGTCAGCCAGCTAGGACTCAGCCTTGGGGGCCCCAGTGCTCCCCGCCCCCACCCCCCACCCAGGACCTCAGCACATCTGGAGCCGTGGGGTGGAGGAAGGGTAGGGAGAGTTGGGGAGGACCCCTTAAGGAGGGGGCAGCGCTGGGCCAGGATTCAGAGCCAAGATGGACGGGCCGGCAGGATCCTTCTCTCCACGCAATCCATTTTCTGCAAGGGAACCCAAGTAACCTTTTAAACCAGTGCATCAGATTATGTCATGCCCTGGCTTTAATCCTTTCAAAGGCTTCCCATGGCTCTTGGAGGAAAGTTCACACTCCTTAAGAGCCTGTAAAGCCCGATGTGAGCTGGTTCTCTCTTACCTCCCCCAGGCCTCTGCTAGTCACATAGCCAGCTCATCCTCACATCTCTAGGTTGGTTGTTCCTCGTCCACCAGGCTTCTGTTCCCCAGTACCTCTTTGGGGCCTCTCCCCTGACTACCCCTGGCCACCCCATCTAAAGGAATCCCTCTCCCTATCCTTTATCCCCTCTGCGTAACACATCTCATTAATGTGATCTTTTCTGATTTTTTTTAATTGATACTATTCACGTCCCCCACTATAAAGGAGTTTTGGAAAGCCAGGATTTTGCAGACCTAGTTTCATCACAATATCTCCCCTCAGGGTCTGGTACGTAGGAGAGGCTCAGCTAAAAGTTTGTTAAACGAGGGAATTCCCTGGCGGTTCAGTGGTTAAGACATGGGTTTTCACTGACACAGGCCCAAACCCAGGTTCAATCTCTGGTTGGGGAACTAAGATCTCGTAAGTCATAAATAAATAAATAAGCACCCCCCAAAATGTTTGTTAAACAAGAGCACAATCTGGGATGAACAAGAGATGTCCTGTCTGCCCAGCTCCATTCCGGGTACTAAACTCAGGACAGCCCTGGCTCCTCTACCTCCCACAGGGTGGTTCACGGTCCAGAGCAGGACGCCGAAGCCCAGGGCAGAAGACATGTCCAGCATCACGCAGCATCTTAGAGACAAGTATCCAGGCCTCCAGAGTCCCCCAGCCATCCGGCAGAATGAGCCTCAAAGGATGCTACTTCAACAGCAGCAAGGAGCAGCAACTCAGCCCTTTACCTTGCCCTTCACTTTCATATCCAGTCTTACACAGGCCTTGCAAGGGAAGCATCATTTCCCCAATTTCAGAAGAAATGAGGGTGCTGAGATATAGGTCAAGCACCCAACATCTCTCAGGTTGTCAGAGGAGGAGTCAGGATTTAAATCCATGTTTGCTGCCAAATCGAGGCCTCCTCTGCTGGACCACGAACCTGCTCTCCCCTCCAGACCCTCAGGGGTACTTTTGGCAGCTGGAGCATAGCAACAATGGGCCCCATCCTCCCGGGAGGCAGGAGAGCCAAAGTGGTCCTGCCAGGCAGGTGAAGAGGGAACCTGGGACCCAGCTGGCCCACTCCCTAAAGACAGGATAGAGTCCTCCTTCCACTCCCATCCCCACCCAGCTGCCAGCTCTCACCATTCCAGATGCTGCATCTCTCCCAAACCCGGGCCCCCTGCTCTTCCCCCCAGACCCCCTGCCCTGCCCTCATCCAGGCTGCATCACCATCAACTCTCACCTATACTCTTATGACAGCCTTTAGACTGGATCTTCAGATCTGCCCTCCACTCAGCAGCCAAAGTGATCCTCCCTAAGTCCAAGTCATATTTCCCTTCCCAATTACTTCTCCTCTCCCCACTGTACCACCGAATCCCCCTGCACCACCCTGATGGTGTTCGAAAAGGAGCATCAATGTTAACCCACACTCCCTGAGTTCAAATCCTGGCTCTGCCACTTACTAGCTGAGTGGCCTCTCTGTGCTTCAACCACCTAATCTGTAAAGTGGGAATAATAATAGTATCCCTCTCTCCTAGGGTCATTATAAGGATGAAACGAGTTAAAATATGCAAAGCAGTAAAAATAGTGCCTAGCATCTGAAAGGCACTAGGTAAAGATGTGCTGTTCTTTACAATTTTTGTGTGTGTGATTGCCTGATTTGTGGCTTTTTCCTTCGTGACATTACAAATTCTAGGAAGAGGGGGTATGGACTGGGATGACCGCTCGGAGGCTTCTTTGCCCGCTCACGTCCCTCTCTGCCTGCGGTCTTTGTTCTGCTTTCCCCTGTTCTCGCTGGATGTTGGCCCGGGAAAGAGGAGGAGGGCATGCCCCCGGCAGGAAATGCGGTCAGCATCAGCGTCCCGGGCCTGATGAAGATGACAGGCAGCAGCCAGGGACGACTGCTCCCCGCAGAGGGCCGGGTGGGGACGGTCCCCTCCAGAGCCCCAAGTTCCCCGGGGAGCCTCCACAGGGCCAAAGCTCCTTTTGTCCAGAAGGTCAGGAGCAGCTGGCCAGCTGCAGGAGAGTTCCGCTGCCCCGCTGCAGCCAGCGGCCCAGATGTGCGTGTTTGCACAGCCGAGTCTGGGCTCTGAGGGAGCCTTGTTGAGCATCATGAAAGGGGGCTTGTAAGGAGGCAGACAGCCTCCGCACCCAGGCCTGCCCGCCTCCAGGACAGCAACCAGGAATGCAACCCGCAGGAAGCCCTTCCCACCGGGCCTGCCAAGTGCCCTGCTCCCGCCCGAGGATCTGGGCCGCTGGCACGAGCAGGTTCAACTTGCCAGCTGCAGACTGGATGTCTGGGTTCTGATCCGTCCTCAGACTCCTCTTCTGTAAGATGGAGAGAGGCCCCAACCTCTCCCCGCAATGAGGAACAAAGGAAGCTCACAGCCTTACGGGCAGAAGAGAAGAAAGACCAGAAAGAATGTTCACCTCCACGCACCTCAGTTTTTCCATCTATAAGCAGGGATGACAGCTACTGCTTCCTGGGGTTGTCCTAGTGACGAAATGCCAAAACCGTGCACGTGCTGACACACAGGAGGTGCTCAGTAGCTCTTTCTCCTTCTCTGTTCATCAGGCTCTAAAACAGGGCCCCTGAGGATGCCTACATTGAGGGTGGGGGCTTCCTCCTCACCCTGTTCCAAAAGAAGAGCTGCCGCTAGAAACCCTCACCCCAGGCACGGTGCCATGTAGCTGGGCGGCCTGTGTGCCACACAGGCACAAGACTCCACCTCCAGGTAGGAGAGTCTCTGCCCCAACACGGCCTCTGGGTAGAGCTGGGCTCCCACCTTGGTCTTTGGTGATCCAGGCACAGCCCATTCTTGGGCCTCGTCCAGCCCTGGGCAGAGGAGAACTGGGCTCAGCTGCTTTGCCAGGTGGAGCTGTCCTGAGTAGAACTGGCCACTGGGCCACTCTAGTCTCTGGCACAGTCAGGCTCCGCATACCCAGTGTCTGGCATAATCAGCCCCTGGGCATGGCAGCCCCAGGTCAGGGCAGCCCCGGGCCCAGTCAGCTCTCGGGCAGCCGTGGTAGGCAGAGTGCAGGGCATGGATGAGCCCCAGACACAAACGGTCCTCAAAGGGTCTCTGAGAGCAGTCGTCTGGGCTCAGTTATTCCATGGTCACCACCGGTCCCTGGACAGAGCCAGTTCCCGGGCATCGTTGGCCGACCAGGACACTGTCCATCCCGAGACATGGTCAGCAGCCAGGCACTACACTCGGTCCCTTGGGCACAGTCAATCTTAGGACAAAGGAGACCCCTGACACAGTCCACTGAGTCCCCCACCCTTGATTAACATTCACAGATGCATCACCCCCTCTCTTATGGCCCCAGTCCCTCCTCAGAGGACCTGGAGAACTGGGGTCCACAGAAGGAACTGGAAGCACCCTCTGCGGTCCCCAGAGCCCCTGCAAGGCCTGCTTCTTGGCAGGTGGAGGCGGCAGGGTCAGAGAAGAGTTGGGGGGAGAGCTAGGCCTGGGAGAATGCGGAACCAGTGCTCCAGAGCAGAGCTGGCCTTCCATGCAGGTAGAGGGGTGCACATTACGGAGGACGTGGCCTGGAGGCAGGAGTCCCCGCTGCTCGTTACTCTGCTCCCCTGCTCTGTACTGAATGGATCACAGGTCTCCAGAAGAAGCATGCAGGACTGCCACCGAGCCTCCACATGACAGTGGGTAAGTGACCGCAACAAGCTTCTTCTAGTTCTAAGAATATAAACTCCCTCCCAGTCCTGCTCTCTAACAAATATTCACAGCCTTAGGTGCGGCTCTAGCAGGGAAGGAGAAGGTGGCCCGTCCCGGGGACCATCAGCTCCAGGACACAGCTGGTGCTGGGTTTCTGATGCTTCCCGGATCTGATCAGTCCCACAGCTCCATCACCATCCAGTGCAGCTAGGAATGGAGCAGCAAGCCCAGGGCGGGGGTCCAGCCCACACGGAAGCCCTCTTCCCCAGGCCTGCTTGGTGCTCATCCCTTTCGGCCTGCGTTATTCTCCGAAGGGGGCACGGTTTCTGCAGGATGGTAATGCAATGTGGCATCCCATTAGCCGGCACCTGCCCTCGCTGCCCACCTTCCTCCCCCAGCCCCCACACACATCAATGTTTAATTGAATTTCCAGTGTCGGAGTGCAAGTCACATCTGTTTCAGGGTCTGGGGATGAGGTGAGCAATGCCCACCAAGTCTCCCATGATGGGAGAGCCCCACCACACAAGCACCCTGTCATCCCAGACCAGCCCCGCTGCCCAGGCACAGCTCTAGGTTGGCACATTCAAATCCCCCAGGTTCACACATTTTTTAAAAATTGGGGATTTCCCTGGAGGGAGAAGAATCTGCCTGCCAATGCAGGGGACATGGGCTCAATCTCTGGCTGGGGAAGAGTCCCCATGCCATGAAACAACTAAGTCTGTACTTCACGAATACTGAGCCTGCACTCTAGAGCCTGGGAGCTGCAACTACGGAGGCCCAAGCACCCAGAGCCTGTGCTCTGCAGCGAGAAGCCACCTCAGTGAGAAGCCTGTGCCTCACAGCTAGAGAGTAGCCCCTGCTCACCTCGACCAGAGAAAAGTCCATCCAAAGCAAGGAAGACTCAGCATAACCAAAATAAATAAATAAAATTGAAGGAAAGTCTACTTGTAGGACAGAAAAGGACGGGGGTCGGGGAGCACGTGGCAAGAGGATTCCATAGGGACAGATGGGGAGGGGGTTGAGGAGGGGTGCCCTGGCAGAACCGACCAAGGCAGGGCTCGCCAGCTGTGGCTTCCGGCTCGAGACTCCCCAGGGTCCCAGGGCGGTCTCTCCCAGGTTAATAATTTACCTACACTTTCTTTCTCACTGGTGTCCCAACCAAAGCCATCCAACCGGGGAGTCCACGAGAAGAGCGTCCACAGGGAGTCAGAACCCTAATGCTGAAAGGGAAGTCAGCCCAAAGAGACAGACTGAAACTAGGTCAATCCAGTTCAGACTGGTCCCTACTGGCTGCAACTCGACCTAACTGATTCAAGCTGGCTTGAATCAAACCAGACCTGGTGGGGCCAGCACAGAGTGTGTGGAGTTGGCCAGGACTGGATAACGCTGAGTCAAACTGGTTGTGACCTGCTCAACCCACCTGGAGCCACTGGAAGGTCAACCAGTCAATACCTTTCCTTTGTGTTGGTCTTTGCTGGAGATGTCTTTATTTATCCCTTCCTCTTCAAACTTTCTGGATCCTTTTGTTTACAGGATGCCTTCTGTAAACCAGTTTTCAGTCCACATTGCATCACATTCTTAGGATATGTAACATCTGCATTATCACTGTTGCTAAGGAGATTACATGATTAAGTACAAGGTCTATCAACTGCCTGGGTTCAGGTCCCCACATCTAGCCGTGACATCTTCAGTAAGTTATCTAATCTTGCTTACTCGCATGTGTTAAAAAAAAAATCAGCTCATTACAGGGCTTGCCTCATAGAGTATAATTTTGAAAATTGAAATTCTGTAGTGCATATATTAGCACTGTGCCTGATACCTAATAACCACTTAGGTGAAGTCGCTCAGTCGTGTCCGACTCTTTGCGACCCCGTGGACTGTAACCTACTAGGCTTCTCCGTCCATGGGATTCTCCAGGCAAGAATACTGGAGTGGATTGCCATTTCCTTCTCCAGGGGATCTTCCCGACCCAGGGATCGAACCCGGGTCTCCCTCATTGGAGGCAGACGCTTAATACATGTTATTCCTATACTATTATTATTCCTTGATTCTGACCTCATATAACACAGCCTCAGGTGATCAAGACTTGGACTCCCACATTACCTCTTCCTTAGGGAGTGAACTGGAATAATTCACTTAACTTTCCTTATGCTTCAAAATCCTCAGCTGAAAATGAGGGTACTAGTGCCTGCCCCAAGGGCTGTTTTGAGGGTTAACTAACATGAACCGCATAAAGCACTGAGCACCATCCTGGAACACGGTAAACAGCGCTCCAGACATGTTAGCTCTATTACGTTAACGACTATACTTCAATAATGCTAACTCTGCATGACATGACTTATGAACATAAACTCAATCTCATGGCAACCCTAAGAGGTAGGTGCTATTATTATTGCATTTTCAGGAGAGGAAACAGGCTTGGAACATATGACAGTGCCTGGTGACTTAGGAAATATTTTAGGAAGGAAAATAAATTATACATTTGTCAAGGTGGAGGGCAGTAGGCAGAAGGCTTGGGAGGCAGGCAATGATTTAAAAGAAGGTTGGCTTTGAAGTCAAGTAAGTCTGGACTCAGGTCCCCAAGTTCAAACACTTTCTAGGCCCAGTGTCCTTGTCTGTCAAATGGGAATAACAATCCTTATCTCATAGAATCATGAGGGTTAAATGAGGGTTAAATGCGCAAAGTAGGTGCTCAAAAAATGTAAGCTTCCTCTCTTTTCTTCTTCCTCAGGGACATGAGGCATTCAGAGTGGTATGTATCTACCAGACGAATGAATAATGATATGGCACACGCGTGCAATGGAATACTGCTCAGCCATAAAAAAGAACTAAGTAATGCCATTTGCAGGTACATGGGTGGACCTAGAGATTACCATCCTAAGCAAGTCAAAAAGAGAAAGACAAATCCCATATCACTCATACATGACATCTCAAACGTGCCACATATGAACCTATCTGAGAAGCAGAAACAGGCTCACAGACACAGAGAATAGACTTGCGGTTGCCAAGGAGGAAGGGGACGGGGGAGGAACGGACTGAGAGACTGGGGTTAGCAGATGGAAACTATTACATAGAGGATGAATAAATAACAAGGTCCTGCTGTACAGCACAGGGACCCGTCTTCCATATCCTGGGACAAACCACCATGGAAAAGAATATTTTAAAATGTACATATGTGTATAACTGAACCTCTTTGCTGTACAGAGAGAAATTAACACAGCGTTGTAAATCAATTACAATAAAAATTCAAGTTTTTTTTAAAAACTCAAAGTGGCGTGCATCTACACAGTCACATTTGTCTGGGATCATGTTTAGAGGACATCTGCCCACCTGTGCTGTCCATCTCTAGGGTGGCATCTGTGCAGAGGCCACCCTCCCTCGCCTCACACTGAACACCTACCAGCAGAGAGACACGGCTCCTCACTCTCCCATCTTCTTGCCCAGGTGTCTGCTGGAACCAAGCAGAGTTATGCGAGGAACCATGCAGATAGATGTGACAAGCTGCATCTCAGGCCAAACATATCTGTTGAGCGAACACCAGTGAGGAAGGGGAGGGATGCCCGTGGTGGGTGGGGTGAGCATCCTTGGAGGGATGCTACAATATGGCTAGATCTGGGATGTCTGGCCCTGAACCCAGGATGGCCTCCTTGATCCCACATCAGCAAAATCCTCCCCGTGACCACCTTGGGCTGAATCCCTTTCGGGATGATCCTCCTCTCAACTCTCCACCTGGATGGATAGGGCAACAATATCCCTTGACCCCACTGATGATGATGATAATAATGATGAAAATGATGACATCTGGCATTTATTTTCAACACAGTTTGCCAGACTTTTTACAAAATACACTATTACATCCTCAGAGTCTGAGAGACCGGGACTCCTATCTCGATCTGACTAAAATCCACAGAGGATATGTAACCAACCAAGGAGACACAGCTGATCAGTAAGGGAGCTAGAGATCTGAATCCACATTTCCTCATTCCAAAGGGGATATTTTCTGTCTCTATCTTGATGGACCCAGAAGTTCCTTTTCTTACTCCCTTACTCAGCAAAGATTAATGCCCTCTGCGTGGTAGACTGGGCCTTGGGGGTGATATAAAGAATAAAACATGCTCAGTAACCTTAAAGAGCTCAAAGTTAATAGTAAGAATCACCACCAGGGCTGACTGAGGGATGGGCTTGACATGAGACATTGCATTGGTGATGGAATGGGCTTGGAGCCCACTGCGAATACGCAGCATGCCGGACTGTTAGTCGGGTTTGCTAGGCTGTGCTACAGTAACAGCAACCACGACAGCAGAAATGTCAGTGACTTAACACATGCAGGTTTATTTCGGCTCATGCAAAGTCCACTGTGGGCCCAGGAGCTCTTCATGTCCACTCCCTCTCCACTAGTGACTCAGGGATCCAGGCTTCCTGTGTCCTATAGCAATGCCATCTGGAACACATGGCTTCCAAGTCTCCATGGCCAGGAAAAAGAAATGTCATTCACTGGCTCTTAAATGTTTCACTCCAGAGTGTCACATGTAACTTCAGTTCACAGACCCCTGGCCAGATCGGTCACATGGCCCTGCATGGACACAGGAGTTAGAAATACAGGCAACATATGAATTCAGTAAGAAGCCAATGTCTCTGCCATAGAATGAAATTATTCATCCAGTTGGGCTGTACCATTAAAGGTCTAATATCCAACCAGAAGAAGCTGATGGTTCTATTCAGCAATGCCACTTTCAAACTTTAACTAGATTGCTATTCTGCAACTTTAGGCGTTGTATTTTCAGAGCCTCCCAGACAGAGGGGACTCCCGAAAAAGAGAGGAGACCAAATTGAAAAGGGGATTTGAAGTCTACTCTGAGGAAGAGTTGAAAAGATTCTTGGTCTGGAAGAGGATAAACCTCCAATCTCGAATTTCAGATTCTTGAAGGACTGGCATGGGACAAAAACTACTCTGTGGGTCTCCTTGCTACAGAGCTCAGACCAAGGGAAGTTACACAGACAATTCCCAGAGGCACAGTCAGAGCAGAGCACTTTTCAAAAGACTGCTACAGGAGAGAGTGAATTCCCTGCTGCAGGAATATGCAAGCAGAGTCCAGAAAGCCATTGGATTTGGTTGCTTCGATTCTTCAGGTATCTGAAGAAGTTGAAATAAACATACACTAGTAGGCCTTACAGATAGAGTTCAGACAGCAAGGGTAGGGAGCACAGCTCATTCACACTCTAAGCTTGGCGTCATAAAGCATCAGAAAGGACACCAGCCCTCAGAACCCCTATTAGTCAGGTTAGGCTAGGCTTCGCAACACTAACAGCAACAACAACAAAACACAAAAGCTTCACAGTTTAACAAATTTCTCTGGGGCAGGGTAGACTGTCCAGAACCCTCCTCCCTGGGCTCCTCCAGTAAGAAGCTCTGTTGTCTGGGTGCCTCCCACTCTCAGGGACACTTATGAAGGACACCCAACATGAAAACAAATAAAAGGAAATCACCCCATCAGAGCTATAAGTAATAATCAATAATTCAAAGCCTTGATAAAGTCTTGCTGGAGAGCGTTTCAGAGAGAAGGCACAGGCTGAGTTTCATGGTTAATTCAATGTCAATTAGCTGATTGCTAACTTCCCTCCAGCGATATCGCATGCAGTGCAGGGCTGAGAAATCAAACGTGCTCTCGCTTTAACAAGCCTGGCGTTTCAATCATTCATCTCTGGCCGCAGGCTCAGAACCAATGCCAACAGACGTTCCTTCACAGCTTCATCAACCATTTCTGCATGTCACTGTTTTCTCAGCTGCCCTTAATTGTCCCAGGACCATCTCTGGGAACCATGGCGACTTGAAATCTAAAGTCAAGAGAATAGCTTTCTGCTTCCTGGAAGGTATGGGACCCACAGCCCCTGAAACTCAGTTTCCCCCTTAAGAGCTCTTCCTCCAAGGGGATACTTCCATCAGTCAAGGTGACAAAGCACGCAACAGAAATGGCAAAGAGACTGGTACATAGTAGGTGCTCAATTCAGGTAGTTTCCCCTGCCCTCGCAAATCCTTAGATGGCTACCTTGTCTCCAAGCTGCTGTAGAAGCTCTGCCTCCTTCAGCACCATGGCCAGAGTCTCTGCCCAGAGGCTAAAAATGGCAGGAGCGGATCGAGATGAGAAGATGCTGCAGGGCTCAGAGTTGAGGGGTGGGGGGGCGGGGGGCACAGTGGGGACATCAGTGTGAAGGAATCCTGGGGACCAGTGAAGCCCACTACTTTCCTTTGCACAGGAGGAAACAGGCCAGAGAGGGCAAAGGACTCTCCCCGGATCACAAAGATGCTGGATCTCCAAGCTCACAATCCCCACATCTCATGCTGTCCCACAGAAGGCGAGGTCAGGATTCTGGGCCCCTTCCGTTTTCTAGGAACTCCCGAGGGTGTGAGACACAAAAAAAGAGTTACTGGTGTACAGGGAGACCCCATGAAAGGGCTGCCTGGAGGAACAGACGGCTGCAGGAGGCCTAGGCTCTCCCTGGGGGTTCAGCCCTAGATCAGAACTCTTGGAAAGTGTCCTTTGCCCACCTCTCCTCCTCACAGTTCTGAGTTGGGGCTGTAATGGATCATTCACATGCCTAGCACTGAGCACAGCACTACGGCCAGGGTAGGAAAAGGCTCCCTACACACACCCAGCACCTTCTCTTGGCAAGCTGACATCTCTCTCTCACAAGTGTGTAGCATGCTGTGATGGTTCATTTTCTGTGTCAACATGACTGGGCTAAGGTGTGCCTAGATAGCTGGAAAAAACATTATTTCTAAGTATGTCTCCAAGAGCATTTCCAGAAGAGATCCACATTTGAGTCAGTAGATGGAGTAAAGAGGATCACCCTCACCAAGGTAGGTGGGCATCACTCAGCTCACCAAGGGCCTGAATAGAACAGAAAGGGCAGAGGAAGGGTAAATTCTCTCCCTGTTTGAGCTGAGATGTCCATATTCTGCCTTCAGACTTTAGTTCTTCTGCTTCTCACACCTTCAGACTTAGACTGAGACTTATACCAATGGATCCCCTGGTTCTCAGGCCTCCAGGTTTGAACTGGAGGTATACCACTGGTTTTCTTGGGCTTCCAGCTTACAGAGGGCAGACAGTGGAACTTCTCAACATCCATAATCATGTGCTCCTGCTGCTGCTGCTAAGTCGCTTCAGTCGTGTCCAACTCTATGCAACCCCATAGATGGAAGCCCACCAGGCTCCCCCGTCCCTGGGATTCTCCAGGCAAGAACACTGGAGTGGGTTGCCATTTCCTTCTCCAGTGCATGAAAGTGAAAAGTGAAAGTGAAGACGCTCAGTCATATCCTACTCTTAGTGACCCCATGGACTGCAGCCTGCGAGGCTCCTCCGTCATGGGATTCTCCAGGCCAGAGTACTGGAGTGGGTTGCCATTGCCTTCTCCAATAATCATGTGAGCCAATCCTTAATAATAAACCTCTGACTCTCTCTCTCTCTCTCTCTCTCTCTATGTGTATATATATATATACATGTATACACACACAGACACACACATATACATATATATACACCCTGCTCTTCTATTTCTCTTGAGAGCCCTGACCAATAAATATACCCATACCTTGTGGACTGCCCAGGTGTGAGGTGACTACAGAATTTTGTCCTGTGCAAGACTGAGGATGTGTTTCCATGACCATGACCCCCTCCCCTACTCCCCTTCCCTGGGGGTGAACGAAGGCAACTCTCTCAAGTCTCCTCTATCACAGGCCAACCTTGAAAACAGCTGCTGTGCCCAGCAAGCTGACTTAGTCCCTTCCTCGTCAGAGATCTGTAAGGTGTTTGCTTTTGAAAGAAGAGGGGCAAACTACAGTCTCTGGTCTCTATTAGGCAGTGGAGCTTGACAGTGAAAACCTACGGTCACAGACACGTGGGTTTGAATCCCACCTCCACCACGTTGCAGCCATGAGATCCTGAAAGAGCTATTTAACCTCTCAGAGCCCCAGTTTCTTCATTTATAACATGAGGATAATGATAGTACCGAACTTATAAATAGTTGAGAGGATTAAATGAGACGGCTCATGCAAGTGCTTCACACGGTGCCAGGTAAAGAAAAACTGCTTCATAAATAGCAGCGGTCTTCCTTTAGTAAAAGTTTCTTTTGGAAAAATTCCAAGCCTCAAGGGCATCCCAGAAGTCTGTCCAGACAGAATGAGGCTCAATCTGAAGTCGTGCTCAGGGCCAGTCTGGGCCTGGGCTGGGGCCCACTGTAAGGTCAGAGTTCAGGCTCAGTCTAAACCTAATCAAAGCTCTCCCACTGACTCACAACACAGCCTTGTGTGAAAGTCCCTTCCCTAGAAGCCTCAATTCCCTTACCTGTAAAATGGAACAATGAGGCCAGCCAGCGTGCCCTCTGGAGGCAGTGGGCATCATCACATCATGCATGTGAAGGCTGGTGTCAACCCGAGAGACCAGAGTCTCTCTCTGGTGTGACTTGCATCCCTCTGGACGTCGGGCCTACTGGGTGAGAGGTTTCTCTCCATGTTTCCCTATGCCCATGGTAGAGAATTCCCAGGGATCAGAGGGAAGGACACCCAGGCTGTGCTGCTCTTCCCAGGGGTGGGGAACAGAAAGCATGGGATTCACTACACACACGTTGGCTGACTTCTCTGCACCGTGCCAGCTTCCTGCATTCACTGCTTGGTTTATTTGAGGAGACTCAGATGAGCCAGATCTGGGTTCAGCAGACCTGCCCAGACCAACAGGCTGAGCCCTTTCTCACTGTCTGGCTCATACACTCTGCACCTCACTTGGTTTCTCTTTGTCTGTCCGTCTCTGCTGGACGGCTTGCTCCTCCGCCTCTCTGTCTCCTCGGGAGATTGAGTCTCCATCTGATCCCCTGCCTCAGATTCAGTTGCTGCCCTTCTCAGTCCTGCTCTGTGCCCCAGAGCCTGATCCCTGAGGACTGCACGGCTGGGGCGCCCCTGGTTGGGTTCGACCGGCAGGAGGCATGAGAAGAGATGGCAGGGTGGGAGGGGAGGGCAGTCAGGGATTCCTTCCCCAAGACTCCTCTCCTGGGCCACATCTTTCAAAAAGGCTGTGTTTCTCCACAACTACAGCATGCACGAGGCATCTGGTCCTTCCTGGCACCAGCCCTGGCTTTCTAAACTCCAGCCATGCCTTGCAAGTAGCCTGTTCATTCCGTTGCAGTCTCTATATGTAAAGCACTTGAGGTGTGGTAAAGAATCCGCCTAACAATGCAGGAGCTGCAAGAGATGCAGGTTTGATCCCTGGGTCAGGAAGATCCCCTGGAGAAGTAAATAGCAACCCATTCCAGTATTCTGGCTTTGGATTCCAGAATTCATGAATTTCAGAATTCCACGGACAGAGGAACCTGGTGGGATGGAGGGTCACAAAGAGTCCAACACAACTAAGCGACTAAGCACATGCGTGCGCACACACACACGGTGTGTCCTGCCAGGACCCTTACTGAACACACCAACCTACTCAACCAAGGTTGAGAGACACTGAGGTGTCTCTCCCCTGCAAGTTCTCCTGAACCCAGGGTGGGAAACACTGAGACGGCCTCTGTCGCTTCTCTTAGTAGAGAGACTCCTCCAGGACGCTGGGGTTGGGGAGGGCTTCCTGCTACAGACAGAGAGAGCCGAAAAACCCTCTCATCTTCCTCACAGGCCAGAGGGAACTCAGGGCAGCTTATAACTCTGGTGGGTTATAGAATCCCTTTGCCACAAAGCAGGTGAAACATTTGGCAACCCCTATTTCCTCCTTTATAACATAAAGAAATTCACTCTTCTTCCCAAGCTGCTTAGAGGATCTGGTGGGCTAAGGGGTGCGATGCGGTCTGTAAACTACGACCAGGACACCGAGGTGGGAAATTGTTACTGAGTTCCTGCCTCCGAGTTGCACGGCAGGTGGGGAAAGGGTAGCAGGCCTACAGAAGAGCCAACCTCTGATCTCCAGGGCTGCTCCCTGCCCACAGACGAGGAAACGCCACTGCTTTCTGAAGAACATCAGTATCCCACAATGTCAAGTGACATTGACCCTGAGGTTGGAGCGGGAACCTGGCTGAAACTGGGAATGAGGCTGTGATTGAAATTTGGGCTGGGGTTAGATATAGGATGGGGGCTGAGGCTCATGGGCTGGAGTTGAAGTTAAGGTTAGGGCTGAGGAGGGAGTTGAGGTTGGGGCTGAAATCAGCATTGGAGATGGGTTAGAGGTTAAGGTCAAAGTTGAGGTCTGAGTGGGGTCTGGGGTTGAAGACTGAAACCAGGCTGAAGCTGAGTCTGCCCTGAGCTGGAGTTTCGGCCTGAGGTTCCAGAATCCTCCCTGCCTGCACAGACTCCCACAGGACCTTGGGAGTCTCACTGACCTACCCTGTAGAGGTATTGACATAGTGACATCTCTTCCTTTGTCCCTCTGGGCTGACTACTTTATTCATTCATTTATTATTTCACTCAACCATTCAGTTAAAAATATACTGCTCATCTATTACATGCTGAACACTATAATGGATGTTGGAAATGCACTGTAAGCCAAGCAGATGCGGCTGCTATCTCCATCAAATTTGTATTTTTAAAGGGACGAAAGGGCTTCCCTGGTGGTCCAGTGGTTAAGAATTTGCCTTGCAATGCAAGGGACACCAGTTCAATCCTTGGTCCAGGAAGATCTCACATGCTGTGAAACAACTGAAACCATGCCACAACTACTGAGCTCTACAGCCCTCAAGCCACAGCTACTGAAGTCCACACACCCTAGAGCCTACCTCCCACAAGAGAAGCCACCGCAATGATTAGCCCACCACCACACGAAAAGGAGCCCTCACGCGCCACTAGAGAAAGCCTGCGGGAAGCAGCGAAGAACCAGCACAACATAAATAAACATGTGGTGCTCAGTCGTGCTTCAGAGAAGGCAATGGCACCCCACTCCAGTACCCTTGCCTGGAAAATCCCATGGATGGAGGAGCCTGGTGGGCTGCAGTCCATGGGATGGCGAAGAGTTGGACACGACTAAGCGACTTGACTTTCACTTTTCACTTTCATGCATTGGAGAAGGAAATGGCAACCCACTCCAGTGTTCTTGCCTGGAGAATCCCAGGGACAGAGGCGCCTGGTGGGCTGCCGTCTATGGGGTCGCACAGAGTCGGACACGACTGAAGCGACTTAGCAGCAGCAGCAGCAGCAGTCATGTTTGACCCCTTGCGACCCATGGACTGTAGCCTGCCAGGCTCCTCTGTCCATGGAATTTTCCAGGCAAGTATACTGGAGTGGGTTGCCATTTCCTCCTCCAGAGAGTCTTCCCAAACCAGGGATCTCGAACCCTGTCTCTTACGTCTTCTGCACTGGCAGGTAGGTTCTTTACTCCTAGCGCCAAAGGAGAGGAAAGACAACAACCCAGCAGTCACAGAAATGAAAGGAAAGGCGTGCCAAAGACTGTGAATGAAAGACCCAGGGAGCCGTGCGGCAGCACAGCAGATGAAGGGTCATGGAAGGCCACCGGAGGCGATGAACCCTCCCAAAGTGGTTCAGAGTTCATACCGGGGAAACAGACGACAGGACAGACTCCTGCTAGTATCGGAGGAGTGCTTCCTGGAAGTGGTGGCATTGGCCCCTCCATTCATGAAGCTGGGAGGCAGCAGGGGCAACGGCTTTGGAGTCGGATAAACCTGGGCCCTAACCAGACTATCAAGGTACAAACCAGCTGCGCTGTGTACCTTGTACAAGCAACTTACCCTCTCCAAGCTTCCATCCCATTCTTTAAGACAGAGATAGTAATTCCCACTTTGCAGGGCTTATATGAGGATTTAACATGATGTGTATAGAGACTTCTCTGATGGTCTGGTGGTTAAGAATCCACCTTGCAATGCAAGGGATGCAGGTTCAATCTCTGGTCGGAGAACTGAGATCCCACCTGCCTCGGAGCAACTAAACCCACACGCCACAACTACTAAGCCCGCGTGCCTCAACTAAAGAGTCCATACAATGCAATGAAAGACCCTACATGCCACTAAGAGCCAACGCAGTGAAATAAATAAATACGGAAAAAAAGGGATGTATTTAAAGATCCTGGCATACATAAAGTGCTCAACTCATGTTAGCACCTCTCCCTTTTCCAGGGCAAGGGGAAGAACAGGAGCTTGCCACCAACAGCTGACACTCCACAGGCGACAGCTCAGGGTCCAGGTCTTCAGGCTGGAGCTGTCACCCCCGCAGGCCCAGGCATGATTTTTCCCTGGAGTTCTCACTCCCCAGAGTGCAGGTATGATTTACACAGCCATCGGGGCAACTCCAAATGGGACTAAAACCTAATGACTGGAAACGAGACGAGTAATGAAATTCTACGCAGAAAATTTACAGGGGAGATTTATTAGGTGGGTTTTATTTACGATGCTGAGCACTTAGGGCTCTGGGGTGGGGTGTGGCATTGGACAAATAAATCCAGTCCACACACTCCCAACCCGGACATCACCTGCCCTGGCACCACCCCCATTCAGTGGCCCTGGACCCTAGATGGCTAGGAGACCCCTGCAGCGCCCTCCGGCCCACTGAACTCACTCACACCGCACCCCCACCACGCTGCGCCCTCCTTCGCTGCCTCATTCCTGTACCACCAGGCTCTCCAGACCCTGCAACTCTCACTCTCTTTGGGGAGAAAGCTGTATTGCTCTCGAGCAGGCTCTGCCTGGAGGCTGGACTTCAGGAAAACAAAGGGCAGTGGCTGGAAAGCAGAAGCATCAGGAATGGCCGGTCCAGTGGTAAGCATCTAATGAATCTGACCCTGGAATAAGCATTCCCTGAGGCAGAAAGGACAGCAGAACCCCAAAGAGAAGGAGGGTGTCATTCCAGGCCAGCAGTGCCCCTCAGGCAGGACGTACAATCAGAATAGGAGAGGAGTCTGGTAGGAGTCCGGAAGGGAAACTGAGGCAACTCTGTGCTGCACAAGAAGCCAAGGGCCCAGACAAGGGCTGCGAGACTGTTTTGCACTGTAGAGAGTGGAACCCTCCCCTGCTTCTCCCGCACAGCCGACCCTCTCCCAGGATGGAGGGATTTATAGGGAATTCTCTGTTGGTCCAGTGGTTAGGACTCCATGCTTTCATTGCCGAGGAGCCCAGCTCCATCCCTGGCCAGGAAACTAAGATCCCGCAAGCGGCCAAAAAATATGTGTATATATTTACAGAATATAAATACAGAATACCCACCCTCCCTACTCAGCCATAAAAAAGAATGAAAAAAAAAAGTTGCTTGCCACTTGCAGCAACACGGATGGACTTGGAGGGTATTATGCTAAATGAAATAAATCAGACAGAGAGAAACAAATCCTGGATGGTATCACTTACATGGGGAATCTAAAATATAAAGCAAGCGAGTGAATATAACAAAGAAGAACCAGACTTAGATATAGAGAACAAACTTGTGGTTACCAGTGGGGAGAGGGAAGGAGGAAGGGGCACGACAGGGGTAGGGGATTAAAAGGAACAAACTGTTCCGTATAAAATAAACTACGAGGATATACTGTACAACACAGGGAATATAACCAGTATCTTATAATAACTATAAATGGAGCATAACTTTCAAAAATTGTGAACCACTATATTGTACACCTATAACTCACATAATATTATACATCAACTATAATTCAATAAATTAAAAAAAAGAAAAAATATAGGGGCTTCTCTGATGGTCCAGTGACTAAAACCGTACTCCCAATGCAGGGGGCCCAGGTTCCATCCCTAGTCAGGAAACAATATCCCTCATGATGAAACTAAGGCCTGGCACAGCCAAACAAATAAATAAAACTAACTATTTAAGTGAAATAAAAGAATGAAAAAAACACATACAATGTCTACTCATTGGATGGCTGTGAAGATGAAATGAATTGAATTTGCAAAGCTCTTCACACTGACCGAACAGTTATAAGCACACAATAACTGGCGGCTCAGACAGTAAAGAGTCTGTCTGCAGTGCAGGAGATGTGGGTTCCCTCCCCGGGTCGGGAAGATCCCCTGGAGGAGAGCATAGCAACCCACTCCAGTATTCTTGCCTGGAGAATCCCATGCACAGAGGAGCCCAAGAAGTGCAGTCCATGAGGTCGCAAAGAGTTGGGCTGAGTGACTAATGCTTCACTCACGTCAAAGGTTAGCCATTATTATTACTGATTTTATTTATTGTTATTGAAAATTAACAGGCGAAAAGGGAAGAGTAAAGAATTCCGAGGAGCAGGCTGGGCAGCGGTTAAAGGCAGAGTGCAGGCACATTCAAGTTCAGAGCAGAGCCTTCCATACCCATCTCGAAGCAGAGCTTAATAAAGGCCTAACAACTGGCTCTAGGGGTGGGGGACCCTGATCTGCAGTATCTGCTGATTTCTGTGGGGTAAATACTCCCACCTCATTAAACTACCAAGGTGATGTCACTGAATGAGACGTTGAAAGAAAAACACCAGCAGGCCCATAAGAGTGACCTCCAGCCTGCAGGCTGGCTCAGAGGACATACCCCACCCTGACCCCTGACAGGGCTGGTTCTATCTGTTCTCCGCCCTTGGCCCTCACTTTGGGCCCTAGAAGGGAAAAGGTTAGGCATAGGGGTGGGGGGCAGGAAGAGACCAGCTCGGATGTGGTCTGAGGAATCTTGGGAGCCAACGTTGCGCGCGCACTCTCTCTCTCTCTCTCTCACACACACACACACACACACACTCTCACACTCACAAACTCACACACTCAAAACACCCTTGAATCCTCAGCCCTGAGTCCCAGGGCCACTTGGCTACAAACACATGTGCCTCTAGGGAGGCCAAGGTGATTTGAGCCCTTGGTGTATCCCGGGGGAAATGAGGGACAGGGCCCTGCCCAGAGGCACACATTCCAACCTCCCACGTGAATTCCCTTCAGAGGCCCAGGTCCCCTCCTGTGGGCTCAGATGGGGAAGTTCTGGAAACCAACTTCAGAGACTTGGGGCTGGGCCAGCCCCCCCAGAGCTCAAGTGCAAAGGCTGTCTCTTATACACATCTAGATGTGTATAAGAGACAGAGCAGGTTATCAGCGTGAAAACAGGAAGGCTGGCAGTGCTATTAATAATACATGAAGCTGCTCTGCCCCGATCAGGCAGGCAGGCAGAGGCGGAGAGGCAGCGCCAGCCCCAGGGAGGGAGAAAGCCAGGCTGCCTGGCTGAGTGGCGGGGCAGGGATGGGAGGTGGGGGTGCCTCTCTTCCTTCTCCCATTTGCTTTGTGCACGGTGGACACTCAAGGCTGGTGCTCCCTCTATGCTGCTGAACGTCATTTCCCTGAGCTGCTGCCTGGGTCTGGCTAAAGCTGTAACCAGTAGAGAAAATCTACCCTGAATGCAGGAGTCCCAGGTCCTGGGATCTGGGAGACTACAGAGGATAGAGGAACAACCCCAGCTCCGGTGATCAAACAGATCCAGGTCCAATTCCCAGCCTACGCCCACCTACTATGTGACTTCAGACAAATTCACGTTAGTCCTCTGAACTTTCAATACTTCACCTGCAAAATCAGAGACTACAAAGGAAAAAAAGGGAACAACCAAAAAATAGATGGGAAAGCCCTGGCTTACATAGTAGGTGTTCAACAAATGGTAGTTGGGGGGACTTCCCTAGTGGGGATCCAGTGGTTAGTAATCCCCTGTCAATGCGGGGAACATGGGTGTGATTCCTGGTCCAGGAAGATTCCACATGCTGCAGGGCAACTAAGCCCACGTGCCACAACTGCTGAGCCTGCATGCTGCAGCCACGAAGGCCCGTGCACCCTAGAGCCCGTGCTCCACAACAAGAGAAGCCACGGCAATGAGAAGCCCGTGCCCCACGGTGAAGAGCAGCCCACGCTCACTGCAACCAGAGAAAGCCCATGCTCAGCCAAAAAAAAAAAATGATAGTTGGGTATTATTATTACAGTGACTCTCAACTTGGGCAGGCTTCTTCCTTTCCTGGGCTTCAGTCTTTCCATCTATAAAACGAGAGTGTTGAACCAGGTGATCTCTGAGAGCCTTCCAAGTGTCAGTGGGGTTTTCATAATTACAGGGCAAGGAATCACAGACCACAGGTGGAATCTCAGAAGACCTCAAAACACCCCGCTGCTCTGGGAGCCCCCTGTCTGGAAATGTCCTGCCCCCAGAATACACAGGCACTGAGACACAGAGTGCCTCTGTGGTTCTGGTCCTCTCTGCTTCAGTTTCCCTAGTTTTGATGTAGAGACAGTAATCCCATCCTGGCTCCCTGGGGAAGGGGTGACCAGAGGGCAGGAGAGAGGTAAGAGCCAGAATGTCCCTGGGAGGGAGAAGGAGCCTTGACTGTGGGTCTTCAGCAGAGAATCAGTGGGTTGGGCCTGGTGCCCAGGGAAAATCCAGTCCTTTCCGCCACACTCATGCACACACTCATTCATTCATTCCATAAATACTTAAGGAGCCCCGCTGAGGTTTCCGTAGCAGCCGTCTGTCTGATTCCCCTTCTGCCTCCTTTGGTCCCTCTGAGGTTCCTTTCCAGCTCGTTTTCCCTAAATGGCCTTCTAAAGCAAGGGTCCCCAGTTCTGTTCTTGACACCTCCTCTCATGTCACACACTCCCCTGGGCCTTCTCCCACTCCCACAGATTTACCTGTCTCTTTGCCAATAACCCCCAACCTCCTTCCCTGGAGCAAACTGCCCTCCAGAGCCAGGAATCCAATTGCCCCCAGGGCATCTCTATGCTGACGCCTCACAGGCACCTTAAACTCAACCAGGCCCAAGTTCAACTTCCCCCCTGCCCGTGCACCCCCTAGATCCGGTCCTCTGACTCTCCCACCTGCACCTTCTCTGAGCCCTGCAGTTTTCAGGGCTCTTCTCTCTCCCTGCTGCTATCTTCTCATATCTGAGTCTCCTTGCTCACAGCCGTGACCTCCTCCCTATGCCCCACACTCAGCATCACACAGACAGTATTTCTGCCCCCTGGGAAGACCGTACCCCTATTCCCCTATCGTTTCCCTGTTTCCCTCCACCATCATCCAAGGGCCTTCCTTGAACTGGGGAATCTGAGTGCACAGGGCAGGGAAGGACAAACTGGCGGCTGAGTGCCTGTGACTCAGGCACTGGAGTCTCCAGGACTCAGAAAAGCAGAGGCGCCAGAAAAATAGAGTCTGCTCCTCTCTGCAGCCAGATCCCCTCTCTCCCAGGCAGTGCCTGTCTTCCCATGTGATGGGACCAAGAGGAAGGAAAGAGGCTTCAGGCAGTACCTGTAGTGGGCAGAGCCTGGGCCTCAGCCCTGAGCTATTCCCTCCTCTGTTCCTGCCTGGCTGTGTAGCTTTGGGCACAAGTTCATCTTCCTGGACCAGTTTTGTCATCTGTAAATTTTGATCACTTGACCAATACTTATCGACCGTCTAGTCTATCACAGGCCCAGTTCCAGACACAGGAATATTTTGGTAAGTAAAACCAACCAAGTCTATCAGACTAAGACAAACCAAGCTTTATAAAGTTTACATTCAAACTGGGGAAACAGTCAAAATGTAAACAATCAAATAGATAATGTAATGTTGTACAGGGAAAAATGCTCTGCCCCAGACATTAGAGAGGGAGGAAGCTGTTTCAGCCAGGGTAGACAGAAAAGACCACCCTGGGAGGAGGAGTTTGAGCATGTGAAGAGGTGGGAAATCACTCCTGGCAGAGAGAACAGCAAGTGCAAAGGCCCTGAGGTAGAAATGAGTTGAATATGGGAGAGGATGGCAGGAGGGAAGATCTGCAAGGAAGAAGAGGGTAGGTCGGGCAGATTTTGGCCTGTGTGAGATGGGAGCATTTAAAGGGCTGTGAATTGAGGAGGGACGTGGTTCAACCCAGATTTTAAAGGATCCTTCAGACTGCCATGGAATAACAGACCATGCAGCAGAATGGAAGCCACATATATGATTTAAAAGTTTCTAATAGCCACATCAAAAAGTAAAGAAACAGGGACTCCCCTGGTGATCCAACAGTTAAGAGTCTAGGCTCCCAATGCAGGGGCCTGGGTTCCATCCCTGGTCAGGGAAACAGATGCCACATGAGACAACTAAATATCCCACATGCTGCAACTGAGACCCAGCACAGCCAAATAAACAAAGAAAAATAAACATTTTTAAAAGGTAAAGAAGAAGGTGAAATTAATTTTAACAATACATTTTATTTCATCCACTTATTATCCTCTCAATATGACATCTATACTGAAAGATTATTAGAGTAGTTTACATTCTTTTTTTTTCCATACCAAGTCTTCAAAATCCAGTGTGTATTTTATCCTCGCAGCTCATCTCAATTCAGACGAGTCACACTTTAAGCGCCCAACTAGCTGTCTGTGATTACAGTACCGGGCAGCCCCGCTGTAGAGCGGCAGAAGCAAAAGCAAGAAGACAAGGTAGGAGGCATTGCCCGGTGCAGGAGGGAGAGCCGGGTGGAGATGGGGATTAGGAAGCAAACAAGGATGCCTGGGAGGGGAGCTGAGCTGCGCACAGGTGGTGCCCAACGGCTGGATTAGCGTCACAGGTCAGACTCCCTGGAAATGCTCTGAGACTATGAGATTTGCATAAAGGATGTTTACGGGAGAAGACTCTTAGGACAACTGCAAGAGAAGGAAGCAGCACTGGACAAAGGGAGAAACTGATGCGCAGTGCATCACAGCCAACCCGACACGGAGATCAGGGGCTGGGACGGCCCTGCAGAAGTGTCCCAAGTTGCAGCAAGGGGACCTGGCCTTTGCACACCCCCCAGCCAACGGACCAGCCATTGGAGGCAGGCTGCCCCCAGGGAGGGGGCTAATTTTGGGCAAAGTGCCCCTCTTCCCCCAAAGGCAACTCCCGGACATGGATTCAGCTGGAAGCCATCAACAGCCCACACTCCTACACTACAGCCAGGCAGCCAGGGGAGACAGGGGAAAGGGGACCAAGAGGGAGGCCTCCTGACTAGCAACACTGCTTTCTCATGGGAAGAGGAGCAGTAATGCCCAGCGCCAGGAGGGTCCAGCACCAACCAGGCCTCTGAGCACAGCTGAGAAAGACTCAGTGGCTGGAGGGACCCAGGCCCAGCCGGGGGCTCTGTCTCCAAACCCCTCACTGCCCACTCTGTAGGACCCATCTCACAGCCAGTCCTCGGGTTCCAGTTCCAGTTTTGCAGCTCCCTCTTCCCTTGCCGCTCCCCACAACAGGCCACATCCCTGCCCCCATCCTTGGAGGACTCCAAGCCCATCTCAGTCAGGCTATTGTGAATCTTGAATGAGCTTAAGCAAGTGGAAAAGTTTTGTTCACTGTGGGGTGCTATCCACATAGGAGGGGGCTGTTATTAAGCTCCATACTTCCTGCCTCTGGAAGAGCTATTCCCCCTGGGTCCACCGCTTTCTCCTCTTGCCGGGGACTCCCTCCCCCAACCCACCTCTTCAGGGCCTTTGAGTCTTCTCTCACCCAGTTCCGTCTTTCTGAGTCTGTCTCTCCCTCCTTCTCTCTCTTTCTCTCTCTGAAGCCTCATGTCTATAACCCTCAGCCTCTCCATGTCTCTTTGTCTTGAATATGGGTCTTTGTCTAAGCCCCTCCTCCTTCAGTTTCACCTCCTACCAAGGCAGCTCAGAGCTGCCGCACAGGTCTGGTCTGGGAAGGGAGGACGGCAGGGAGGACGGCAGGGAAGAGCAGCCTGGACTCTCCAGCCCACAGCAGCAGCTCAGTTCAACGTTCGCCCACCCACTCCTCTGAGCCCCATGAGGCTCCACCTCTTGCCAGCAGAGCAGCCATCCCCGACCCAGTTCCTGCCTTAAGTCCCAGCCTGCTTGTTTATTACAGCAGCAACAGAAGCGTGGAGAGGCTCCGAAGCCACACAACTTGACCGCTCCAAAAGCTCGGTGCTGGCAAGAGGCCAACAGCCCCTGCAGCAGAGCAGGCAGGCTGCCAGGCGGTGAATCCCTGCCCCTGGAGCAGCAGGGCATCCTCCAAGCTGGGTCACAGGGAGGGTCACAGGCCCAGCCCAGCAGGGGTGGAAGCAGCATGCGAGATTCCCCACGACCCTAGTCCCCCAGGGTATCCAAGCCAGGCAGCTGCTGACAACCCCACAGCCAAGACAGAACCCCCCCTCTTCGCTCTGTAGGGATAGGGATCCTGAGCTCTCAAGGAACTTCTGTAAGAACCAGGTGGGGAAAGGAATTACATAAACAAAAGGGTCACAAAAGTATAAACACTGACCAGCTCTCCAACAAACACACTCAGTAAACATAACTGAACGGTGGCTGTGTTAGGCATTCAGTCAGTGGATGCACAGATGCATGGGTAAGTTGAGGGATGGATAGATGGATGGATGGATGGATGGGTGGGTGGAAGGGTGGGTGGGTAGGTTGGGGGATGGAGGGACTGATGGACGGGGGGGATGGATAGGTGATCTAGAGGGTGGATGGATGGGTGAATGAATAGACAAGTGGAAGAATGGATGGATGGATAGATGGATGGGTGGATGGGAAGACAGATGGTGTCATGACTTCCAAGTTAGTATAGCCCATCAGCACAAGATCTTCCTTTTCCTTTGTGCTATCTAAAAAGCCTTCTTTCCCAGGTTTCTTTATCCACCAGACTCCTTTCTTGGCCTCTGAATTTTGAGCAACTTTTCCATTTCCTCTTCTCTGTTCCTTTTCCTGCAGGAGATGCTGAAGAGCCCAGGTCACAGGCACAGATGGATGGTCAGGACCTGAGAAGCCCGCCCTGGCTGAGGCCTGTGTGGTCGCCACCTGGGAACGGGACAGAGGGAGGCGGGCCAGGTGAGCGCCGTCCCTGCGACCTCCATCAGAGTTAGTGAAGCACAGGGAATGCCTCAGGACAGCCCCCAGAAAACAAGTACAGGGCCTTCTTTCCTCCCTGCCAAGAGCTGATATTCCAAGCCACAGGCTGGCTCCCTGGGCAGAGCCCAGAAGACTTGGCTCTGCAGCAAGCTGCCAGGGGGCCGGGAGCTCAGCGATGGAGGGGATACAGGGAAGACGCGCCCGGGAGCCCCAGGGAGAGGAAGTTCCGAGGCAGGCCTGGTTGGATGGGATTAATGTGGGCACCCCACCCTCTACTGGGTGGCTTCCAGGAGGCTCAGGGCCTGATCCTGGGCAGGGCTTAGCCAGGACATGTACAACTCCAGAGCCATGACGTTCTCAGGACCACCCTGCCTCACCCACTGTGCGGATCCTGCCCTGTCTAAGCAGCAGACTCTGGTGCCTGAGGTGGTTAGGAGGTGGGAAGAGTCTGAAGGAATCAAAGGAAGCCCAACTATCTCCCCAGGATTCCTTGTGTTGCATAAAAAATACTTGAAATAACATACTAAAGTGCTTAGACATATAGTAAGCGCTCAATAAATGTTAGCCATCGGCATGTAGGATAGTGCCTGGCACAAAATGAACACTAAATAGTTGTTGAATTAATATACAAATGAATGAAGGAACCCTGCTCCCACCTAGCTCCTCCACCCCAAACACCAGAAGATACAATACTGTCTCCATAACTACTGGGGAAGATACACATTAAGCCCATTCTAACCCCAGAGCCTTTGCACTTGCTATTTCCTCTGTCAGTGACTTTCCTCATATCCTCACCTGAGGGTTCCCTCCCTCGATTCATCTCTGCCACTGGAAATGAGAAAGGGCCCTGACCTCTGCCTGCTAATAGAGCTCTCAAAATTGTCTCTCCTTTCCCAGTCAAGGACCCTCACTGAGAATGTACAGACACACACACACACACACACACACAAATCCAGGCAATTCTAACTAGACAACTTCAGAGTCCCCACCCTACCCAGGGTTAGGACTAGAGCTGGCAGGGGCTCTGGCTGGCAGGTGGCCCCTCCCATATGCAGATGGCCAGCAGCGTCCACGCACAATAAGAGCTCACACAACCCACAATGGAGTTCTGCTCTGTTCCCAACCAGCCCCCTTCCAACCAGCCTTGGCAAGAACCACAGTACCAGGCAAACAGTAGAGTCCACTGGACCACAATTTAAAATCCTAGCTCTATCACTTAAGGAAAAAAAATGTTTATTGAGCACTTACTGTTTGCCAGCCACTGTGCTACGCTCCCTACATACTTGAGCTCATCTAACCTTCACAACAATTAAGCAAGGTGGGTATGATCCTTATTGTATACATGGCTGAAGCAAAATAAACTAAGTGCCCAGACTATAGAATGAAACAGAACTGGGTTCAAATCTGAGCTCCTTCACTCATGGTGTGACCTTGGGCAAGTCACTGCAGCTCTCTGAGTCTCTGCTTCCTCCTCAGTAATGTAGAGATAAGACAGTCACTGCCTTTGATCCTGCTGACGATCAAAGGCGATCATGGATAAAAGTACATACAGCCTTCAATCAAGGCCAGGGCCCTGCCCTTCCCGCCTTATCTCACCAGCTTCTCTGCCAAGGTTTGCAGGCTGGGACTGGCCTTCCCCATGGTGCCAGGCACAGGGCTGGGCACCACCGGCACACACAGACTATTCCTGCTAATGAGCAGATTTTCCCAAGGCCTTGATTGCAGAAAGCGTGCCCTGTCCCAAAGCATCCAAGCAGGGGATCCCTGCCCTGGACAGTACCAGGCGGAACACCTCTGGAGGGAGGCTCCTTCCTGCCTCTCAGCTTCTGCCTTGCTTTATTTTTTCTTTTTAACTTTTTATTTTGTACTGGGTTATAGCCGATTAACAAACAATGTTGTGATAGTTTCAAGTGAACAGCAAAGGGACTCAGCCATGCATATGCATGTATCCATTGTCCCCCAAGCTCCCCTCCCGTCCAGGCTGCCACGTAGCATGGAGCAGAATTCCATGTGCTATACAGTCCTTGTCGGTTAATCATTTTAAATATAGCAGTGTGTAAATGCCCATCCCGAACTCCCTAACTATCCCTTCCCTCCATCCTTCCCCCGGGCCACTGTAAGTTCATCCTCTAAATCTGTGTGTCTCTTTCTGTCTTGTAAGTAACTGCATTTTTAACATTTCTTTTTATATTGCCATATTAGGGATGTCATAGTATACTTCTTCTCTATCTGACTTACTTCACTCAGTATGACAATCTAGGTCCATCAGGTTGCTGCAAATGGCATTATTTCATTCTTCTTAATGATTTCTGCCTTGTTTTAGAAGCCCTCACCAGGTTAGACCAGGTGTCCTAATCTGAGCCCCACATCCATTTCCTAGGACTCCAAGCGTATGAGGTCCTACCCAGAAAGCCTGACTGGTCGCCTGGCTTATCTAGGACCGTGGCCACCTAGAGGGCCACCAGTCACCCACCCCAGTGCCTGGCACTCTGACTCTGCCCCAGCCCCTTAGTTGGATCCTGCCTTATGCTGACAAACAGCCGCACTCACACTAGCTGCCCAAACCACCCATTCCAGAATCCTAAGCTCCAGTCTACCTACTCAGACCCCAGGCTGCCATCCACCTCTCCCCAGATGTCACTTTCACCTCATCCAACAGCCTCCCCAGGCAGGCACTTTCAGAACCTGCAGCCGGTCCACACTAACCCATGCCCTCTGCAGGGCCCCGAAGCCTGGCAGAAAAATCACCAAGGCACTTTGACATTAATCAAAGACACTCATAAATAAATATGTGTAAATCAAATGCAAACCGAGGTAGGAATTTACATCTTTCACTGCTGAGTCAGCATCTCCAGACACAGGAGAGGCTGCCTGCAACTCAAGAGGTTTGGGACAAGAGCCCTCCCATCTAGGGGTCCACTGAACAACTCTAGATGTATCATCTGAGATTCTCGAACTTTCAAGTTGGAAGCATCAACCCCCATTTATTGATTGCCTACTACATGCCAGGCATTCTACATATTATAGGCGTTCAACAAGATAACATGCACAGTACTTAGAATGGCAGCTGGCACCTACCTAGCAAGCACCCAATGTACATGGGCTATTATTAATGGTAATATCTCTTAGTTTCTTCATTTGTAAAATGAGAATTGGAGTTGCACCTAATTCAGAGTGCTTTGGTGAGGATCCAAGGTGGAAACCCAGGCAGAAGCACAGCATAGGGTAGCAATCAATAAATCTCAGCAATTTTATTAAATACTGTTTGTCCATGCAAACAAGTTCTGGAAAGATACAGCCTTGAGGAGCAGGTAACAGAGGGGAGGTAGAGGGATGAACAGAGGCCCTCCACTTTCTGCTTCGTATATTTCTGAGGCCAAGAATTTTGACAGATGAGTTTGCATGGCTTTCACCAGCAGCAAAAACAAGAAAGCTACTTCTATTTGGTGGAATAAAAGCCACCAAGGCAGAGACCCTGTCCTGGGAGCACCCACTTCCTAGCTACGTCCTCATGGTTCTGCATGCCTCCCTACTCAGCCTCTGTCCTCAGACACTCTCCTCCAAAAACGGCCAGGGAGAGCAGTCTGCTCTGGACATGCTGTTTCTAGTAACAGCACTTTATGTGACTTCCCCTCTCTGGCAGGATCAGTAAGCCCAGGAACCCTGAAACTTCTCCAACAAGCTGGGCCAGGTGTGCCTCGACTTAGATGGGGTCCCGTCCCCAGAGCCTCAGACAGGTCACTCGGTCTGGATTCGTTGCTGTCCCCTGGCCATCACTGCTCCTGTCAGGAGCGTGTGTTTCGAATCTTCATCCAGGTCACAGACAGAGAATGGAATGAGATGACAGAAGCATAACCATGTCATCATCCGACAGGTCTTTCTTACTGGCACCGCCAGAGACCAGGAATTGGGCTGGGTGCTGGGGAGACAGACGTGAACCAGAGCCAGCTGCTCCTCGGAGCTCACAGTACTGCCAGGAGAGACAGATCTACAAAGGGCAATGGCAATGGCACGCCAGCCCACAAATGCTAACACAGAGGTGGTCTTCACAATACAGCATGGAAGCAGGGCAGAAGCTGTGGCTTGGTCTAGAGAGGGAGTGAAAAGAAAGCCCAGAGCAGGTGCCCCTTGAACTAGGACCTGAAGGGTGTGATGTGAGGACGGGGAGCGGGTAGAGAGAAAGGCATTCCAAGGAGAGGGAGCTAGTTGTGTGCGCAAAGGTAAGGAACCATCAGGACCTGATGTGTTTGTGGGAAAGAAGCTCCATGCTGCTGGTTCAGAGGAGAGGCAGGGGCAGGACCAGAGGGGGCTTTGGGTTGGATACTATACACAATGGGGAGCAAGGAACAGCTTCTCGGGAGGCAAGTGACATGTCCAAGTGTGTCTTGGGGAGGCTCTCTGGTTTGATTCAACAAAGGGACTGGAGGAAGGAAGAATGGTCCTAGCCCAGGCCCTCCCAACTTGCACAGTAGCTATATTTTATCACCTACCCACTCCCCCTTATTCTTTCAACTTTGGTTTCCTGGAGCTCCTGGGGTGTAGGCTATGGCTGTCCCTTGAGGTGCCCAGAGCTAGCAGGCCAATGGGCCTACAGATGGAGGTAAACCGAGGCACTCTACAGAAGAGCCCTTTCCTGGTCGAAATGAGAGCAGGGACGTGAATCTGGCATATATTCTGTTCTCAGCCACAAACCAAAGTTGAGACTCCAGGGTGATTTTATCTGCAATGACAAGTCCACCCCCAGGCTCAGACAGGTATTGTTCTGGGCTTAGCAGACATCCCCAAGTCAGACAGATGTCCAGGACTCAAACAGGCATTGCCCCCAGGCCAGGAGGATGTTGCACCAGGCCCAGACAGATGCTGTGCCAGGTTCAGATACATGTCCTGGGCCCAGACGAAAGCTTTCCTGGGGCCAGATAATGTGCTGGGCTCAGCCAGGTGTTCCAGCCTCAAACAGATGTTGTCTCCAGCCCAGGCAGATGCTACCCTAAGCTCAGACAGATGTCTGCCACCAGAGATATATAAAGATGCTAAGAGGTCCCTGGGAAAATATAATTCCTAAATTCTCCTTTGCCACTGCCACCCTCCACCTGCTACTCCTGAGAAAGCTGAGGAGGGCCAGCACTGAACCCAGCCAGCTCTCTCCAGGCCCTCCCAACTTGCAGAGCCAAAGAACTATATTATTCTGTCTTTCCCCCGACTCCAAGCTGGCCTGCTGCACGGAGGGAAAGAAGACACATACGGTGGGGCAATGAAGGAGGCACGTGGACAAGAGCACAGAGCATCTGCGCCATCTGTGGCATGGTAGACAATGGTACCCAGGCCACCGAGATGACTCTGTACAAAGGGGACTAGGTGGGGATCAGAGCTGATGTAAAGACTAAGCCCACTCAGTCTTACCTCAAACCCCACACTCTGGGACTGGAGGGGAGAAGTCCTGTGACCTCATCTCCACACGCATGTACCTTGTCCAACGCCCTAGAAATGCCATTGCTGAGTCATTTAAAAGTAACTACTGCTCCAGAGTTGCACTAAGCTAGAGACAAAGACAGAAATTAGGAAGTGTGGACATTAAGTGAGAGTGAGTTCCATTCATCAGCTTGGTCCTGGCTAGAAGAACGACCTTCTTTCTCCAAGAGCCCTCACAGGGGCATCGCAGACTAGGAAGAAAAAAGAACTTTCCCATCACTGCCATGCCACTCCCATCAGGAGACAGGGCTGTGTTAACTGCAGCTTTGCAGAAGTTACAGCTTTCCCAGTCCAAGTCACTAGACTTGAGGTGGAGGAATGAGAGGGGTTACAGTGAGACCTTGACCTCCCCATCTGCCATAAGGGGCTCCCCGACTAGACTTATTCTGAAGGGGAGTTCCTAGAGGCAGCAGCTCATGTATATGTAAATAAAGCATAAGCCACACACCCCTACAAGTGAAGTCAGGACCTCCCTCCAGCTCTGCCTCCTCCCTTCAAGAGCTTCCTGGAGACTAAGGAAGGTGAGGTGTGGTCTTTGCAAGCATTGTCAATGGCAAGCACTGTCTGAAACAACTACAAACACTAATGCACACATATTAATACAAACCAAGCACAAACACCCTAACACAAGCACAGAAATACTTATGCGCATCTGTAAAATGCAAACAGGAATTCGTGCAGGCATGCTAACCTGCAGTTATCCACCTATACAAGCACACCAAGCCCCCAATTCACTGCTGTAAACACTGTAAGGCACACAGACACAAGGAACTCCCTTTCAGCTCCGTCCCTTCCAGACAACTCAGGCTGCCCACCCCCACCCTCAGTCGGCCAGAGGCAACACCAAGCCCAGGAAGGCACATCCCTTGTCTAACAATGATGACAAGAACTTAAATTATCACTCGTTGCTCCCACCCCACCCTGTGGTGGTGAATTTTGCAACCATCCAGATAAAAAGTGTGTTAAAAAAAAAGTGAGAGAGAGAGAAACTCAAACCCATCCCCAGCCTTTCAGAGTGATTAATCCCTGCTAATGATTTACCGATTTGCAGAGAGCGTGTTCTGCATAACCGGATTGTGGGCATTAACACCAGCTCAGAGGCTGCCATTCTGCTAAAAATGAAAGTAAATTTCAAGAGCAATTGACCACCCCTAATTTGAATATCCTACTGATGCACTGGGAGGACCCTTACCCCTACCCATCAACCTAGAAGGCTGAGGCAAGGGAAAAAACACAAGGAAAGGTTCTTTCCTAAAAGATATCTCACCTTTCATCCTTCTTTCCCGTCCCCAAGACTGAGAGGTAGGGAAACTTAAACAGGTGAGACTGCTCCTTTCTCCTCTGCCAAAGGCAGCCGCGCCTCTCCTACACTCTGGTCCCCTATACGTGACTCTCAGGAGCACAGGAAGGACAAAAGAGGAAGACACCTGGAGGGGCTGAGTTCAGAGGGAGAGAGGAAGGGGTCTGAGAGCTCAGAGTGATCCCATCCCCTGTGGGAAAGAGCTCTTGATAGTGGGGAGCGCTATGAATCTGTCCATCTGGCACCAACCTGCAGCGAGGAAGTGGATGTACCTACCCAGGCTGGGCTTCCCAGGTGGCACTAGTGGTAAAGAACCCCCCTGCCAATGCAGGAGACATAGAGACTCAGGTTCAGTCCCTGGGTCGGAAGATTCCCCGGGAGGAGGGTATGGCAACCCGCTCCCATCATTCTTGCCTGGGACGTCCCATGGACAGAGGAGCCTGGCGGGCTACAGTCCATGGGGTCACAAAGAGTCGGACATGACTGAAGCGACTGGGCACGCAGGCAGGCTGGAATCTGAGGCAGCTGGGACCCTGCCAGCCGCTTCCAGTCAAAAACAGGTTCCAGCCCAGAACAAGCAGGGTGTGGGCGTGGTCACTCCTGACACCGCTTAGCAAGAACTGGTTGAGGGAACAGGCAGGTTCTGCTCCTGCTCTCACAGCCTCTTACTCACCCCTGGCAGCCAGGCAGGAAAACCAAGCCACGCTCTCCCTTTCCAAGTTTCCATCCAGGCAGTGATCTCATCCCGCCTCCACAAGAACCAGTGGAGAGCGTCCTGCCCAGCTTACAGATGAGGACACTGAGGTTCACAGAGATCAGGAGAGCTGAGATTGGTGTCATCAGGCAGGTCTGAGTCAAGATGAAACCTAGGGCTCCTTGACACTGAAAACATAGGATCTGGAGCATAAGAGAAAGGCTGGTGGGCTGAGAAGGGAACGGAAGCGGGCTGCCCCCATTTTTCCCCCCTTCCCACTCAGCCTGCCTTGGACAAAGACTTCAAGCCCACGCACACAGGAGGGCATCCTGGGACATGAGCTCCTCCCAGCAGCCCTCCCTACGAGTCTGATCTCTCCTCTCTTTACCTCCACTCACCATTCCTGACTTGCGAGGGATCCAGGTAGAGTGTCCGGAGCCCCTTTCCCTCCAATATTGAAAAGGCCTTGGGGACTCCCCTGGTGGTCCAGTGGCTAGGACTCCACACTCCCAATACAAGGGGCTCAGCTTTGATCCCTAGATGGGGAACTAGATTCCACATGCCACAAGTAAGAGTTTGCATGCCCCAGCTAAAACCCAATATGGTCAAATAAATAAATAAAAATAAATATTTTTTAAAAAAGAAGAAGAAGAAGAAGAAAAGGCCTTAGGTCTGTGGCTGCATCTGCTCTCAGGGCGCCCCTGGACTCCGAGGACCCACTGACCCACTGCGACAAGACATAATGGCAGGAGCCCAGAGACCAAAGCGGGAAAGCAGCTGGACCCAGCTGCCCCCTTTTCCTCCCTCCCAAATCTCATTCAGTGCACCATTGTGCATGCTCGCCTGTCTGGGATGTGCATCTAGAATATTATAGTGCATGTGCGGCTGCCCTGCTGCTTGCTGATGGCGAGTGTGGACATATTCTACAGGCCGCTTCTGAATCTCTCCGGCGGGAGTGTGAACGTAGATTGTGGGGTTTGTGTCTCTGATTTGAGACTTTTCGGAGAGAGGATATGGGGGCTTGTGTAGCTACAGTTCATCCCCACAGAGCCTTTCCCCTGCAGCCCCTCCGGCTCAGAGACCCCCCACAGCGAGGGCCCCATCTGCTAGAGGCTCGCTGACCTGTGTCAAATGAGCAGGCGCTCGGTCACACTCTAGGGCCTGGAGGAGGCCTCGCCACTCTGGGAAAGCCCAGGCAGCTCCTGGCCTGGGGGCAGGCTGGGCAGGGGCCCCCGCTGGGGAGGGAGGCCAGGGAGCCTCTGAGGCTGGCGGCGGCCTGGCTGGGAGCTGCCCTCCACAGACAAGGAGAGTGGGTAGAAAAAAAAAACATATGAAAAGAAAGGGCTTTCCTGCTTCCTTCAAATGAATCGGGCCGCTGAATTGCATGGACTAAGCTCTGGGCTGGGCACGGCCCCATCCTGGGCTTTCTGATCCCTTGTGTAGATGGGTTAGTTCCTACAGGGTATAGGTGTCTATGTGATGCATGGGGTGGGCCTCTCTGTATCTGTGCATGGGGTGGGAGAGTGCATGCTCATGTTTGTGAACACAAGAGGGTGCATCCATTTGTGTGAACTGGCATGCCAGCTGACAGCCTCCAGGCTTGTCACCCCAGGGGCCTGTAGGTCTCCTATAGGTCTGGGTCTAGTAGGCTGAAGGAATGCCTGCTTGAGCCGATTTCAGCCTCGGTGTGGACTCTGCAAATGTTGAGACACATGTCTGTATTTATCTTCGTGTGTTGGTTTGAATATCCGACCTAATGATGTGAGTCCATGTGTTCCTATTATGAATCTGTATGTGTCCTCAGGCTAAATTTCATGTGTGTATCTTCATGTTATGTGTATTTGTGTGTGTGTGTGAAAGCACAGCTGTTCACATGCCTAAACCACTCTGTGTCTGCATGGGTCAGGTGGGTGTCTGACTTCCGTCTTCCAGGTTTTCTCTGTGGACTACGAGGGCAGGGCTCCTAGAGAGCTCGAGAGGGGATCTCCTAGGGAGAGGGGATGCTCTGTAGTGGGTATCTCTGCCACTAGCCGTGTCTTCGTCCTCAGTGTCCTGCACAGAATCTCGAAGAGCAAGAGCAAAGGGGATGGGACTTCCCTGTCAACCCAGCAGTTAAGACTTCACCTTCCAATACAGGGGGGTAGGTTTGATCCCTGGTTAGGGAGCTAAGATCACACATGCCTCGAGGCCAAAAAAAAAAAAAACCAGAAAACAGAAATAACATTGTAACAAATTCAACAAAGATGTTAAAAGTGGTCCATATCAAAAAATATCTTAAAAAAAAAAAAGAGCAAACGGAATACTGAGACTTCCTAGGAAAAACTTAACTCTCAAATACAAGAAAATTGTGACTCAAGACCAAACCCATATCATTGTAGAGGATCTAAAACTTTGAAAGCAGAGAAAGAAATGTTATCCTCTCCTAGTTCACACAGCTGTTCAACCCAGGGCAACATCTCATACTAAGAGGGCATCTAAATTACATGCTTTGTTTCATCCTTGTAGCTCCAAAACAAACCTGAGAAGTAGGCATTTCTGTCCTTGTTTTTATATGAAGAAACTGGGGCTCCAACAGGCAAAGCAAAGAGCAGGGCTGTTAAAAGGATTAATGGGATTGCGACTAGATTTGCTAGCCGACAAGCTGGTAACTTGCTTAGGAGTCTGGTTTTTCTGCAGTCACCCCTCAATTCAGCACAGACTTGGGAATTTGCCTTCAGGAGCACCAGCTGGCCAGAGGTAGGGCAGTAAGCTTTCTCTGCTGTGAAGCCCAAAGTCGCTGCCTCCACAGGAAACTTCCCCTTCCACAGCCTGCCTGCCATGGGGAGTGGGACTTCCCCATCATTCTCCCCAGGGTGAGGCTTGTTCTGAGCCCTGGAACAGGCCTCAGTTCCTTTATCTGTGCAATGGGAGAACAATTCTAGTTCTCTCTCCTGGGGCTGAGAGTAGCAGGTAACATCATGAATGAAAAGCATTTATTTGTTAAAACATCCATTGCTCATGGTGACTATTCCAAACAACATCTTGTCCACTGTCCAGACATTTCCCTTCCTCCAACAGAAACTGAGACAGGTTCATAGACTCAGACCATCAGAGCTGGAAGGGAGGTTACCAAAGAGGTCATCTGATCCAAACCTCCACATCCCCACTCTGCAGATGAGGGAACTGCGATTTAGTTAGAGAGGGGGAGTAACCTCTTCATTCACTGGGTGCTAACAATAGAAAGAACAAAAGTCCTTTCTGAGTCCAGTTCCCTCCCACTGTCTTGTACCACTCTATGACTTACCTTAGTGAGACAGGTGGGCTGCCTATGGTACTGTTATTCTCAATTTATAGGTAAAAGAACAAACCAGCAAGTTATTCTTGCCCAGGAAGATAGTGGCAGGTCCAGGCTGGAAGCCTAAGCTTCAATGTCACACCGTCCTGGTTAGCACTGGAGTGAAAGGGGACTTCACTACAGAATTCTCAGGTGTGGTCCTAACTCCTGGGCCTGGGAGAGAGGTCAGGAAGTCCTGGGATGCTGCAAGGTGACAACTTCCTTGGCCAGAGTCCAGGAAAAGCCCAGCCTTTTTAGCTAGGTTCAGACACCCAGCTCCATCACAGCTCTTGCAATGGAGATGGGACCTAAGCAGCTTGCTCAGGACAGTGGCCAAAGGCCACTCTCCCTTGCGGGCTAGCCAGAGGCTAGTCCTGGGGCGTTCCAGGCCTGGACGAGCACATCTGTGCCCTCTCACTGTTGACTCTGTCCCAGTCACCCCCACTGCAGCTGCCACCTGAGCCCCCATCATCCTTCACACACTGAAGCTTTATTCCACTGTCCTGACCTGCCAGTAGGGCCCTAGCTGGGCCCCCAGCTGGGTCCTGCAGTCTGGGGCCCTGGGGCCCTGGAATCTATGAATCCACTGGAGGCAAGGTCAGCGACAGAATAGAGGTGAACTGGAGCTGGAAGACTCCCTGGGAGACAAGCCTCAGCATGGGAAGAGTGGAGGCTCAGCTCATTCCACACGACCCCAGCCAGCGTGTCACGAAAGAGCTGATGCTGAGGCCTAAGCCGCTAAAGATCCTTCAGGGAGCCCTCAAAGACCTGGGGGATGAGGAGATACCCCAGCCTTGCCAACAAGGAAGGCCTCTTCAATCCCAGTGCCCTTTTCAAGCAGCCCCGGGCAAGTGGGTTAAACTCTAGCCCAGGGTTCCCTGCGAAGCTGGACAGCTCCCGGCCTGCACTCCAGATTTCTGAGGCGCCAGTGCCCTTCCCCAAGTCCACGCGGCTCCTCACCTAGAGCAAGTTTCCCCCCGGGCGTAACCCCGCCATGACCCAGGCCAATGAGCCACGCAGGTAGGAAGGAGGAGCGAGAAGGCGGCAGTGGCGTGGGTCAGATATCCGTGGGCCCTGTTTGTCCACCAGCCCTGTCAGCGGCGTTTCCCCGGAGCCAGTCTCCACCTCGAGGTCCTCTCACTCAGGAACCTCGGAATCGGCCTGGTTACAGAAACTCCGGTCTCCCCCACAGCATCGCTGCCGCCGACCGTTTCGGCGCGGAGCCAGCCGGGCGGTACTCACCTGGGCCAGTACCCTGGAGAAGAGCCCATGAGAGGCGTGAAGTCGGGCCGGTACGCCTCTGCCCACGCCGGATGCTCTCTCAGGGCCGCGGAGGTCGACGGAGTTGCGCTGGGTGGTCTAGAGGACGAAGAAGGGAAACCGAGACGGGCCGGGGAGGCGCGCAGAGGAAAGCTCCGCGCCCGCTGGAAGCCGTGGGACGCGAGGCGGGCAAGGTGAGCAACCGCGCCGCAACCGAGCCGGGGACCCGCGCCGCCTGCAGCTCGCGGCCGCCGAGACCCGCGGGAATCCCGGCCCGCCGGCGGCGGCACTGCGGAGGGAGGAGCGCGGGGCTAAGCGGCTTCTCGGAGCCCGAGCGCCTCCCGGAGCCCGCCATCCCCGCCACCGCCTCTGGCCACCCGGGCGGGAGACCTGCGGGAATGCTGCTCGCGTGGAGCGTGGGACCCGCCGGGCTCGGAGTCTCCAGAGACCGGGGAAAGCGGGGCCCATGCAGCCAGGACGAGAAGGGGTGCGGTCCCAGTACCACCCCCGCGCCACTCCCCACGTGGCGGCCGCGCCCCCGGGGCGTGAGTGTGTACGCGGACGGCAGGGGGCCTGTGAATGAAGCCCCAGCGGCCAATCAGCATGGCCGGCGCGCGGGACCCCGGGAGTGAGGCCCAATGGCGAGCTCTGGGCGGCCCGGCCGGGAGGCAGGCGGGCGCGGGGTAAGAACATCTGTGCCACCAGAAAGCCCTGGCACTGTCTCTTATACACATCTGGCGGGAGGCGGCTCCGCGGGCAGCCAATGGGCGGCGGGTGGGGTGGGGCTCCGGAGCGCCGAGCGGGTCCCGGCTTTAAGCCGGCGGAGCGCGGCGGCGGGGCCCGCAGACGGAGAGGAGCGGCGGCGCGGCGCGGCGCGGGGCGCGGGGCGGCATGGCCACCACCGCGCAGTACTTGCCGCGGGGCCCCGGCGGCGGAGCCGGGGGCACAGGACCGCTTATGCACCCGGATGCCGCGGCAGCAGCGGCAGCGGCCGCGGCCGCCGAGCGGTTGCACGCGGGGGCCGCGTACCGCGAAGTGCAGAAGCTGATGCACCACGAGTGGCTGGGCGCGGGCGCGGGCCACCCAGTGGGCCTAGCGCACCCCCAGTGGTTACCCACGGGAGGAGGCGGCGGCGGCGACTGGGCCGGCGGCCCGCACCTGGAACACGGCAAGGCGGGAGGCGGCGGCACCGGCCGAGCCGACGACGGTGGCGGAGGCGGCGGTTTCCACGCGCGCCTGGTGCACCAGGGGGCGGCCCACGCGGGCGCGGCATGGGCGCAGGGCGGCACGGCACATCACTTGGGCCCCGCCATGTCTCCGTCGCCAGGGGCCGGCGGGGGCCACCAGCCCCAACCGCTGGGGCTGTACGCGCAGGCGGCCTACCCCGGGGGCGGCGGCGGCGGCCTGGCTGGGATGCTGGCGGCGGGCGGTGGCGGTGCGGGGCCGGGTCTGCACCACGCGCTGCACGAGGACGGCCACGAGGCGCAGCTGGAGCCGTCGCCTCCGCCGCACCTGGGCGCCCACGGACACGCACACGGACATGCACACGCTGGCGGCCTGCACGCGGCGGCGGCGCACCTGCACCCGGGGGCGGGCGGCGGTGGCTCGTCGGTGGGCGAGCACTCGGACGAGGACGCGCCCAGCTCGGACGACCTGGAGCAGTTCGCCAAGCAGTTCAAGCAGCGGCGCATCAAGCTGGGCTTCACGCAGGCCGACGTGGGGCTGGCGCTGGGCACGCTGTACGGTAACGTGTTCTCGCAGACCACCATCTGCCGCTTCGAGGCCCTGCAGCTGAGCTTCAAGAACATGTGCAAGCTCAAGCCGCTGCTCAACAAGTGGCTGGAGGAGACCGACTCGTCCAGCGGCAGCCCCACCAACCTGGACAAGNAGGCCGACGTGGGGCTGGCGCTGGGCACGCTGTACGGTAACGTGTTCTCGCAGACCACCATCTGCCGCTTCGAGGCCCTGCAGCTGAGCTTCAAGAACATGTGCAAGCTCAAGCCGCTGCTCAACAAGTGGCTGGAGGAGACCGACTCGTCCAGCGGCAGCCCCACCAACCTGGACAAGATCGCGGCGCAGGGCCGCAAGCGCAAGAAGCGCACGTCCATCGAGGTGGGGGTCAAAGGCGCGCTCGAGAGCCACTTTCTCAAGTGCCCCAAGCCCTCGGCGCACGAGATCACAGGCTTGGCCGACAGCCTGCAGCTGGAGAAGGAGGTGGTGCGGGTCTGGTTCTGCAACCGGCGGCAGAAGGAGAAGCGCATGACCCCGGCTGCCGGCGCCGGCCACCCGCCCATGGACGACGTTTACGCCCCCGGCGAGCTGGGGCCCGGCGGGGGCAGCGCGTCGCCGCCCTCGGCGCCCCCGCCGCCCCCGCCGGCCGCTCTGCATCACCACCACCACCACACACTGCCGGGTTCCGTGCAGTGACCCCGCGGGCCGGGCCCCCCGTCCCCTCGACGACCCCCGCCCCTGCCCCCCCGGGCTGTTCGGGGCCGGATCCCGGCAGCGGCCTCCCCACAGCGACAGGTAACGCGGTACGGGGTTAGGGATTCCCCGGGAGAGAGGACGAAGAGAGGCGAGCTCCCCATCCCTCTTCCCCGCGCGGATCCCCGAGCCTGCGGGTCACGGGTGGGAAACTGTCACCTTATTCGCTCCACGCCTCTTCTCTCCCGTAACGATGCGCCCCATCCCCCTTACCCTTTCTCCGGGCTTGGTTTTTTACGGTTTTTATTTATTCATGGAGCCTCTCGGCTCCTGGGGTCCTTCTAACTCCGCCCGCGCCCTTAATTTAAATCGCTGTATACTGTATTTATCGGGGCCCCGGAGGGGAGGCCGCGAGAGCCGCGTCTGTGTATAAAAGCAGGAAATAGCCAAAGCTTTAATCTAGCCTAATTTATTTTTCCCCTTACCTTCCCTATCTTACCCCTCAAAGGAAAAAAAAAAAAAAAGCAAAACAAACAAAAAAAAAAACTAACAAAAAAAAAAATTCGAGTGTTCATTTTTCGTTTCGTTTTACCCGAGCTTCTGCTCGGTTCCCGGCCACGCTGGAGGAATCTGCGCTCCCACGCACACGCGGATGGGAAGGGGCTTCTGCCCCGCCGTTGACCGACCAGCAAGCAGCAGGGCCCCGGCTCCCCGCGGGGCCCTGCCCTCCTGGCCTCAAACAAACGAAACTTGGAAAAGTTGGAGATATTTTTTAACCAGCTGTAGAAATAAGCCGTTCCCTGAGAACCTTCTGCCTGAATCCGCTCCCTTTCCAGCCCCCTAGGATGCGGGATGCTGGGGGAGGCCTGGAGAGAAATTCCCCAAGTTTGGGGTGAGGTGGGAACCATGTAAATATGTGAGATATGTACACACTGGCGGGGAGAAAGAAACATTTTGTGCTTGGTTTTTATTTTTGGTTTTCCGGGTTGCCCTCCCTCCCTATCCTAAAGGATTTTGTACACTCACTAATCCGAAAAAGATATTTTAATATGATTTCCAGATTTCTGATCCATCTATTTATTTTCTGGATGTGTTTGGAGCTTCCCCCTTCTCCATTTCTTGTTCTGTTACCGTTTGAATTTAAATTTTGTTATTTTATTTTTATTATTTTTTGGAACACTGTTTTGGTGCATTCTCTTTGTATCCTTATTGCAAAAAAAAAAAGTAATAATGTAGACTGGGAAGTTCCCTTTATATTTATGTTATAGTAAATATTTTATTACTCACATAAACATGTACCCCAGGGCTGTGTCCTGTCCTCCTTACTAGGGCCGGGTTGGTTCATGGGTGATGTGATGGGATACCCTGGTTTGCCTCCCCCAAAGTCTGACATCACTATCTTGAAGGAAGGTGACCACACAGACCTTCTTCGAGGCTAGGATCGGGGCAGCTTGTTACTTGGGCACCAGTTGGGCCCCTGCCTCAGATGAGTGAAGTTAGGGAAGATGAAGCTGCCTCATATCCCCCTCCCATAAACAGACTGTCCTGGGATCTGACCAGGGCATCAGACACTGCACCAAATCCGGATCAACTATTTCTCAGGCACAACTCAACTGCTCTTCTGAGCCAAGGAAGAAGCCTGCCTCTCTCTACCTGGCCCACCAGCCAGGCTCTCTGTATTTACATTCCCCCTGATGCACCCACCCACCCCTGACTTTGGCTTCACTTTGCACTTCCTGGGTGGAGCCCAGGCCAACTTCATCATTCCAGGTCTTGGGGCAGGTGGAAGCGAGTCAGGCCTCACCAGATCACCTCAGCTGGCGTTCCACCTGCAAACAAATGGTACCCGAACCTGCCTGGATCCACTAAGAGTCCTAGCAGCTCAGACAGGGTCCTGCAGGAGTTAAATGGCCTGGGGAGGGAATCCCACGTGTTTGAGCAAAGCCAGTACTCCTTCTCTACAGGCAAACTTCTCTCAGGGAGGAGCAGGGGCAAGAACATCTGTGCCACCAGAAAGCCCTGGCATCTCCTCTCCAGGGCTGGGTCACCAAGGGAACCCCCCACTCCTCAGGGATTGGTTGCCTCTGCCTATGGAGGACTCCAGGGCCATGCACCACCAGGGGAGAGAAGCAGCCCTGCTCAGACATCCCCCTGTCGAGCCTTCAGCACAGCTTCCCCCTATTCCCCAGGGTCAGGAAGGTGAAGGCAGCTCCGGGTTCCAGAGCCAAAGCCCCTGACTATCTGTGTCCCAGCGAAGATCCTTTCTCCTTTAAAACAACTCCTCTTAAAAATACTAATAAAAGCAGCTCTTCCTGTTTCCTCCGTAGATGCGGTTCTTTATCCATCTTAGGAGAAACCACGTGAGGTTTATCTTACTCTTCGTGGAGACAAAGCTTGAAGGCACAATTGCTTGCCGGGGGAGAAAGTTGTGTCCCTAGCAAGGGTATGTGTATGGCTCCCTCCTGCCGGGGAAGCTGTCGAAGTCCAGGTCTATGAGAGGCCTTGGCTCCAGCTGAAAGAATCTTGGGTGCCCAGAGAAGGGTTTTTAGGCCCCCAAGTTGGCTGTCTCTGGCAGGCTTGGGCCTCAGGATGACTTTTTCGATGCTGCAGTTTCCTGGAGACACCCAGAACTCTGCTCCACTCAGTCTCGGGAGAGAGTTGTCCCTCCAAGTACAGAGGCCATCATGGTTTTCACAGGCTCAGCCTCTCACAGCTTGTTTATTTTTCCCCTTACACCTTCGGTCCAGCCTAGTAAGCAATTAGGCCTGCAGTTGGCACCCGTGTCCCAGCCATCCCATTTCCCAAATCGGCAGGCCAGGGCGCCTCCCCAGGCTTTTTACAAGGGAAGTTAGAAACTTTACCTGCCGGTTGTGTGGCAGCATGACCAGGAGCTGCCGGCCACCCCACCTAGGCCCCTCATCTCCAGCTTTGAAGGAATCTCACGCTCCCTCCCTGTTCCTTCCTTCCCGGATTCGTCCCAGCCTCAAGGCCCTGAAATGGAAGCCAGTGTAGCTTAGAGCTCCCTGCCGCCTGAGCCGCAGCAGGTTGGGAGGTTGGAAAGGGCGGCCGGGAAGATGGGGGCCCTTCCCTGGCCTCTGCCTGCAGCTGACACCAATTGATTGATTGATTTCCTAATTGTCTGCTTAATCCGGTCCAAGAGGGTGGATTTATTATTTAAGCAAGTCAACTCCAAAACAACCAAACAATGCGGTCCCCCAAGATCCAACAGCAGCTGAGGAGTAGAACAAAAAGAGGAAAAAAAGTGGGAAAGGGGACGGAAGAAAATCTTCCATTTGGCGGCAATTTTGCTTAATGAGACACCAGCCTGGGACAGCTACCCGCTGACCCACCCCTTGGTCACAGAAGGCCCCAGGGGGCTCCTTCCCCCAGTCTCCAGCCTGGGTTGATGGTAGGAACCACAACACGCCCGACATTATAAAAAGGAATCCATAGGACGTACGGAGCAATGTTTTTCCCTGGAGTCTTACTCCCCAGGTAGGACAGAGTTTAGAAATGGTAGTCAGCTTTGAGCTTGACCTCGGTTTTCCCAGCCCTTATATATGGGGGTCTATCTGCTCACTCCTGAGAGCTCCAAACTTCCTTTTGTTCAAGAGAGCCAGATGTCCCTAGCATTGACCTCCCACGAAGCCCAAGCTTTCCCTAGTGGATTTGGGCTTTTCTCATCCCATCTCCCTCCTCTTCTCACTGGAATAAAATTCTTTTCATAGATCAGACAACCACTGGTTCTGGGAGTTAAAGAGAGCCTCCCTCTCCCTGCAGGAACCTATGGGTGTTGGTGTGTGAAGGTGTACATGTGCTCCTGTGCCTGTAAATCCATAGCTGCTCCCAGAGATAGGAGGGGGGAAAGGAAGTCCATGCTACACTGCCGCTGCTTTGAGCTGGGAGAATATTTGCAGGGTGGGAGGTGGCTAACGTGCGAAGAAGAAAGGTGGCCATTGTGGTTGCCTGGGATCCTCAAGGCAGATTCGGAAGGTGCCCACTCCTGAATTTCAAGGATGCCTGTATTCCCCACTACCACTTGCCCCAGGAGTTTGCCCTGGCTTCTATGTCGCATAGCTTAGACCCTGTGCCATCATCTTTTGACCCCAGGACTCCACTAGGGGTCCACAGAACTAGCTGACCCCCACCTGCAAACTGCCTGCTTAGGGCTCTTTAGAATCAATTCTCCTCTGAAGAGGCTCTGGGCCAACATGGGGGAGGGTCAAGCCCCCCGTGACATGTCCAGGCCCAGGCTTTTGCCAGCAGGGCTTAAGCTCCAGAAAGGAGACCCACCTGAGCAGGGAGAGGAGAAAGAGGAAGTTAGTTACCTGGCCTGGAGGCTCCCCCTAAGCTTAGCAAAGGGGATTCATCTGGGTTTTCTGGCTTAGCAACCAGAGTGACCAGAGGAGCCATCGATCGTGTCCCTGCACAGCATACGGGAAGGCCCTGGAGTCAGTATTTGCCCTCCTTCAAGGCTCCCCTTGCCACTTGGGAGGCCTCCGTGTGGGAGGACTGCCCTCTATTGGTCCCTGAGCTGGGACGTGGCAACAGCCGCCAGGGCCACCTCACGGCTGAGCATACCCCAGAATCAGCATTAAGTTGGCTACACACTGAGGGGTGCCAGGTAGAGCAGAGGCAACCTTCGCCTTCAAAGGAAGTGACCTGGCTTTACATACACACAGGCTTGCCCGTGACCCTTCCTTCTCCATCTACCACCCAGCCTGTGCCCCCAGCCATCCTCAGAAATGCTCCATCACAGCTGCCTCCTCTGCTTCTGCCCCACAGGTTCTAAGGCTCCAGATTATTCAGCCCCACTCACACCCATCACCACCACTCCTCCTCTCAACCAGCTAAAACCCCAGTGCACACTCTGCCAGCTCACTCACTCGCGCACATGCTGAACCTCGCAGGCACACCCGTACCGCCGTCTGGTGTCCAAGGCCAGCTTCAAGGCCTTTAACACCGAGCTCTCCAGAGTCGCTGGGTACCTGCGCCTGTGCTTATTTGATTTAACACACGCAGCCTCTTTTCCATCCCTTGGCAGGGTCCCCTCCTCTCAGGATTTTCAAACACTCACCCCACAAGCTGCTTTCCAGACACATCCCTGCCCATCATTGTTCCCAACTCCTCCCAGATCTCGCCTGCTCCTTTCAGATAATTAAAGTTAGGCTGTGTGTTTGTATGTATGTGTGATCTTATTTTTTAAACACACACCCCCACACATACATATGCGTGTATATATACAAACACACACAGCAATTAGATCTATCCGTTCCTGCCGTCGTCCCTCTTGTGCTAAACACATGTCCCCCATCACCACGCCATGAACCCAGCATCTCGTAGTCATGGGCTCCTGATCTTTCTCTTTCTTTCTCTCTCTTTCACACACACACAGATACACACTGGCACTTTCACACACCCACCCCCAGCTCCTTGGTGTTTCTCCAGGGGCACGACCTACCTCCCACCCACCTCCAGGACATCTGAATGGGCTCCGCTCAGAAGAGCCAAGTACCAGGAGGACTCTGCTTCAGCACTACCCGCCCCCACGCACACACCCCCAGTGGACATGTCTCTGGCTGAGCCTGACCAGGGTGGGTCTGGTATTATTAGGCTGCAGAGACAGCACGGAGGCATATGGTCTCGTACACAAGAAATAATGTTCATGTTAAATCAGACCTCATGCATAATGCATGGTGCCTGATCTCACATTATTTTGGGTGTTCGTCAAAATCAGTGTTCTTTCTTGTGAGGGCTCCTGGAAAGAAGGGGAAAAGGCGTTTGCTAATTGCACCCGCAGCCTGGACCAGGGAGCTGAACGTGCCCGGAGAGCCTCCCTCTGGCCCCACTTCACCCACCAGTGGGTCTCATCCCTCTGTCCCCCTCTGTCTTTCCACACGAAAGGAGGGGCTGACTCGGGTTTGGAGCAGGCGTAAGGCCCCGTGTTATTTTTATTTCTTTTCTCTCGGCTCTCTTGTCCCCGGAGGGTTCTGGGGAATAGCAGTGCCTCGTCGTTCACACACCCGATTCATTTGCCGTTTTATGAACTCCCCTTTGATTCATCGCCTCCCTAAGTCAATGATTCACTCCTGATGGCTTTTCAGAAATCCTTCTTCAAAGGCTCCAGATTATTCAGCTCTGAGCAGGGGCAGACCTGGACCCTGTGCTGAAGCTGCCCTCCCTGCTTAGGGTGGGAAGTTGTCACTATCTTCGGCCTCTCCCAGGGGCCGGCCAGTCCAGGGAGGAGGGAGTGCCCCCTCCACGCAGAAGCTGCTAGAGTCGACCCCAGCAACTCATGGACAGACCTGGCCTTCTGGCAAATCCCCCTCCTGCCACTGTAGGTCACCTGCCTTTCCCCAGTGTCATCCAAGTCCCCAGGGATGCTCTCCATGTCTCAGGAGAGGCTGAGAGTGGAATGGTGAAGCACAGGGGACTATGGGACAAGACGGATCTGGGTACAGATCCTGGCTCCCCTTCTTATCAGCTGTGTGACTTTAGGCCAGCTCCTTACCCTGTCTGTACCTCAGTTTCCTGATATGGTGCTAATGACAGTCCCTACCTCACAGAGTTATTTCGAGGATTAAGGGGCATGATGTACACAGAGCGCTTAGCCTAAGAAGGTGATGGATGAGTGAAAGCTGTTCTAATGTGGGACCTGGGCGGCGCATCATACAAAAACAAGTGAGCGAGGAGGACAACCAAAATGTAAATAAACTTTTACCACAATCCCACTCTAAGGCACCCTGACATAACGCTTACCCAAGCACTGACTTTGTGCTTTGTTTTCATTATCTCACATTAACTGTTCCTATTTTGCAGATGAGAAAAGTGTTGCCCAGAGAGTTTGAGTGACCTATCCAAGGCACCAAGACTAGTTGATTATAAAGCCTAGAAGAAAACCCATGTAATCTGATGGTCAGACACACGAACAACAGTGACAGGTATATGTCATTTTTAGACTCCCTGCTGAGGTGAACAGCAGTGTCCAGTGCTTGCGGGGTATGCCCAAAGCAGAGGGAGTTCCAGAACTCAGGACTGAACCAGGGAGAGAAGTGGGCACCATGGGTTTTGGAGTTAGTTGGCTAAGATCTGTCACCTTCTTCACCGCTGTGCAACCAGGCAAATCCCGTAAGGCTCAGGGAAGTTGGATGAGTCGCCTAGAATCCACAAGAAAGTCAGGAAGCCTTCTTGTGTGTCCGTTCAGAGGACTGTGCACTGAGAAGTGACCTACATATGGTGGCTGAGAATGTGGGCCGGGCATCTGTCCAGACTTCCATCCTGGCCTTACCACCTGCTACCCATGGGACCTTGGGCAAGCTAGTTTCCTCGCATGTCAAAAGATGATGATGAGAGTACCTGCCCGGTAGGACTGTTGTGAGACCTAGAGGAGAGATGATACACATAAACGCTTAGAATGAGAGCCCGGCACAGTGTAAGTGCTCATTAAATGTTAGCTATAAAATCAATTTTATATGTACAATATATATTATCGTGTTATTGCTGGGGCTGAAGCAGTGCAGAAAAATAATGCCTAGTGCTCCTTCTCCCCCCTCCCCAGAATTATTTTTCTTCATTCTCAAAACCATCCTGGGAAGAAAAGTTCAACCCTTCCACTCCCCAACCATAGAAGAGGAAACGCAGGCCCAGAGAGGTTGAGGCACTTGTCCAAAATGACCCAGAAAATCAGTGGCAGGTGCAGACTCCTAGCTTGTTTCCCTCTTCTGATTCTTTGTGGCAACCCCATGGCCCTGGTGAAGTGCTCTGAGCCCCTTCTATGTACGTAGTAGCACTGTGCTGGGTTCTGGGGAGAGAGCACCCAGAGGGTCAGGGAAGGCCCCACAGACACTGGTTCCACTAAGCTAGGTCATGAAGAATGAGTTGGGGGTTGCCTCTGGGGCTTCTAACTCAGGGCCTGACCCCTGAGAGGTAACATGGCTCAGCCTCAGTGCCCTCAGACTCCACTAGTGCCACCTTCCTGATACTTCAAGCCTCTCCCTGCCATGCTCAGAACACTTCCACATACTTGATCCCAACACAGAAGATTCAACTCAGGGTCAAGGCTGCTAGACTCTGGGAAGCCACCTTTCAGGATACTTACACAAATACAGATGCCTTTAGGTCCCAACTCCTGCTTCCACTGCAGCCCTGCCCAGAGATTGACCACCAAACCATGCCCCACGGCATCCCAGCCTCAAAGGCGGGGGCCAGGTACCTGGCTCCAGACTTCACTCCACTGTTTATCTTTAGGATGATCCAAGCTGGGTCATTTGTCATCTCTGGACCTCAGTATATAAAATGGATCATTCCCTCGCTTACCCACCCATCCATCCTGCATCCATCCATTCATCCACTTGCCAGCCACCCATGAACCTAGGCAACCATCCATTCATCTGTCTACCTACCCATTCACTCATCCATGCAACCCTTGATCACCTCTTCAGCCACCCACCTATCCACTTACCCAACCACTCCCCATCCATCCTCTTATCCAATCATCCAGTTTAACAGGTCCCAAGTTGAGAAGTAGGAACATGGAGGTAAATAAGACCAGTCCCCCTGTTCTTTAAACTCCTAGCTAGCCTCTTCCCTTCCCTACCTCTCAGTCATATAGAGTAGACATGTGAGAGCCCAAGTGAGATCACCAACTGGGAGGAAACAATGAAGTCTATTGTTACATCGATGGATCTTGTGTGTCAGAGCACTGGCAACCTCCTTGCCCTACTCATTTCTTCGGGGCCTTACAGAAGATGGAGTCGGTATGGCCTCTGCATGGCCCTAGGACTCCCCTTAGCTCCAAATTCTCATTCCAGGGATGCCAGGTACTGACCTGAACTAAAGGAATTTCAAAGCAAGTGAGGGAGAGGAAGGAGCTTGTGAATATAACTTCTGCCAAGGCTGAAGATCACCACTGGGTCTGTTTTTCTACCAGAAACAGCAGCAGCATCTCAGCACCAGAAAGGTCTGGGGAATGTTCTAGACCCAGGCCTGTCCCCACCAAGCTATGTGATCTTGAGTAAGTCCCTGCCGTTCTCTGGATCTCAGTGCAGTTGGGGTGGGGGCGTGTCCTGGGTCCTCCCCACTTTGAGGTGACCCCTCTCCATCCTCACTTCCCTTCCGGCCTGGGTGGGCCTGCCCTTCTGACAATGAAGCCTGTCTGAGCAGCCCACACACGAGGAGGAGTATGAAATGACGTGGTTGGTGTCCACAGCCCTGAGTCCTCTGGCTATTCAACCCCGCCCTCTCCTGACACAAACAACCCTCAGTCACCTCCCCCTCCCACCCCCCAGAATCCGGGCACAGCTGGGGCTTGCTATGCCCTGGTCACCCCATGAATCACCCCTCTATGGTCCCCGGGGGAGTGGTCCAGGGAGCATCCTACGCCCCAAGCGGGGTGAGGGCCAGAAGCAAGGCCCTCAAGCAGGCAGTGTCCACAGGAACAATGGGGGCCTGTGGCTGCAGCCGGAATGTGGCCATTGTCCTGCCCTGGCCCCCAACCCCAAGGCCTCAGGTCCCCAGGCCGGGCAGGCTGGCGTGGGTCGGTGCGTCAAGCACTCGTGTGCCAGGGCCAGGACACACGGCCTGCCGCTTCCCCTCTCTGGGCAGGCGGACGGGTGGGCCACCAGGCCAGAGCCCACCTCCGCACCCCAGCTCACAAAGGATCACATGCACAGGGTGAGGAGAAGCAAGACTGGACCCAGGGAAGCCAAGCCAGCCTCGGACCCACTTATCCCTGGGGTAACTTGGAGCAGACTCGGAGAAGGTGCCTCACAGCTCCAAGACCCAAGCTATACATCACAGTGGGGAGGGGGACCACATTAGAATAATGCAGGATTAGAGTGGGGTTGCTATAGCGACGTATTAGGGCAATACATCCAGGGAGCCCGGCCCCTTGGTGATGTATGACTCTGCTCAGCCGAGGGGAGCAGCGGGAGGGGACCTGTCCCGCCCCTCCAAGGGGCGAGCAGACGCCAAACGTGCTCTTCATTGGAGGAGAACACCTGCCTCGGACTCCAAAAAAAGGCTCCTCAGAATCATGTCAAGACCAAGATAGACACCCTGCAACCCAGCCTCCAACAACCCCCACTGGGGTCCGCGCTGAGTTCGGCTTCCAGTCCAGATCCCAGCTCCAGCCTCTGCCTCAGTCCCGGCCTCCAGCCCTTCCCTCCAGGCCCTCTCCTTTCCGCTTCAGTGCTGAGGACCATTCCCATACTGTGTCCCCAGCATCCAGCGGGGTCAGCAGGACTATATGGGGGTGGGGTGGAGGAGGCAAAGAAGAAAACAGAGGGAGGAGAGGTAAGAGCATCCAGAAACACCACTCAAAGCTATGCATTTGAGAGGCTGAGGTTGAGGGTGCCATGCCGGTCCCTTCTCCCCTACGGGCCTCCCCATGCCAGTATCTGGGTACCCCACCCCCACCTCATCCCAGATCTTGGAATTTAACTTCCCTCTACATACCCCCCATACCAAGCGGTTATTGCTGTAGACTAGCCCTACAGTCAAACTTGGATGAGGCTCCCAACAAAGTAGCATATGTTAAAACACCTTCATGTAATGTGTGTAATAAATTGCGTGACAAAGCCAGACCACGGACTCCCTTTCCAACTTCTGTAGCATGTCATTTGTACTGGCTTGCCCCGTCTCAGAGGCCCCTCTGTTCTCAACCCTCTGGGGACTTTGAGTTTCTCTTCAGATAACTTGCTTGGCTGTATCCTCCTTGGTGAGGAAGAAGAGGCAGGATGGATAACCCCCTTCAAGAATCATAGGTGTGAGAGAGAGATAAATTAGGAGGCTGGAATTAGCATATGAAAGACTGTCTATATAAAATAGATAATCAACAAGGACCTACTGTATAGCACAAGGAACTATACTCAATACTCAATAATAACCTATGAGGAAAAGAATATGAAAAAGAATAGATGTAACAAGGTGTATAACTAAATCACTTTGCTGTCCACGTGAAACTAACACAGCATTGTAAATCTACTATATTCCAATATAAAATATTTTTTTTAAGTTTTTAACATTTATTTATTTGGCTGCATCGAGTGTTAGTTGCGGCGCACAGGCACAAGCTTCTCTCCAGCTGTGGTGTGCAGTCTTAATTGCTTCACAGCATGTGGGATCCCAATTCCCTGACCAGGGATCGAACCAGCAAACCCCCCCACCACCACCACACCGAAAGGAGGAGTCTCAACCCCTGGACCACCAGGGACGTCCCTTAAAAGTTTTTTAAAGAAAAGAAAATGCTTTAGGACATTTCCCTAGCTTCTCAAAAAGAAAAAAGAATTGTTAAGTGTGCGTATATCCCTATCTACCTCTCTATATATCTTGACTTTCCATCTGTGTAAACAAGTCTGTGTGTAACTCATTGTGTGTGTGCATGCGCGCACGCGTGCGCGCACGCACACGCCTTGCCTCCTGACTGAATGGTAATTTTTTGGTTAATTCAATTGATTACAATAATTACACAATCCCCCAAAAGTCTTCCTTTTTCCTTGTGAAGGTAACACTCTGGCCCAGTGCCAGAAGGTAGGGGAGTGTGGCTCCAGCCCCAGCTGGAAAGTGCTGACCTAGACTTCCCGCATTCTCACTAGAGGAGGGGGTCCCAGGACCAGGCAGGGTAGGGGCCTTGCCCTCTACATGCACACACAGGCACCCCCTGAGCCCACGAGCACATGTGGGCAAATGTATACACACACATACACTTTGGCCCTACCCTGGTGGGGTCCCCACGATGGAAGAAACTTCATCCCTATGAAGAGCGTTTCTTCCCTCACTGCCCTTCATCCTCTGGGAGCCTCCTCACTCACACTCACATAGACACACATGTTCACACACAATTTATGCACACACAGAGCAGAGAGAAGGGGAGAGGCCAAAAGAAGGTAGGTGAAGAGATCACGTGTGCCCAGAAGGCAGCTCCCGGGTGGGGGAGCAGGGGCCCCAGGGCACACCGAGTGGGAGCGGAGCTTCACGGCTTCCTCTCTTCCCCAGCCAGCGACCAAAGGTCAGCCCAGGCAGTTCAGCCACGTGCGGCCCAACCACCCCCGTCGGGTCATGTGAGCCCAGGACCAAAGCCTCATCAACACACCATTGTCCTCCAGAGCCCAGCCTCGTGCTGGAGGGAGTAAGTCCCCTCCAGCCCAAGACCATTCAGTGCCCTGTGGTCCAGGAATCTGTGGTCCTCTCCTGAGGGGACCCTCTCAGCCCCCACCTCGAGGACAAGCTGCCTGATGCTCAGACTAATCCTAACCTCTTCAGGACCTTCCATCCACCTCTGAGACATGGGAAGAAATGAGCTTTCCACTTGCACTGAGAGTGCCTGGGGTGGGAGTGGTGATCGGGTGGAGGAGGAAAGGACCTCTTCCTCTTGTGCCCTCTGAGGGGTGCATACACCACCCCGGTCACCCCCATCCCCTCCCATACCCTACATATTCTGGAGAGGAGAAAGAGTGAAGTGGAGAAGGGCCCAAGAGTTGCCCTGAAGGTCATCTTGCGCGTCAGCACAGGGATGGGCGCCACAGCCCCTTGCGCCCTGGCTCCCGGCCTGGACCACAACACAGGCTCCATTGACTCCTGGGCACCCTCTTTCCCAAGATGCACGCAAAACTGTGGGCTCGTGGTTCCAGCCCACGGGCCCCAGAGTCCCACAAGGCTCCACAGGGCCTGGCCCCACAGGACCCACCCAGGAAAAGAGACCAGAGCTGGCTCGCTGGATAGCGTGGGTGGATGCATCTCCTAAGAAGCTGGCAGAAGAGAGGAAGAAGGAAGGGAGGGGCACTTCACAGGATCTTCACGATCTGGGCTAAAGGCCCTTGTGCCCACCCCTGAGCCCCACCCTACCCCGCCAGGAGTGGAGTCAAAGACCTCAAGTAACCAACCAGGATAGATTCTCCACCAGGGCCTCCTCTACCCACCACTCTTCCCTCCTGACGCTTCGCAAAGACAGGGACTACTGCCCCTGCCGCCAAGACTAAACCTGGGACAAAGCCACTCTGGCCCATCCTCTGTCTCCTGCAAGGGAAGTCAGGTGGAAAAGGATGGTTATATCTGGGGGAGGGGGACGGGAGGAAAGCCAGGCCCCAGCAAGGGGAGGGCTGCCCCAGCAGGATGACAAGGCGATGATTAAACCCACAGAGAAGATTGATAAGAGAGCTAAACAGCTGCAGCTCTGCAAGGTGGGCTGGGGACAGATCTCATCTTGTCCTCGGCGGGGGAGGCGGCGGGGAGCTGGGCAGTCTGGCTGAGCTTATGACATACCCAAGCTCCCCAGGACTGGGGGGTGAGGGAGGCTCACACCTCCTTTCCCCACCCTCCAGGCCTCAGATGGTGACTTTCCAAACCCAGTGCCCACTCCCACCAGCCCAGAGTTGCCTCCCCTCTTGACACCCCTCTGCACCTAGGCAGCGCACCCCTTCTCACCGGTGCCCACTTCACCCATAGCATCTCAGCCACAGCTCTCACTCTCGTTATTATTAGATGTGATTTACAGCGGAAATGCTGAGTCAGACAAACCAAGACTCCCCAGCAGAGGCAGTGAGAGAGGAGAGTCCAGAGGAGGTAGCCCTCTCGGGCACAGGGTTCTCAGAAGAAAGTCAGGAGATGGGGATCCGGGATGAGCTGAAGAGTCATCTCTCCTGTTTCTCCTGTCTGTTCCAAGCCCAAGATCCTCACCTGGGTCTCTTGAACTTTCAGACCCCTTTTTCTGATTCCCCACCCAGCTTTTCAGCCTCTGATCTTCCTCGACAAGTTGGAAGAGAACAGCCCAGGGATCCAGAAGACTTGACATCGAGGTCATTCTGCTGGGCCATTTCTTCACACCACAGCTCGTGATCCAGAGATGGCGAGAAGCAGGAAAAGTGCATTGCTGGGGTCCCAGCCCCCCAGTCTGCAGCAGAAAGCATGGGCAGTGTGCACTCCTGTGGGCATCCGAAGGCACTGGGACACGTGTGGTGCACGGCTCCACTCCCACCTTGCGCCGAAGAGCTCAGCGGGCAGGTCCGTCTCCTCTCCCTAGGTCTCTGACTCCCTAGCAGGGAGGAACTGGGCATTGTTGCCAAAAATAAACGTTCGCTCTCCCGCTCCCTGGCTCCCGGCTCCCGCTCATTAGAATGCGTGGCGTTTGGCTGCGGTCCCACACCTTGCAGCTCATTATAAATATGCAGTCGCTGCTGGCGCTACCCCAATCATCTCTGCAATCAGAGCTTTTAATTAGGTTAATTAAATTGTATCAAATCTCGCAGGGACGCAGTTCACTGATGCTGATGAGGCAGCCAAAACAGACCCCAGCTCCTGCGCTAATGAAGGCCGCTGCCTGCCTGCGCAGCGAGGGAGCCCGAGCACATGATAAACGGGAGCGTCCTCTGGGAGGAGCTGCTGCTGCCCAGACCCTGGGCTCTGGGGACCTGGCAGGGGGTCTGCCCCAGCCCACCAGGCTCCAGCTGCAGCAGAGACTCCTGCTGCGGAGGACCATCACCTTCACTTGAGAACTAACCTGGGCAGCTTCAGGAGGCCAGGCAGGTGGGCCGGGTCAGGGCCACGCTGAGAACTTGCCACCCCTACACGGCAAACTTAGGTGTGCCCCCAAGATCCACTGGCTCCATCTGGGATTCCCTCTTTCCCTCTCTTACAGAATGGCCCAACAAGGCCAGGGCCCCAGCCCCTACACACACACACACACACACACACACACACACACACTCACACACGCACACACCCCTGCCACTGCCCCTCTGGATTGTCTTATTAGGGAGGCCAGACTGAGACTACAAAGCTCGTCCAGTCACTGCTGGCCTAGCCTCCATCTGCCGTGGAGGCCATCTGCCCCAGTCGGGGAGGGGTGGGCGTGGTTTATAACGCTACCAGCCAGTAGCAAGACAGGGTGGTACCCCTTAGTCTCCACGTGCCAGATGGACCCTAAATCTCCCCACATACCACTCCACCTCAAGAGCTCTCTCTAAGGGAGGAACACTTGCCCTCCAACCCCCTGGGATCAAATTAGCTCGAAATGCAAGAGGGCCACCATTTCCCCAGCCCCTGCCCATCCCAGAGCCCTGGCAATCCACAGCTGGCCACAGACTCCAGAACTAGAGGGCCCCGCAAATGTCCTCCCCTGTCTTTATGCAGGAAGGCAGGTGCTGCCACCTTTAAAGGGACTGTCCCCAGGGCTCTATGCAGCCTGGCTCCAACCCCCTCCTCTTAACCCCTCTGTCACTGGCCTCAGTGTCACTGAGCAGCTGAGAAGAGAAGATGGGGAAATTTTCAGTGCTCTCGGGACGTGTTTCTGCTGTAGAAGCTGGTTTTTTGGTTTGGAAAGGTTGTTTTTTTCCATCCAGTAATGTGAAAACATGAAACCTGAAACCAACCCCCCCCACATTTGTCACCTCAGAGAGAAGCCTTTGGGGGAACTGGGAGAGAGCTGTAAATGAGTCAGGCTGATTCAGGGCAGGCGGGGCTGCCCAGCTGCCTCCGGGGCACCACAATTCATTAACACTTACGATCTGGGCTTGGCCGTCAGGTGACAGACGACAGGAGGAAAGGAAAGGGCTTCCTTTCCACCCTTTACCCCAAAGAGCAGTCCCCCGATAAACTCCTCTTGGTGAGAAACAGTAGGTCCTTGGCTGTTTTGAATCAGCCCCTACCACTACCCTCAGCACTACCGCCCCGCCCAGTCAGCTCGCCACGCACAAGAGAGGAAAGGGCCATGGCCATTACCAGGCCCATCGAGGGACGCCAACAAAACTGGGCAGGGAGAATGAGGCAGCCCCTTCAGTTAGGAGAGATACAGACTAGACTGCACTTTCCCCAAAGTACTGATGATGCATCTGGAAATAAGGAACAGGGTATAGGGAGTCTGAAGAAGCAGGAGAGAGCTTTTCCATCTGACCAGAGAAGTCAGGAAAGGAGAACAAGCAGAAGCATGAACCGGGGAGCCTCTCGAACCTCCTAAGTCTACGCACTGGGCTTGGGGAAGGAAACTTGGCCTCTTGGAGTTCCATAGCTGCTCTCTGCCTCTTCCCCGCAGTTCTGCTGGGAGAGACCCAAGGAGCCGGGTGGCGGGAGCCCTGCCAGCAGGGAGGCCCCGTGACCTGGCTGGCAAGAGAGCGCACCCCCTGACCCCAGGAGACAGCTGCACAAGAAACCTGCCGGCTCAGCCCCAAGACGGTCTTTCAGGTCCGCCTTCGACTCCGCTCACCTGGGGCTCTGAGCCAGGACTCCCACCCAGGCTTCCCCCGCCCTTCTCTGACACCCCGTGCACGGGGCTCTGTGAACTGGTGCTGGGAGAGCTCGAGGAGGAAGGGAGGCCAGCACCAGACACCCACTCACCTCTCTGTCTCAAGCCCCAGCAGGCCCGGCCTTGCTGGCCTCCACAGGTCGGCAGAGCGAGTCTGCATCAGCTCGCGAACAGAACTGCACATGGACAGACCCCACCATGTCTCAGTGGAACCACCCATCATTGGACAACCTGGGCTTCCTCCATGATCCTCACCAGGAATGTGAGGGGAAGGCCCTTTCCTGCCCAGTCTCTTGGGGGTCACCCCGGTCTCAAGCTGGGTGGAGAGGCGGGGATAGGAAGGGGACTGAGGTGGAGAACATCTTTTTTCACAGGAGCTCACTTACTTGGCATTAAATCCAATAACCAAATGCCTACCAAGCACCTATGGAGTTTTGGGTGCTTTCAATGCCAGCACCCTGAGAGCTAACCTCAGCAAAGGGGCAGCAGCTCCACCTACTGGGCCCTTCCCCACTGTTGCCAGGAATCGGTCCAGTGTGAGGTTTTCTTCAAATGAAACCAGAACAGCCAGGGCTTGACATTCTCCCGTTTCAATCAGAAGGGCCCTAACACGTGGCCATGGACTAAGGCGGAGCTGGGTTAGCCGGTTCTCTGTGCTAGAGAGGCCTGGGGCTTCCATGTCGCCCGTGTGGCTGCTGCTTTGGAAACTTGGGTTTGTACAAGAAATCTGATTCACCTGTGTTCTGCCAAGAGAAATGCTCTCCACCTCTGGAGGCTGCCACATTCTCCTTGGCACAGCTAGAACAGATGCCACCAAGAGCCCAAGCATCCTCTGGACCTGGATGGGATGGATCCTAAAGAAACAAGTAATCTCTTTTCCAAGCAAGGAGCCAGGAGTCTGAGGCTCCAACAGGCACGAAAATGTCAAAGCCCTTGGCCTGTGTTCAGGACCCATGAAGCTGGAGCCTCTCAGGTTCATCAGAGGGGCAGCCAATCTTTCCCCTTAGAATCCTTGAGCCTCAAAGACAGACTTCAGTTTAAGAGCAGCTCCAGACCCCTAGGCTTCCCAAGTGGCACTAGCTAGTGGTAAAGAACCCACCTGCCAATGCAGGAGACGTAAGAGACGTAGGTTTAATCCCTGGGTTGGGAAGATCCCCTGAAGGAAATGGCAACCCACTCCAGTATTCTTGCCTGGGAAACCTATGGACAGAGGAGCCTGGTGGGCTAGTCCATGCGGTCACAGAGTCGGACAAACTGAGCGGCTCTGAGGATCCCTAGCTTTATCCCCTTACAGAGCTGGTGCTCTGATGACTTCTACCCTGGAACTTACTCAGAGAGGATGGACCTTCCTGTTCCATTTGACCTGTGCACCTGTGGATCATGTGAGGACTTGTGGGTGAGTAACCTGTGTCCAGGGGCTTCCCCGGTAGCTCAGTTGGTAAAGACTGCCTGCAATGCAGGAGACCCCAGTTCAATGCCTGGGTCAGGAAGATTCCCTGGAGAAGGGATAGGCTACCCACTCCAGTATTCCTGGGCTTCCCTGGTGGCTCAGACAGTAAAGAATCCACTTGCAATGTGGGAGACCCGGGTTCGATCCCCGCGTTGAGAAAATCCCCTGGAGTAGGGTATGGCATCCCACTCCAGTATTCTTGTCTGCAGGATCCCCATGGACAGAGGAGCCTGGCAGGCTACATATAGTCCACGGAGTCACAGAGTCAGACATGACTGAATGACTAAGCACAGCAATCTGCATCCATGAAACCCTACCGCTGTTTGTGAACCAGAGGGTATGCAGATATGCACACACCCGTGTTTCAGCCTGAGCGGTTGGTACCATGTGCATCTATTAACCTGAGAGTCTACAGTGTGGGCAGCTTTGTGTGGGAGTGTGCTCCACCAAAAGCATTTAGGTGTACTTCCCACCCTCTTCCCACCTTTCCCCCAAGCAGGGGCAAGGGAGTCAGAGCAGCAGGATCAAGCTGTGCTGTCCCAGGGACAGACTGTTGCTGGATCAGCCTGCTCCTCTGTCCAACACCTATGTGAGGATTCGTTTCCTGGCTCAGGTCTCAGCTCTCCAGATGCCTTTGTCATAAGACTATCAACATTCACTTAGCTCAGCACCTTTCCAGACTGGGAAGTGCTTCCTTCCCGAAGGCAAAAGCTGCTGGCTTCTAATCCCTTGGCCCTTCTTCCTGTTTTCCAGGGCTCCCAGATCCATACCCCACCGAGTACACCCTGATGAAACAGGCTTTCATTTTAAGCTTTGTACAGAACGTAACAGTCACGGAAATTAAGTTTTAACATTTTTTTTTTTTAAATCTTTAAAATCCACACAGAGCAGTTCCCTCTAGGGAGTGAGGTGTAAGCAAGCCTCCCAGAATCCTGCTCCTCCCACATCTGCTCTAAGCATGCTCAGCCCTGTCCTGACTGGTCTTGGCCTACCGCCCCTATACGGGCAGAGAAGGGAAGGGTGAGACTCTGGGAAGTCTGTGTGTCTGCTGCACACACCCTGGGGCTGGGGTCTCTATTTCCAGGTTGAGGGCTTGTACCAAGCCATTTATAGCCTTGCCATCAAGACCTGGCCAGGAGGGCAGGAACACAGAGCCTGGTGTGAGTTTCATCAATAAAGAAGTGCCCCTGTGAGTTCCTGATTCCAAGGGTTTCTACCTGCAGCTATAAAGTGTAAAAAAAAAAACCAAAAAACACATTCCTGGTTAACTTATGCAGCCATCTGAATATCCAATAAATGAAGAATGAATGAGGGTAAATCAGTTTATCCAATGGATAAAACATTATGCAAATATTTAATTTTACTGTGAACATATATTATTTTTAAAAATTTAATGATGTAACCAAATGGAAAAGAGCTAACGATTTAATAGTAAATGAAAAAAGTAAGCCACAGAAGTATTTAATTACGACTCCAAAACACAAAAACCAACAACAGTGCCAACTTTCACAAAATGGAGGAAATTAACCAGGATGCTCTTGGTAGCTGTTCACCCCAACTCCCCTAATGTCCTAGCCTGTAAGTATACGCAAAAGTTACCTGCTGTTCTTGAATAAGTACTGGGGTTAGGAATGAACTCATCTGTTTGCCAAATTTGCTATATAAAAGATTATACTCCTTATAAAATGAAAAAAATGAAAGTATACAAAAATAAGACTGGTGTCAGGGAGTTCCACGGTGGTTCACTGATTGGAATTTGGCACTTTCATTGCCCTGGGCCTGGGTTTGATCCCTGGTAGGGGAGCTGGGATCTCAGAGGCTGCACAGCTCAGCCCAAAAAAAGACTGAATTCAACAACCTACAATTCAGATGGGGGAAGGGGCTTTAATGTTGTTCATATCAAATGTCAAATCTACAAAAAAATTATGGTTACAAACAGGAAAACCAAGTCACTTCGACCAATGGAATTTGAAGTTACTGGGAAAAGAAAATGTAAGCTCTGTTCCATGTGGAATGAGAAGGCTTATCTATAACACTTCAACGTTTTCGACGACTCTCAAATTTGTAAATAGCTGGGGAGTTCACTGTTTCTTTCTTCACTTTCACCTTCCGAGTTTTATCCTACAAAAGAATAAAAAAGTTACCAGTAAATCACAGGAGAGGGCTGTGTAAAACAGAAAGTTTAATAACTAAAGCCCCTAATTCAGCCCATCTCAACATTCAAAAGAGACAAAGCCCTTCGTCCTAAGGCATCCCTGACTGGATGACTCAGGTCCTCCCCCAGGCTTCCTTCCCTAATGATGTTGGCTGTGCAGAAGTTGTTGTGAAAACTGAGAAGAAAGGTACTCAAATCATTTTTTTTTCTTTTTTGGTAGGGCTTCTCTTACGGAACCCCAGTTGAGAAAGGCAGACCAAAATGATCTGCAAAGCCAAAGAATTTGACATTTAGAGGAATGATAATAATATGAAAGGGGCATCTTATATCCCTTAGCTCTGCTATTTAACTACACAATGTTGTCTATTTTTAAATACCAGTGAACGACACGCACTGTTTTGTTAACCTGTTTAAATGTTACAGATAGCTGTTCATAAGCTATAAAGTTCACATGCCACCCAATCCCACCCTTGGCTGTTGCAAAGCACTGACTAATAAGCCCTTATTACCTTCTTAATCAAGGAACATTTCAACACTGTCAGAGTAACAGACACTGGCTCAAACCACTGCCCCTGAGGAGCAGACATTTTCACTGGGGTTGATTTACACAAAGCTGAAATCCAGTTTCAGTTAAGACCTTTACAAGGAAAAAAATAAAATGAATGCCTAAGGCTCTCTCTCCTCACCAGAAGATCTTTGCGAGTCTGAATTTTCTGTGCAATAACGAACAATTCCTTCTCACGCTCAATCCGCTGTGTCAGGCAGTCATACTGCTTCTGCCTCTCTTTCGCTATCCGCTGCAGAGGAAGCATACACTTTCAGTGAAACAATTAACAGGATAAAAATGGGTAAGAAACTGTTGAGTCCACTTAGGCCCAAATGCATAAATGGTTTCATCAATTCCCTCCTTACTCCAGAATCAATGTAACAAGACACTCTGAAGTTGTCCATTTTAAGAGCACTGCGTTCCAGAGGCCAATGGAACCTTGGTGACTTACCCAGGGACACACGGTTCACCTGGAGCAGAGGCAGGACTGCGCCTCGAGACTCACAGATCCCAGGAATCTCTCCACTACTACTCGGAGCTGCTTCACCCTTTGTGTGGGCATCCCAGTCACCTAACGTGACGCAGTATATAGAGAAGCAGAGAAGGGTCCCTGGGCAGTGACTGCAGAACTCAAGAGAGCAGACAGACTCTGTCAGTAAAAGCTGACCTGAAAATTCTCACTGCTGATGACCCCTCAAAGTCTAAAGGTCCTTCACTCTTCCTTGGTGACACAGTGGATAGGAATTCTCCTGCCAGTGCAGGGGACACAGGTTCGAACCCTCGTCCGGGAAGATTTCATGTGCCACAGAGCAACCAAGCCCACGTGTCACAACTATTGAGCCGGCAAGCCCTAGAGCCCATGCTCGGGAACAAGAAAAACCACCACGATGAGCTGCACCACGAGAGGGTAGCCCCTGCTCGCTACAACCAGAGAAAACCCCTGTGCAGCCATAAGACCCAGAGCAACCAAAGATAAAATAAAAAAAAAGAAACAGTCCTTCAGTGTGAGGGAATTATGGATCTCTAAGAAACTGATGAAAGCTTTGGATTCTTTCTTTTTCTGGAGAGTCTTTCTTCACATAAATGTACATATATGTTTGTATAAATTCATACAAACATACCTACCTAGTCACATAAAATTTTAAGGTGGTGTTCACAGACTTCCTAAAGCCCATTCCTGGATTTCCCAAACCCTCCAAGTTACAGACTAAAAATTCCCTTGTAAGCCACCACTCAGTTCAGTTCAGTCGCTCAGGCATGTCCGACTCTTTGCGACCCCGTGAATCACAGCACGCCAGGCCTCCCTGTCCATCACCATCTCCCGGAGTTCACTCAAACTCACATCCATCGAGTCAGTGATGTCATCCAGCCATCTCTAAGTGTTATCTACAAAGAGGGGAATATTATTGGGCCTCAGACTTAAACGATTCACCGATTCTAGCATAGTCTCACAGCAGTGGTTTCAGACAGCTTTTGTTTTCACTTCATTGCACAGACTGTCAAATTTATGGGATTACCCAATATAGTCAAACTAATTACGGGTATTTATATTACTAAAGCAAGTTTAGCTGCCTCTGAGCTAGAGAAGCTGCTGTGAAATTAAACATTGGAAGCAAAGCTGATGCGGTGTAAATGATTCAAATCAAAACAGAACAGCTGTCTGCTTGAAACACATTGACAGCAGTTTTTTAAATGAATCAGTCAGAAGTGAGAGTTCAACTCCAGAAGACTTGGAGAAAAAGCATGTCTTCTGCATGAACCCAGTTACAGCAATGGAAAACACCATAAGGACAAATCGATACAAAATCTGGGCTACAAATGCAGAACATGAAAGACCTCTGGATATGCATAGGCACTGTTAAAGGTTTAATATCAAAGTATACCAAATCCCTTCATCTTCAGTGTCCCCCTCCCCGCTTCTCTGTATTTTAAAACTGTTACCATCTGTTACAGCATTGAAAGCATAAGCCCAGGGTCAGAGGTGGAGTCAAATGCAGACCTAGGGAATTCCTTGGTGGTACAACGGTTAGGACCCTGTGCTTTGCTGGGGCCCAGATTCAATTTCTGGTCAGGGAACCAAGATCTCACAAACTTCACAGCATGGCCAAAAAAAGAGAAAAAAAAGAAGAAGAAAATAAGTGCAGACCTAAAGACCAGAACCTATGCTCCTGACCACTATGCCACACATCCTCCAATCTTAGAAACTAAGAAACCTTCCTCCACTTCCACTCCCATCACCAAATTCTCCTTCTACTTCCCTAATAGAACTTAGTACTTTTCCACAAATAATCTTATGGAATGCCGGGGGCGGAGGGCGGGGCGGGTGGCGGACAGTAGGGGGGAAAGGAGGAAAGGAACCTGTATTCCCATAAACTCGGACCTGAAGAAAAATGGAGAAACTTACCTTCAGTCGCGTCTGATTGTTAACTCCTCTCACTTTCTCCCTCTGCAAGGTCTCTATCGTGGGTCTGTTAAAGGCTCTGTCAACTAGTTCTGGGGCTGTTCGCAGGTGAGTGGCAACATCAAACTGTTCAACTAAAAGTCAAGACAATCCTTAAGGTGCTGTCTCTAACACCAAACAACACAGACCAACACGCTAGACTGTCCCAGAAACCTTCAAACATTTCATACCTTCCTTTTTGGTGTCAAAAAAAAAAACATGTTTATTCTGTTGCTTCCCCTGGAAATCCAGCAGATGGAGCTCTGCTTTTAGTCTTTCAATTTTCTGGAACACAGAATATGGTCTCATTTTATGTTGGGTTCTTCTAGGATATCAGAAATGAATTTGCAAAAGTTTAGACCATTTCACATCATTATCACCAGCCAGCAAAGAATCTGGTTCATTCTTTCAAAAGAAAGGATCACTAAAATGTATCAAGCACCAACCATATGTCAGCTACGGGCATAGCCAGGCATTGCACAAAACTCATTTAATCCTTACAATAATTCTATGAGATAGAAATAAGGAAATAGCCCCAGGAAGTTCATTTGTCCGTAATCATGGGGTTAATAAAAGGCAGAGCCCGAATTTAAACCTAAATCTGTCTCATTCTCAAACTTGACCTCTTTCTACTCTACCATGCTAACTATACCTTTAAAACATTATCATAATTAAGTGTACTTTAAGAAACACCAAAAGGAATCAACTTATAACTTGAGACCAGCGGATTTCTATTTCTCTTCTTAACCAACAAAAACATATCAGAATAAACATTTTTAGTTGTTACCTTTGCTTCTGCAACCCTTTTCATTTCTATATATTTGATATCCTGAGTTCTCATTAGCTTCAGCTGTTCTGGAGTTACTTCTTCCTTCGTCTCCTTAATAACATGAACTCCATCCTAAAAATCCAAATGGAGAAGATACAGTTCCTATTAGAGTAAAATCACTAACAAGTTGTAGGCACAGTTCATGGCTGGACCAAAGGCTACATTTAACAGCCACTCAATGCACCAGGCCTCTAAGAGACATGTTCAACTCAGCACCTCCTGTCACCAACTCAGAACAACTCCGGCAGTATTTGGATTGAACCTGCACAACTACAGCTAGAGGTCTAAAAGAAGTGTTCTCTAAATATGGCCCAATGGCTGACATGTCCATTGCATTATGACCAGCAGTCTAGATGTTCAGGATTGTATACTTTGAAAACGTAGATGATGCCAAGGAAGCAAAAGAGTGTGCCAATGGAATGGAGCTTGATGAACGCTAGGATCAGAGTTGATTACTCTAAAGCAAAAAGACCACATAATCCTACACCAGGAGTCTACACGGGGAGATCTACCTACAGCAGCTCATGCCATCAAGATTACTACAACAGAGGATATGATTGAGGCTATGATGTTTAGGACTGTCACAGTGGATCTTACAAAGGAAGTGAAGGAGGAGGATGGGGAACTGCTTAAGACAGGGATCAGACCTACAGAAGACAGTCACCTTCTCCCTACAGTAGTTGTGGAGGATACAGATCACATTCCAGAGCTCAATCATATTCACCTCACTGCTATTAAAGCAAGAAGTTGAAGACTTTCTAAAGCCAGTCCTAGAGTCAGGATATTGTCTGTGGATAATATTTTTTTTTAAGTGAACAGTGACTTTCACGCTTTCTATGATGACTACTTTTGGTGGAATTGAATCTTAAATATTTTCTTTCTGCATTCAGTGCTTTGTTCAATGTTTTCGTAAAAGCATGTTCTGCATGCATTTTTTTACAGTCTAAATTTTTATTGCTGAAAAGTTTCTCCTGTAGAAAATTTCAGTTAAATGGTTTTTCTACTGAATCTAGGGTATTCTGAAGATTGAAGCCTGTGTGTAAAATCCTTCCAAAGGCAAAAAGCAACAATAAAGTTCGGGTTTTACTTTTCTAATATTAAAAAAAAAAAAGAAGGAAAAAGAACAGGAACGGTTCCAAGCATCAAACAATTGAGACTCATGGGCAGAAACGCATGTAGCTCGTGAAAGGGCAGCTTCACCTTGGATACTGACCAGGAGCATCTGACCAACTGGAGAAGGGCTAAATAAAAGCCCAGGATCCTCTCTCCATCTCCTCCCTCATCCCTATTTTCCTTTTTGAGCTGGAGCTGAAAATACCAACTGATCCATTAGGCACTCACCTGGAGTTTAACCCGGGTCATTTTATAGTAGAATTCATCTGGATTTTTTTCCAGAGCCTTTTTCCGGAGAGCTCTGAGGTATTCTTGCTTTTTCCGGTAATCACTAAAAAGCAGGTTATACAAGTTCACAGCAGAAAAGAAGAAAAAACCACAACAAGCAAACTTTACAAGCATCTAGTGATATATACAAAATGAAACTCAAAAGAGCCGAAGTGGTGACTAGATTCGATCCACACTCCACTCTTGCAGGCCTTGTTCACCTCTCTGTGGTTTCACTCCTATCCCAGTTCTACCTGAAACTAATAACAGTCTTTTTTTCATGTAAGTTTTAGTGCCATTTACATCATTACAGGGAGAGACCCAACAAAGCACAAATTAGAACTACGCAGACAGGATTATGAGGCAAGTCTGAGCACCGAGTAACCAAATTAAGATTCAGAAACTACACGCTGTAGTACAGCACAGCGACTAAAATCGTGGACTCTGGAGCCAGCCAGTCTGGGTTCAAACCCTGACTCCACCACTTCTGGCTGAGTAATCTTGGATAAGTTAGTTAACCACTCTGCATCCCAATTTAATTTGGGAAATGGGCGTGATAATAGTATCCCCTCAAGGTTGCTAGGTGGAATAACTAAGTATAAAAATGGTAACTCTCAAAGAACACTGTCTCAGTTATTATTATTATCTGCCTGAAAAACTCTGGGACCCAGAGCAACTCACAGAATCCATCACCATCTGCTCTGGGAGCATAAAAAAGGACCTCAGCTGACATGCATGGCTAACAAATAATTATAAAATACTTTGCAAATAAAGTGCTAAAGAAGAAAAAGAATGGGGATAATTGTTTTATAAGATGTTTTCAGAGTTCATTATCACCCACGCTCAGTCCCATGAATCCATTTTTCACATTTCTTCATTCCACACCACACATGGTGATGTAAGAGACTCAAAAACTGGAATGTTAGATTTTATCTTGAATGTCAAGAAAAGAGAGAGAAAAAGATTCAGCTTTTGGCTCAAACACCAAGGCAGAAGCAAATCAAAGCCACCATGAGAAAACGATCTGGAACAACATAATAAAAAAAATTTACAATGCAATGACAGTTAAATAAATAATGCTCCGCCTAAACAAAGAGAGACGTTTGGGGTCCCAGAGAAGTATCTGACAGGCGGCCAGAGCTTTTGGCCATTTCATCAATGGCAGGAAACTGTCCCCTGTTGGACACTCAGGCAGTCCAGCTGCGATACAGGGAGGCTGTAAGCTTTTCTGGCAGCGCCTCTACTAGAAGGACTGCACTCACTCTGCACGAAGCTTGTAATCTTTCTTCTTCTCCAGCAGGCCCAGATGTTTTCGAAAGCCGGGCTAGAAAACAAAAGGGGAAAAAAAGTGCTTAGCTTCCTCAGCAAACACATATCCGAATCAACATGACACCTGACAGGAACAAGAGTCTCTGGAGCGCTCAATAAACCCGTGTCCTGGAGGCCAACGTGCTACCCGGTTCCCTCCCTCCCCCGCCTGGGCTCTGCCCAGGGATGAGAGGCCACAAGTACTGCCGTGGTAGGTTTCCTGGCCTATTAAGGACAGGGAAAGGCAACAATGACTCGGCACTAAGCGCGCAGTTGCCAGTTGTACTAAAATTACTACGGACTTAATCCAGGGGGTTTATAAAATACTATGAAGGGAAAACATAGTAACAGGGAAGCAACTGTGGTTAAGAGAGCTAAATTTAGAGTCTGAAGAACTGGGTTCAAATCCAAGCTGTACCTCTTAACAACCTATGACCTTGCGCAAGTCACTTCACTTCTCTGAGTCTCTGAGTTGCTGTTTCATAAATATAAAGTGCTTCAAAAGATTGAAGACAAAGGAAAAGAGGGTGGCAGAGAATGAGATGGTTAGACAGTATCACCGACTCAATGGACATGAACTTGAGCAAACTCCGGGAGATAGTAGAGGACAGGGAAGCCTGGCGTGCTGCAGTCCATGGGGTCGCAAAAAGTCGGACATGATTAAGCAATTGAACAACAACTATAAAGTGGGAATAACAGGACCTACTTCTCATGACTACCCTGAGAATTAAATGAGACTTTAAAGTGGTAGCTGCCTGCACACAGCTGCTGCCCAGCATTTGTGTACCGTTATAATTCTAATTTTGGTACAAAGCATGAGAGAAAACAAAGAATGACAGAAAATACTTTCTCTAATAGAGAACTTGGATAACATGGGAGGTATGAGGATTAAATCTTGGTATTATCTCTCTACAAGCTATCACTTGTTCAGCACTTAACCTATGGCAAGGTCAGTGCTAGCAACTTTTGCCTTCATCATCATAACAGGCCGTGTTTGCTAAAAATTACTACTACATCTTAGGCAATTTTAAAAACATAAAATTAAAGGAAAAAAAAAATCAATGTAAAGAATTTGCATATACTTTTACTTTAGTTTGTAACACCTAGGGGCTTTGACATTCCCAGAAGGTTTAAAAAAAAAAAGCTATTCTCCTATAAGGATGAGTATATAACATGAGTAAATAAAATTTTTATCAATGTGGGAAAAAAAAAAAGAATCACTGCTACAAAGTAATCTGCTAGGCTCATTAAACACAATCTCATTTATCCCCAAACAATCATGGAAAGCAGATAAAGCAGGCACAACTGTTATCCCATTTTTCCAAAAAGGGAAGGCAGTTTAAGGAACAGCTTGCCCAAGAACACAGACAGAACTAGTAAGTGGCAAAGCTAGAACTAGACTCATTCTATCTGGGGCCACAGTCTGCTCTTCCCCACTCTCCTACACTGATCCTCTGCTCTTCCCCACTCTCCTACACTGCATCCTCTTCCACTCAGCATGATCTTGATCTTTGAGGAAGTACGTAAACTCACTGTTTAAACTTCTATAATAACTTGGACAGGATTTTTAAGTGTCCTTTCTCATCCTCACCTCTGAAGTGATGCAAGAAATAACTTAGTATTTAAAAGAATACCCAAGCCCTCTCCTGATCATTATTTTAATTACAGCAAAGGGAGGCTGACAGTAGAGAGAGAAAACCCAAGCGTCAAAAGAGGAACAAAGTAAGGCAGAAATCTTGAAATCTGTCATGTCCACTTGAATGTACACCTGCATTACAGAAGGAAGCCTGGCACTGAATCAGAAATAGTTCACATAATTACCCCCTCCATACCAACTATCTTCCAGTGCTCCCCCACTGCTACAGTGAGGACGTACAGGAGAGCCCAAACTTTACTCAAATAGGGACTGCTCTCTTCAATGTGTTTACCACCCTTTCCAATATGGCCTTCCCACCTCTCCCACAAAGACCCTCTACTCCCACTCACACATGGCCTCTGTCTTCTCTATGAATCTAAATCAACTACTCAAAATTGTGCCTTTGGTCGCACTTTATCAGGCTCCTGAAGCATGAGATTCCTCATTTGTAAAATGAGGATAACATCCTCCTCACAGGGATGTTGTAGGATTACGAGATAATCCTTATACAGCACGTTAGGCTGGACCTAGCATATGGTCAGTGCTCAAAGAGACAACTATTATCATTGCCTTCCAAGCCCAACAGATCTCACAGTGACGCTTTCTCTCATCATCTCTCCTCTTCCCACTCATGTTTCTTATTGGGAATTTTTGTTTTTCCTTTTTTTAAGAATTTTTTTTTTTTCCCTTTTTTTTCTCCCCCTCTCATTGGGCATTTTTCACATATCTCTTACAAAGCTGCTGCTTTGTTCAACCTTTGGTGGCTTTTGGATTCAGAGATCTGATCCCTGACTTTGTCAACTGCCAGCTATAGGTGTATGTCTTTGGGCAAATTATTTAACCTATCTGAGCCTTAGCTTCTCCATCAGCAAATGTAACGTAATAGTAGTACCTACTTTCACACACTATTGAGAGCTAAACAAGGTGGCAAATTACACTAGTCCAAACACACCACTGAGCACACAGCAAGTTCACAATAAATGTCTGATAAATGCTATTAAGGCGGAAGACTGAACTGTGGTTGGAGGCCTTAGTTCCATCCCACCCCTTCGTGACACAACTTTAGACACATTCTTCTCCCTTTCCCATCCGTAATGTGAAGCTGGACCAGACATCCCTAAGGGCCTTTCTGGATAGGATATTGTGTGATTCCTGAGAGTAGTGGAATAATGGATTCTGCCTACATTAAACGAATTCCCACTCAAGTTCCCCACACAGGGACACCCCGCACAAAAGTCCTACAACTGTTTACCTGGCCTGAATTTGGTGTTTATGACCGGGCAAGCCAATTCTGTTCTGTGAACCTCATTCTCCCCATCTATATAATGGGCCTGGAAAACATGAACATTACAGGGGGAGACATAACAAAAAGCATATGCAGCAGATCTTCAGGGAACCTCAAAACCCAGGCATGATGATGATACTGCATTAGTAACACCGATCTCTTCGGGCTCAGCCCACAGACGCAGTGGACAGAGCTGAGCATCTTTACATGCGGACTCCAGTTCCAGTCGGGACACTGAATGGCTGTGTGAACTTTGACCTCAACTTCCCGTAAGAAAATCAAACACTTTACACACAATATCTTATTTAACCACCTCACCGAAACCTTACAAGATAGCTTTATCTCCCAGGATTAAGGACAGCCGCTCTTTTCCTAGAGAGAACGAACATCCCCTCCTCCCCAACGGCGAGGCTCCGCCCCAGCCACGCCGGCGTCGCTAGCATATATTTACATGTATTTATCTGTACCGTGCCCGCACGGAGAAGGCCAAGATCCGCAGGTGGTGCGGTAGGGAGGCCTGGGGCGGTAATAGCACATGGGGCCACCGGCAAGCGCTCAGTGGGGCCTGTGGGACCCTACCTGGCTTCGCTCTCTGTGTTCCCGCTGCCGGGACTTAGCCGCCTTCCGAAATGCCGCCGCCATGTCTGCTCACTTCTGGAAAAGCTCTGTACACAACGCCGGTTTCTCACCGCCTCAGCCGCCGGACCACGGATCCTACCGGAAATAAGCCAAGCCACCAGCGGCTTAGAACCGCCCACTTCCTCCCCACCGCCTATCCAGCGCCTGTCTTTCCGGAAATACGTCATCTAGTAAAGGCGTCCACCACAGGCGACTTCTGGGAAGTGTAGTTCTCTAGGTCTAGTCTCGTGACTCTACTACCTCCAGTTCTTATTCGCCAGAGCTTGTCCACGTGTACCGAAACCTCGCCTTCGCGCTCGGCTCCGCGTTGGCACCTGGGAACACGTGGCTGGCACAGCCCTCGGACAGAATTGGGCCTGGAGTGTGCGCATGCGCGGTCTCCTACCGGCGCTGCTCCACTTGCTGTATTTAAGCGGTAAGTTTAAAGCTAGGAGCCTTGTGAATTTCCCGGTGTATCGGGAAGCCCGCTCTAAAGAGAGTTTTAAGGACAAGAGTGCTTAAAACCACCTGTTGCTCTGCCACTTGTATGCTGCTGCTGCTGCGTCGCTTCAGTCGTGTCCGACTCTGTGCGACCCCATAGAGGGCAGCCCACCAGGCTCCCGGGTCCCTTGGATTCTCCAGGCAAGAACACTGGAGTGGGTTGCCATTTCCTTCTCCAATGCAAGAAAGTAAAAAGTGAAAGTGAAGTCACTCAGTCATATCCGACTCTTAGCGACCCCATGGACTGCAGCCTACCAGGCTCCTCTGTCCGTGGATTTTTCAGGCAAGAGTACTGGAGTGGGGTGCCATTGCCTTCTTCGCACTTGTCTACATAACGCTGGACAGGTTACTCTGATACTGACAAGGGTTCCTGGCCTTCCCCAATCAACAGAAACTGACTAGAGGTGTGGATGTGAAAGTTGGATCATAAAGAAGGCTGAGTGCTGAAGAATTGATGCTTTTAAACTGTAGTGTTCATACTGTTCATGGGGTTCTTTGGAAGGAATGATGCTAAAACTGAAACTCCAGTACTTTGGCCACCTCATGTGAAGAGTTGACTCATTGAAAAAGACTCTGATGCTGGGAGGGATTGGGGGCAGGAGGAGAAGGGGATGACCGAGGATGAGATGGCTGGATGGCATCACTGACTTGATGGATGTGAGTCTGAGTGAACTTCAAGAGATGCTAATGAACAGGGAGGCCTGTCGTGCTGCGATTCATGGGGTCGCAAAGAGTCGGACACGACTGAGCGACTGAACTGAACTGAACTGAAACTGTAGTGTTGGAGAAGACTCTTGAGAGTCCCTTGGACTGCAAGGAGATCAAACCAGTCAATTCTAAAGGAAATCAATCCTTAATATTCATTGGAAGGATTGATGCTGGGGAGTTGGTGACGAACAGGGAAGCCTGGAGTGCTGCAATCCATGGGGTTGCAAAGAGTCAGGCACAGCGGAGCAACTGAACTGAACTGATGCTGAAGCTGAAGCTCCAGTACTTTAGCCACCTAATGTGAAGAGCTGACTCATTAGAAAAGACCCTGATACTGGGAGAGATTGAAGGCAGGAGAAGAGAATGACAGAAGTCGAGATGGTTGGATGGCATCACCAACGCAACATGAGTTTGAGCGAGCTCAGGGAGATGTTGAAGGCCAGAGAAGCCTGGTGTGCTGCAGTCCAAGGGGTCACAAAGAGTCAGAACGACTGAACAACAAGAGGCTAGACAAGGAATTCAGGCAGGACTTTACTGCGGCCCCTGTCGCCCCAAGCGGGAGCAAAAATAGTAACAGGTTCCCTTTCTGGGGAAGAGCTGGGAGGGGAGGCTGGTGCCTTATTAGGGGTGAGGGCAAGGGTGTATCCAGGGTTTTGGCCAGAGGAGTTGCTTAGGTGTGTTCTGCCCACCCCTTTATAGTGTTGAGTGCAGGGGGCTACCCTGCCTTCTTAGCTCTCAACACCTGATTTTTGCTGCTGCAACCCAGGAAGGGATAGTTGGATTTTTTGGTCTTTTTATATCTTTTGGTCCAGAATTTGCCCTCACTACACACACACACACAGTTACTTGACTTTAATGGCATCATTTTTCTCATGCATAAGCCAAGCATAATAATAGCATACACTGCTTGCCTCATAGGGCTGTCAAAGGGCTCATAGTTGAACAGAGAAGTCATATTATGGCACTAGTTACAAAACTCTAAGTCACACCCTCAAGGTGTGGCTGAAAGAATCTCAGAGGCAGTACAATGTAATGATTGGGACCATAAACCACGGAGGTGTGTTCTGATCCTGTTACCAGTCAAGACACAGTTAGCTTCGTTGAAACTTAGTCCTCCATCAGTAAAATGGAGGTAATAATATTATACCTACAATGGCACCCCACTCCAGTATTCTTGCCTGGAAAATCCCATGGATGGAGGAGCCTGGAAGGCTGCAGTCCATGGGGTCTCTGAGGGTCGGACACGACTGATCGACTTCACTTTCACTTTTCACTTTCATGCATTGGAGAAGGAAATGGCAACCCACTCCAGTGTTCTTGCCTGGAGAATCCCAGGGACAGGGAGCCTGGTGGGCTGCCATCTATGGGGTCGCACAGAGTCCGACACGACTGAAGTGACTTAGCAGCAGCACAGGATTGTTATGAGGTTTAAATGAAATAATATGTTTAAAGTCCTTAATATTGTGTTCACTCATTGGCAAATTCACAGTCATTTGGATCTTTTATTGTTATTATAACTAAACCTACCTGAAAGAATAGAGAAAATGTTGAGCACAGCAGGACACTCCAGAGGCATTTGGCTTCTTTTCCACCACGTAAAGCTAACCTTCAGTGAGTTCTGTAATTGCACCCATTTTCATTACAAGGCTCACCCTTCCAGCTGTGGAGCTCTGGAGGAAACCTCTACTCAGTCCCCAGAAGTGGTGAACCCAGTAAGCCAGTGGGCATGTAAAAGCTGAAAGTAGCTGAGATCCGCTGTGTGAAAAGTTTTTTCCTGCCTCTGAGTCTCAGCCTTGCCCAACTAAGACCACCCACATTAACAAAATTCAATCTCACTTGTTATTAATCGGTGACCATCGAAAGACAAAGACCTTCATGATCTGGCCCTATCAAGCTTCACCTCACTTAAGAAGCCCAGCTATCAGGCAGAGTGACCAGGTAGCAGCCCCAGTAGCTCCTGCCACTTTCCCTGAAGAAGGCATTTAGTGGCAGAGACGTTCAGAAGGCAGCTCTGCACACTCGATTTGAATTGCACATCCACAAGCTTGTGATCTGGGGCCACTTTGTCAAACTCTTTGAGCCCTCTGTACTATTCAGTAAAATAGTGATAACAATAATAACCACCTCATATGGCTTTGGTGGGGCTTCCCAGGTGGCGCTAGTGGTAAAGAACTTGCCTCCCAACGCAGGAGACATGAGACACGGGTTCTAACCCTGGGTTGGGAAGATCCCCTGGAGCATGACCATCCACTCCAGTATTCTTGCCTGGAGAATCCCATGGACAGATGAGCCTGGTGGGCTACAGTTCATAGCGTTGCAAAGAGTCAGACACAATCAAAGCGACTTGGCATGCACACCGGCATGGCTTCTGTGAGAACCAAAGGAAGTAACAACTGGCGCTTAGCATGGTACCCTGCGTTTAATTGGCATTTAAGCATTGTTTAGTTCTTCCTGTGCTCTGTAGGGTCAGTCATTTCACCCTCTGCACCCACAGACCCATTGCAAGGCTTGGGGTCATGAGGAAGGTGTTTCTGGGCAATCTGAAAGAGGGTGTCTGCTCAAATAAGAGGCCTGCAGGGGCTGCAGGCAGTCCAGCGGGCAAGGATGAGCAATACAGCAGAGAAGGAAGGGAGCTTTCTCACCAGGGGGGAGGAGGGCTTGTGGTTACAAGCATCAGAGAGTGATTCAGCAGCCAGAGGAAACCATGAGAGGCCTGCCAGTCACCAGGCACCCAGGGCCTCCTTGTAAACTTTGTAAACTTTCAAGGTGAGAGAACAGCTGGGAGACCCTGAATAAGCTGCCCTCCACCCCAAGATAAGGAAGGTGGGGGCCTTTAGGGTTGAGGGAAGGGACAACCAGATCCCACTCACCAAAGGCCAGTCGGCCTGGCCAGCATTCAGGCTCTGCTTCCAGCCCCAGCTCAGACACACCTGTTCCCGCAAGGACGGGTGGGGGGTGGGGAAGACTGATGGGGAACTGGAACAGGGAGTCCATGAGGCTGATCCCTAGACCTCCCTGGGGCATGTCCACCTGTGTCGAGGGAAATTAGAGCAAGCAGGGAAATGTGAGCCTGCTGGCAATGGAGAGGGGAAAGGATACAGCCCTGCCCTACACCAGTCTCCCTCCCTTAGGCTGGACCAAGTCAAAAATCTCCTAACTTTCCAGGGCTTCCAGATTCCAAGAAGCAGAATTTTACCACTTGACGGGGAAAGAGAGTGTTGGGTTGGAGGAGTTGGGCGGTGGCTGGGGGCGGCAGGGGGTTGAGGGGGTGTCCCCCATGTTGAATACCTACTGTGTGTTCTCACCCATTCCTCACAATTATACAATGAGACTGGGAGTCCACCACTCTGAACAGATGAAAGTTGGAGGGTTCAAGAGGTTAAATGACTACAGAGGCTATGGAGCCTAATGATTAAGTTAGCTCCCTTTGTTTGACTGGGTTTTTTTTTTTTCTTTTTTTGGTGGCGGAGGTTGCCTAAAGAGCTTTGACATTTGATTGTCTGGATTTGAATCCAGGCTTTGCTGTTATTAGCTGTGTTACCCTTGGCAGGGTACTTACTCTCTGTTGCCTCCATGTTCTCATCCTTAAATTAAGGATAAAATTACATATTTCACAAAGCTGTTAGATTGTCAAGTGCATTAATATATGTAAAATGCTTAGACAGGGACTGGTGCAAAGTAAGAACTCAGGAAATACTGACTCTTATTCAGGCTGCTCATCAGAGATTCAAACTGAGTAAAACCAGAGACCCAAAACACTTTGCTGTACAGCAAAAATTAATGCAACATTGTAAATCAATTATTGTTGTTGTTCAGTAGCTCAGTCAAGTCCGACTCTTTGCAACTCAACAAACTGCAGCATGTCAGGCTTCCTGTCCTTCACCATCCCCCGAAGTTTGCTCAGACTCATTTCCATCGAGTCAATGATGCCATCCAACCACCTCATCCTCTGTCGTCCCCTTCTCCTGCCTTCAATCTTTCCCAGCATCAGGATCTTTTCTAAAGAGTCAATTCTTCGCATCAGGTGGCCAAAGTATTGGAGCTTCAGCATCAGTCCTTCCAATGAACATTCAGGACTGATTTCCTTTAGGATTGACTGATTTGATCTTCCTGCAGTCCAAGTGAATCTCAAGAGTCTTCTCCAACACCACAGTTCAAAAGCATCAATTCTTCGGCGCTCAGCCTTCTTTACGGTCCAGCATCAATTAAAAAGAAAAAAGACCCACAACGGTACCTTTGATCCAGCACCTTCCTTACTCACTCATAACCACTCCATTTCTGAAAGCTGCTCACCTTTACCGTCCCCTCAACCCAGAGCAGGGTCTTCCCTGGTGGCTCAGACAGTTAAGCGTCTGTCTACAATGTGGGAGACCCGGGTTCGATCCCTGGGTCGGGAAGGTCCCTGGAGAAGGAAATGGCAATCCACTCCAGTACTATTGCCTGGAAAATCCCATGGACAGAGGAGCCTGGTAGGCTACAGTCCATGGGGTCACAAAGAGTCAGACGCGACTGGGCGATCTTCACCAACCCAGAGCAAACCCTTTCTTACCATCTCCTCCAACCAGGCAGTCTTCCCTCTGCTCCCCAGGGCTGGGAGTCTCCTATACCCGCAAGGCAAATTCCAAAGTCTGGACTGGCTACTCCCTCCCTGGACTCCAGGTAGTACGTGCCTGTGGACCAATCTGCAGCTTGGGGGTCCAAATGGAAGCAGTGTCTGTGATTCATTCATTCATCAGATATTTGTTGAGTGCCAGACATTGGAGTAGATACTGGGAATGCTGTGGTGAACCAGAATAACACAGTCCCTGTGCACAGAGTAGGTGTCAGGAACAATAATAATTAATAAGCAATTAGTCTTGAAAGGAAACCTGGCCTCAAGGGTGACTTGGGACCAGGAAGGCACATATGTGATTCAGAAGTGGGAGAGCAGGGTACGCAGGAGCCCCAGTTTGGGAGGGAATGAGTCTCTGAGAGTTTGGCCAGACCCAGGCTGCGGATGGGAGCACCTCTGTGGACCCCGAATTTCTACTCTAGACCCTGAGGTTATTTCCAGGGTTGGTTTGTTGTCTCCTGTTTTGCAAACAGTGCGGCACAGCCTCCTCCTCCCTCCCCTCCCCTTCAGATCGAGGCTATTTATTCCTAGTGACAAGCCTGAGGATCCCAGGGGAGGTGGCCTCAAGGACCTGGAGGGGCCTTGTGTCCCTGGCAGGCGCCAGTGCTCCCTCCCAAGCAGGGCACAGGGAGGAAGTAGGAAGGTTGGAAACTGCAAAGGTCGGGGAGAAGGACTTCCCTCCACCGCCCCTCGCAAGCGCCCCATCCATGCACACTCCTCACACCCCTTCTTGAGAAGCTCAGAAATCGTGGGGCCTAGGATATGGGTCTCCCCTGGGCCTCAAAGGTCAAAACTATTCCTGGGCACTGTGGAGACCAAGGGAGGTCTTCTCTACTCCACCATGAGCTGGAGGCGAGGCAGCGGTTACTTCTGTTTTCGCCACTTTAGAGTTGTGAAATAAAGCCCTTTGAAGGTCAAAGCCTTAGAGAGGGGGTCCTTGCTTCATTCCTTGTTTCCGGAGAACACCTTGGTTCCCACTGCCAGGGACGTGACAGCAGGGTAAAAACCACCCCCTCCTCCAGGCTGGCCTAAGTCCTCTTTTACAAATTCGGGCTGAGTGTGATCCCTGGGGGCAAACTGGGAGGGGGCGGGAACACGAAGGAGGACTCTCTCGGTCCCCAAATGGACCTTGGTCTGCTGCCTCCGGGTAACCCTTGCCTAAGATTGAATGCAGCTAGCCGCTGGGGGCGGCGAGGGGAAGGGAGATGCGGGGGAAGGGGGCGAGATAGGAGGGAAGGGAAGGAGGCCAGCAAAAGCTGAAGGGAGGGGACTGGGGCGGGGTCCTGGCGGCCCTGGAAGGTTGGGAGAGCCAGGTTAGGCCGAGGGAGATGTGTATAAGAGACAGTCCGCACCCCGCGGGCAGGGGCGGCCGGGGGCGGGGTCCGGGCGGGGCGGGCCCCCGCGCTCACTTCCTCGGGGAGGGATTGGGGCCGCGCTCCCACTCGCCCACACAGTCCGTGTGCCGCCGGCAGAGTGGCCGGCTGCTCGCTCGGCCCCGGCTCGGCCCAGCTCGCTGGTAGGAGTCGCCGAGGGACGCGGCCCCGGCTGCCCATCTTCCCGCCCCCGCGCGTGAGCGCCGCGCCCCGCTCCCGCCGCCCGCTTCGAGGTGAGCTCCCCGCCGCGCCTGGCTCCCCATCCCCGCTCCCGGCCCCCGCCCTCGGGCGGGAGGGGAGAGACGGTCAGCCGGGGGTTAAGGGTAGCCGCAGCCCCCGCCCTCTGCCCCGGGCTCCCGCCTGGGTCCGGCCGCGGGCGCCGGGAACACGCTGGAGCCGGTGGCGCGCGGACGCCGATCCCCGGGAGCGCCCCTCGGACCTCACCGCCCCGGGCCGCCTGGCCGGGGCGGGGGCTGCTACGCGAGTTAGGCGGGGGAGGGGGTCAAGTTTCAAATGGAAAAGCGAGAATCGAGAGAGACCGAGGGAGAGGGTTCGAGAAACCGGCTTCCAGAAAGCCCGGTGGGAGCGGAAGACCGAGACTGGACAGGAGCGGCGGCGAGCTTAGACCGGAGGGTGCAGAGATACCCGAAACAGGGACAGAGGCTGGGGCGCAGGTCACCAGGAGGCGGACCCGAGGCTTTGGGACGGGCCCAGGTTTTGTGGAGCGGAGCACTTTAGGAAAAAAGCATGCAGTGACCCCAGACGGGTTGTCGGCCCGCTCTAGGGCCTTGGAGGGTTCAGCGCAAATGAAGGGCCCCGGAGCTTAAACTTCATTAGTCTTGTGGTCATCCAGCCTCAGAGAGACCTAGAGAGACATCCAGAGACTGGAGGCAGACACTCAGACATACAGAGATGCTAAGAGATAGAGAAGGGCCGTTGGTAAGGACCGAGACATTCCACCCTTTGGAGACACTGAGATGCCAAGATTTGGGTGAGCGGAGGTAGAAATCCACAGACGCTGAAGTTGGGAGATAGCCGGTCAGAGATACTGACAAAAAACATACAGACAGCTGCTGAAGTACAGACACAGACGTCCGGAGTGGAGCAGAGTTAGACGCCGAGAGACAGATGTCATGGAGGGACGGTGGTGACAGTTTCCAGGACAGACCCGAAGGACTCAGGCCCCGAAAGATTGGGAGGCGAGGACGTGGGGCAGCGGACCTGAGACAGTAAGACACCAAGAAGGAGCCTCACACGCTGCTGGAGACAGCCCCAACTTATTTTTAAACTCCAATCTTGGACGCTCTGCTTCAGCCCTGGGGGACCTGGGGTGAATGAACTGTTCCTCTTCTGTCCCCAGAGCAGCTGCTGGATCCTGCTTCCCAACCCCCCTTCTCCCAAACTGCTCTGACTCCCAGGCCCCATGGTGGAAGGAGGCGGGGAGAAGAGAGTGAAGAGTTTGGGGTTGATGCCTGGTAGCAAGGATGAGGTGGGGGGAGTTTGATTTCTCCCCTCAAGTGCCTTGTCATCTCCTGAAAACTGGGGGAGGAGGGATCAGTTCTGATTGTGAGTCACAGCTGTGGGACCTGGCCAGGATCCTCATGGACAGTGTGGGGTAGAGGGGGGCAAAGGGGTTGAGCGGTTGGCGTGGGTACTTGGAAAGACTTCTGGATGTCTTCCAGTCTCAGGACCGGCAGCTGGGGAGAAGAACCAGGCTCTTGTACAAGTGACATCACCCAGCACCTCCTGTCCCCCTGCTCTTAAATGCTGACCACCCCCTCCCCCACCGTTTCTAGGGAAATCGGAAAGGGCTCCCAGCTGGGAGGCAGGGGACCTGGGCTCTCTGATACCTGAGTGACTGTGGGCATGCTTCTGTCTTTTCCCTGGCCTCTGTACTCAGCTGTAAAGTGAGGATGATACCCTATCCTGCCTGCCTTATGTGTGATCTGATAGATGGTGGGGGCTTCCCTGGTGGCTCAGCCGTAAAGAATCCGCCTGTAATGTTGGAGCTGCAGGAGATACGGGTTCAATCCTTGATTTGGGTGAGCGGAGGTAGAAATCCACAGACGCTGAAGTTGGGAGATAGCCGGTCAGAGATACTGACAAAAAACATACAGACAGCTGCTGAAGTACAGACACAGACGTCCGGAGTGGAGCAGAGTTAGACGCCGAGAGACAGATGTCATGGAGGGACGGTGGTGACAGTTTCCAGGACAGACCCGAAGGACTCAGGCCCCGAAAGATTGGGAGGCGAGGACGTGGGGCAGCGGACCTGAGACAGTAAGACACCAAGAAGGAGCCTCACACGCTGCTGGAGACAGCCCCAACTTATTTTTAAACTCCAATCTTGGACGCTCTGCTTCAGCCCTGGGGGACCTGGGGTGAATGAACTGTTCCTCTTCTGTCCCCAGAGCAGCTGCTGGATCCTGCTTCCCAACCCCCCTTCTCCCAAACTGCTCTGACTCCCAGGCCCCATGGTGGAAGGAGGCGGGGAGAAGAGAGTGAAGAGTTTGGGGTTGATGCCTGGTAGCAAGGATGAGGTGGGGGGAGTTTGATTTCTCCCCTCAAGTGCCTTGTCATCTCCTGAAAACTGGGGGAGGAGGGATCAGTTCTGATTGTGAGTCACAGCTGTGGGACCTGGCCAGGATCCTCATGGACAGTGTGGGGTAGAGGGGGGCAAAGGGGTTGAGCGGTTGGCGTGGGTACTTGGAAAGACTTCTGGATGTCTTCCAGTCTCAGGACCGGCAGCTGGGGAGAAGAACCAGGCTCTTGTACAAGTGACATCACCCAGCACCTCCTGTCCCCCTGCTCTTAAATGCTGACCACCCCCTCCCCCACCGTTTCTAGGGAAATCGGAAAGGGCTCCCAGCTGGGAGGCAGGGGACCTGGGCTCTCTGATACCTGAGTGACTGTGGGCATGCTTCTGTCTTTTCCCTGGCCTCTGTACTCAGCTGTAAAGTGAGGATGATACCCTATCCTGCCTGCCTTATGTGTGATCTGATAGATGGTGGGGGCTTCCCTGGTGGCTCAGCCGTAAAGAATCCGCCTGTAATGTTGGAGCTGCAGGAGATACGGGTTCAATCCTGGGAAGATCTCTTGGAGAAGGGAATGGCAACCCACTCCAGTATTCTTGCCTGGAGAATCCCATGGACAGAGGAGCCTGGTGGGCTACAGTACATAAGGATGCAAAGAGTCAGACACGACTGAAGTGACTTAGTGTGTACGCATAGATGGTGGGTGGGCTTTGTGAGAGGCAAAAGAGCATGCAGGTGTGTATACCTGCACACCTATGTTGGAGCTTTCAGAATTATGCTCACTGGAGTCAGACTTGCCCCACTGGTCTCAGGGAGCCCCGTAGCCTGGGCCTGTTTGGTTTCCCCAGCAGAACTAGGGGGTTCCCTTTTAGTTTTCTCCCCAGGCCCACCCTGAGAATGTCAAGGTCAAGTCCCAGCCCAGCCCCCTGACCCAGGCCTGGCTGAGAAACTGTAGTCTGACCCCAGTATGAGTAAGGGGCTAATAATATCAATAAAAACACTAAGAACTATCATTTACTGACTATTTAGTATCTCCCAGTTGCTTTCCAGGTACCATCAGATTTTCTTTTTCATCATACCCAAGTCTGGCAACAGCCCGAGGAGGAAGGAGGTAGTATTAGATGGGAAAACCAGCTGAGGGAGCCTAAGTGACTTGCTCGAAATCACCTAAGTTTATATTTCACAGTTCAGGCCTTTACATACCACATGCTGCAGCCGTTTAACCAGCCATTCTGAGCTGCAAGTTTGTGGGCAGGTGTCAGATGTGGGTGTCTGAGTCAGGTGTAGGGGTGTGTGTGTGCTGGTGGGGGCAGCGGCTGAGCGCCATCTGGCAGACTGAGCAGTCTCCCCCGCACCCCCCTACCAGCCATGGAGGAATAAAGACCGGCTCCCTTTAGCTCCCCAGCCCTGCCAGGGAAAGGGGGAGGGGGGAGGGGCAGAAAAAGGGCAGAGACAGGTGGGCCTTGAGAGTGCCCTTCACTCTGTCCTCATCGGAGCCCAGCTGGACAGACTAGGGGACCAGGGAATTCTGGGAGAGAAGCCGAAGCCACGCCCATTCCCTATTTGGGGTGCCCCTGTCTCAGAGTGGTGACTGCCTCCCAGGGGGCGGACCTAGGACTAGTCTGGGCCTGGGAACGTGGTTGCCGGGGGCCAAGCCAGGAAGGAAGGGAAGGCCCAGGGCTCTCCCAGAGAGATACATGGCCACTCTCCATCTGTGCGGCTCCCTGCTGCCCAGTGGCCGGCGGCCCAGGCCCCCCTCAGATGTTGGGCCAGAAGAAACTAGGCCTGAATGGTGGAGAGTGGACTCCACCCTCCAGCATAGCCCCCAGCCCGGGAGTCTCCACTCTGAAGACCCCAGCCCCTGGTGGCTCCTGGCCTGGCGTATGAACTGAGTGTCCTCCCGTGACAGAAGGGTAGCTGTAAGCTCGAGCCACCCCTTCAGAAGAGCCAGGCCCTCCAGGCCTGGGGCATCCGCTGGTGCCTAGAGTCTGAGCAACGCTTGTTGCTAGAATTTCCTGCTGGGGGTGCCTGAGGAAAGGAGGGCTCTTCCTTCAACTTGAGCCAGGCCAGGCTCTGGGGACTGCCAGTTCCTGGGGTCTAATGGGGGAGTGGGTTGGTGGCTCCCTTTGTGCTCCTCAGTTTCATCTGCAGCTGTGAGAAGATCCCCTTCCTCGGGTCCTGGTGGTTCCTCTCCACCCAAGGTCCCAGTCTTCAGAGAGCAGGCTTCTTGACGGAGCAGGCTGGGGTGGGGAGCTCTGAATTTGGGGCTTGAGATGGGAACGAGGGGCAGTAGAAGGGACCGGGAACCCCACTTCCTAATCCTCCCTACTCCCCAAGCTCCTGCAGAGGCAGCTGTGTGGATGACCTCATCCCACAAACATGCTTTGTTCCTGAGAAAATGGAAAGTGTCTGAGGTTTGGTGGGGGGCTGGGTGTCTGCAGCAGCAGCTCTCCGTGCTCCCCCTTGCCTGACTCCCCACCCTAGAGGGGGCCTGACTGGAGAGGAAATGTCTTCAGTGGCTCCCACTCTCTCGCCCTTCACGCCCCCAGCCCCAAACCCTTAGAAAAGCTGGAGATTGGCTGTCTTCTTCCAGAGGCAGGGGGAAGGAAATAATGACCCAGGGGATGGAAAGATTCTGGGGCTCTGCAGGCACTGCCAGGAGTGATGCCCAGCAGGAGAGAGGGCAGAAGGCACGCTGCATCGTCGCCTGTTCCCCTCTCTGTCCCCAAGCATCTCGTTTCCCTTTTTTCTCCCCTGTTGCTGGCAAAACCTGACAGCTGACCATCTGTGCTGTCCCAGCTGCTGCAGATGTTGCCGGCCAAGGCTGCCCAAGCTGATGTGGCCAAAGATGCAGAGGGAAGTGGAGTGGGGTGAGGGCAGAGGGTCCAGCTGGGGAAGCTTGACTGTGTCCAGCTTGCAGGATTTCCTTCCTGGTTAAACCTGGGCTGAGCCTCTGAAGTCCTTGTTGCTGGATTCTCCTGGGAAGGGAGGCCCAATGTCATTTCTCCCATCAGCCTCCTCCACCTCTACCATTCACTGGCCTAGCATCCTTCTTACACTCTGCTGTTTCCTGAATGGGACTGAGGCAGGGAGAGGGGGGTGGTGCAAACAGCCCCATTGTCATTCCAAAGCTCCCCACTCCAGGGCTCTGGGTATGTCCCTTCCTGGGAGTACTGGTGAGAGTACTGTTGATATGGGAGAGGGTAGGGTGACTCCTTGCACCCTTTTGGAGACAGTAAAGACAGTGGAGGCTAAACTCAGGCTAAATGTAGGGGCAGGAAATGAGTCACTGACCCAGGAAAAGCCCCCTCCCCCTAGTTCTGCCAGGGCCCAGATAAGAAAAGAACTTCTGCTTCCTGATTTTTTCCTGACTCCCCTCACCCCCAACGTTAAATACAGAAATAAACATGCAGGACTCTTGTGTTCCCAGAAGCACCCATTCCCCGTCACCATCTGCTCTGACCTGGCATTTCCTATGCCTAGTCTCTTGTTCTTTTTTTTAAGGCAGTGTGGCTAAGCCACAGCTCCTCGGGGTGACCCCTGCCCCACCTTGTGCCCTTAACAGGGCTCACTCACAGCCACCATGAGCGAAGCCTTTGACTGTGCCAAATGCAGCGAGTCCCTGTACGGGCGCAAATACATCCAGACAGACGATGGCCCCTACTGCGTGCCCTGCTATGACAACACCTTCGCCAACACGTGTGCCGAGTGCCAGCAGCTGATCGGGCACGACTCACGGGTAAGGACTGGACCACGCGGGGCAGGGAGTGGGTGGAAGCTGGCAGGAGGGGGCAAATGCGCCAGCACCCTTGCCGTGCTCCCCCCAGGAGCTGTTCTACGAAGACCGCCACTTCCACGAGGGCTGCTTCCGCTGCTGCCGCTGCCAGCGCTCCCTAGCCGATGAGCCCTTCACCTGCCAGGACAGCGAGCTGCTCTGTAACGACTGCTACTGCAGTGCCTTCTCCTCGCAGTGCTCTGCCTGCGGAGAGACCGTCATGCCCGGTATGTTCCCAGGGGCTCGCTGTGCGTGGGACTGGCATGCCTGGCATCTGTATAGCATCCGTGCATGTGCGTGGGACTGGCATGCCTGTCTGAGGCTTGATAAAGAGCTGCCCATGCCACACGTTCCTGGAAATTGTGTGCAGGATCTGTTGTGCCTATTTGCTCTTTGGAGCTTAGCACGTACAAGGACTGACATGCACGATACACACCTGGGGAATTAACACATTTGGCACACGTAGTGTACTGAGACTGTCAGTGTTTGTTGCATTGGGGCTGTGTGCAAAGACAGAAAAGACAGATACATAGAGGACTTAACATGGGTGGTGACCTGCATGGCTGATAGAATGTGAGGATTTAGAACACATAGAGATTGGCATGATGAGGATATGTCAGGGCTTCTTATGTACTGAATCTATCATGTCCAAGACTTTAGACTCGCTTGCCTCGTAGATGGGGTCTTTGTGTGTGTGCTCACACTATCACATCTGGTGTATAAGGACTTGCTTAGCATATACTGAGTCATCGCGCCCATCACCTGGAGCCCTGGTAGCAGCTGAGGTCATCATATTCTGGGACATGTGGGGACTTCACTTAGGCCAAACCCTCAGGTCACGTGCTCAGCCAGCATGTCTGGTGTTGGGGGAAAGTTAGCATGTGCAACATACGAGGTGGGGACCCTGGTGAAAATGCATGGACACCACCTTCAAGGCTGCGGGAGCAGCAGGGACCCTCCTGGAGGGTAGCAGAGGGTGGCACTCAGGAGCTTGGGACACAGCCTCTGACGGGACCCCTGTCCCCCACAGGGTCCCGGAAGCTGGAGTACGGAGGCCAGACGTGGCATGAGCACTGCTTCTTGTGCAGCGGCTGTGAGCAGCCGCTGGGCTCCCGTTCCTTTGTGCCCGACAAGGGCGCTCACTACTGCGTGCCCTGCTATGAGAACAAGTTTGCTCCTCGCTGCGCCCGCTGCAGCAAGGTGGGAGCGGCGTGGAGCTCCACTGCACTCAGGGGAGGGGGTGAGCAAGGCTCTGTTGCGGGGTGGGAATCCCCACGCCTCGCCCCCTGCTGACAGAGGCTGCCCCCACAGACGCTGACACAGGGTGGCGTGACATACCGTGACCAGCCCTGGCATCGAGAATGCCTGGTCTGCACTGGGTGCCAGACGCCCCTGGCAGGGCAGCAGTTCACCTCCCGAGAGGACGATCCCTACTGTGTGACCTGTTTTGGAGAACTCTTTGCACCGAAGTGCAGCAGCTGCAAGCGCCCCATCACAGGTGGGTCGGGGGGTCCAAAGACGGAGTGGGTCAGGTGTAGGCGGGGGCCAGGGGACCTGGTCTCGGTGAGGCCGAGGGACAGGGCCGCCCTGCAGACGGCAGCGCTGATCCTCAGCCTCCCTCCAGGGCTCGGCGGAGGCAAGTACGTGTCCTTCGAAGACCGCCACTGGCACCACAGCTGCTTCTCCTGCGCCCGCTGCTCCGCCTCCCTGCTGGGCCAGGGCTTCGTGCCGGACGGAGACCACGTGCTGTGCCAGGGCTGCAGCCAGGCAGGGCCCTGAGCCAGGGCTCCGGGACTAAGGCTCCTTCTCCAGACCGCCTCTGGGACCCAGCCTCTCCCCAATTTGGGGCTCCCCTTGGGCTCCAGGATTCAGCCTCCCCACTCCAGCGTCCTCAATCTGGTACTTCCTGACCCAGGGCCCCCAAACTTGGGCTCTCCCAGAGCCTTCATCATTCAAATCCCTTCCTCAAACCTGAACTCCAGAACTCTGTCCTCTCCCTTCAGGTCGGGCTTGCTTCCCAGACCAAGCCCTTTCCCCAAATCAGGGCTCTGGGACCCAATCCCCCTTCAATGTAGACTTGTCTACAAAGACTTTAGGTCTCCTTTGGGTGCCTGAGAGGTCCTCGAAAGTCGAATATACTCAGGCTTGACGCTCCCCACCCCTGCCCCACTGGGATCCCCAAGGATGGGGCTGTCTGGGGCAGCACTGGTTAGGGGGGTCCTAGGGTACAGGTTTTTGCTCATCCTGTGTGTGGGTGTTTTCTCTTTTCATTTCAGCTCCATTTTGCCCAGAGATGGGCAGAGGGGTGGGTTTGGCCTGCCCCCCCTGTTTCAGATTCTGCAATAAAGCAGTATGAGAAAGTGAAGGCCTCTGTTTGGCTGGGGGTGGAGGGAGCGGGCGGAGGTCGGTGGAGGGGCACAGGAAGGTTCCTTCGCATAGCTAGGGACTCGGAGGTTCTTCCCACCTCCTCCCTGCAGGACAGAAGGAAGCTCCAGGCGGGGTGGGAAATCTCTCCCGAGAAAGGGGATCCCCGCCGCCGCTACCGTCCCTCTCTGGCTTAGCCAGCCTCCCTTCCACCTCCCCCGCCTGCTGGCAAAGGGCTTTTTCCTCCAGTGAGGAAGGGAGGGATTTAGGGAGTTTGCGGACCGGAGCCGGGGCGGGGGCGGCTGGTGTTGGGTTCTCCGCCAGGTACAAGTCACTCCCCTCCCTTAACAGCCCCCCACGAACCCCACGGAGCATCCAGTGCGAATCCCGTCTGGGCCCAGACCCTCAGCCCCCTTCCCCCTCTTTCCTAGGATTAGTGGAGGCGGCCCGGGATCCGCTCGCGGCTGCACGTTTTTTGCCAAAAAAGGCAACGATGCAGCTGCACGCGCCGCGGGAACATCTGGATCCGATTCCCGGCATGAATGGGTCATGGCCCCGCCCCACCGTGATTCAAGGGCGGGGTGTGGGGGGTGGGGGGCTGTCCCCCAAAATGAGGCGATGGGGCGGAGCGCTGCTCCCCACTCCCGGCGTCCGACTCCCCTGCCCCTGCGCTCTCGGCGGCCTGCGGTGTGGGCTCCGCGGTCTAGACTGGCGGAGCCCGACTCGTGCGCCCTGGCGGCCGGCGCGGGCTGAGCCACTGACGTCCCTCCCGCGGCCCACCCCCGGGTGGGGGGCCCCCGGCAAGGCAGGCGGGCGGGCGGGCGAGCGGACCTCCAGCGCCCAGTGGGGGAGGGGCCCACCGGGCCGGCAGAACCGCGTGATTATATGTATCTGAAATGAAATCCTCTCCGAAATTCTATGGGGCGGGCGTTTTTCCATTTCACGGAAGTGGAGACTCTACTTGTCAAGTTCCCGAAATAGGTAGATCCAGGGTTCTACTTTCCACGCTGCCTTCCCGGATCAATCTGAATCCTAAACTTTGACATTTTCAACAAACCTTGATGAATGCCCAGCCCACCATGTGTGCTTATCATTAATGATTGTATGTTGATATTTTCGTCTCTCTTCCACCATCCTCTCAGGGTTGGATTCACGCCTGCCTTGCTCACCCCTCCACACTCAGCCTCCGGCACTTAACTACATGTTCAATAAAGAACTTACCGAGGAAGAGTAGTCCAAGCATAGAAAACAGCTAATGCAAAGACCTGGGGGCCTGAAAAAACATATGGTGTATTTTGAGGAAGCAGCAAGAAATTTCATTTGGAGGAAGTACCCAAAGACTAAAGCAGCAGGCAGCAGCCAGGTCATGAAACGCTGAAAGCCAAGTGAAGCAGACCTCACCCTGTGGGTAGACCAGGCAGTGGAAATCTTTAAGCAGGGGCGTGAGATGATCACTTCGCTGCATAGTGAATAATGGATTGGCGGGGTAAGACGAGCAGGCTGGGGAGGAGGCTGGTGCAGTGATCCAGGTGAGAGATAATGAGACAGGTGGCAGCTGGAGTGGAAAAGACAGGACTTGGTGACCGGTCTGAAGGAGTGAGGAAGGAGAAGGTTTCAGGGGAAGGAAGGCATCAGGTGAATGGTGCTTAGGTGACCCACCCACCTAAGAGGAAAGGGATGTGCAAGTACAATAACGGGTCATTGATTTCAAGATAAATACATTTTTCAGATTTATGACCTAAGAAACCCAGATGCAACCATATAATCGACCATGTGACATAGCTTAATTGAAAAAAAAATTTTTTCTTTCTTTCTTAATCGACCATGAAATAATCGTGGGGTTAACACTTGATAGTGTCTCATATGTGATGAAATATGGTAAATCCCAAACCTTTACCCTCCACCCCCACACACACACCTCAAAAGATACACACACTGAGTCTCTGCAATCCAGAAGAGGAATTTCTTACCTCTCTCCCAGAGGTGCAGGAAAAATTTCTGGGAATTTGTTGTATCTGGGGGTCCTATCCCTAAGTTGGAGGTCTTGCTTAAATTTTTAGACACTAATATAACCTTCACAACACCTCATGAGCAAGCAGGACAAGCGTCATTATCTCTGTTATTTTTCAAATTTTCAAAAACAAAAAATTCATGCTTATTGTAGAAAAACTGAAGAATATCAAAAGAAGAAGGTAAATTACGAATAACCCCTTCATATATTATGACCTCCTAGTTCTTTTTTGTTCGGAGAAGGCAATGGCACCCCACTCCAGTCCTCTTGCCTGGAAAATCCCATGGATGGGGGAGCCTGGTGGGCTGCAGTCCATGGGGTCGCTGAGGGTCGGACACGACTGAGCGACTTCAGTTTCACTTTTCACTTTCTTGTATTGGAGAAGGAAAGGGCAACCCACTCCAGTGTTCTTGCCTGGAGAATCCTGGGGACGGGGGAGCCTGGTGGGCTGCCGTCTGTGGGGTCACACAGAGTCGGACACGACTGAGGTGACTTAGCAGCAGTAGCAGTTCTTTTTTGTTAAGCAAGCATGTGCATATATGTATTTTCATACTTAGTTTTAAATGTATTTTTAAACGGAAAAAGTAATATATATGTGTAGGAAAATTTTTCATGCTGTACTTTGGACATATACAAAGAAAAATTTCCCTCACATTCCAGAGCTTCCAGTCTGTCTCCTCATAAACAACAATGGTTTACTGTTACTTTATATCTTTCTGGAAATGATCTCTTTGCATGTCTATTTTTATATAAATTGTTGTGCCTCTAGTTGTTGTCACTCTGTATGACCATCTTTCCACCTGAGTTCATACAGACTTTGTAAACATCTTTATTGAGATATGTTACATATCATAAAATTCATTCCATTTGAGTGTACAATTCAATTGAGTTCAGCAAATTTAATAGATTTGTGCAACTATCACCACAATTCAATTTTAGAATTTGCTGCTGCTGCTAAGTCACTTCAGTCGTGTCCGACCCTGTGCGACGCCACAGACAGCAGCCTCCCAGGCTCTTCTGTCCCTGGGATTCTCCAGGCAAGAATACTGGAGTGGGGTGCCATTTCCTTCTCCAATGCATGAGAGTGAAAAGTGAAAGTGAAGTCGCTCAGTCGTGTCCGACTCTTCACAATCCCATGGACTGTAGCCTACCAGGCTCCTCTGGCCATGGGATTTTCCAGGCAAGAGTATTGGAGTGGGTTGCCATTTCCTTTTCCAAGAGTTTTTCTGTCACCTCCAAAAGATTGCTTTTGCATTTCCTTTCCGTCTCACCTCTGGCAGCAGGCAACCACTCACCTACTTGCTGTCTCTATAGATTTGCCATCTGGACGTCCACTAATGTGTTTTTTTTTTTTTTGCGTGTCTGCTTTCTTTCACATAACATGATGCTTTCATGGTTCATCCATATTGTAACACTCCTTTATTGCTGAATAATGTTCCATTGTATGGATACACCATATTTGGTTTGTATATTTACCAGTTAATGACTTTGGGGGTTGCAGCTTTGTTGATAATGAATAGTGCTGCTATGAATGTCTGCACATATGGACATAGGTTTTCATTTCTCCAGCTGGATGTGGGCATATAGACTTGTTTCATTCTTTTTTATTTTTCCAGTTATATAGTATTTTACTGCTTGAATGCACTATATTTTATTTAACCAGTCCCTCGGGTTTCCCAGGTGGCACTAGTGGTAAAGAACGTGTCTGCTAATGCAAGAGACATAAGAGATGTGGGTTTGATCCCTGGATGGGGAAGATCCCCTGGAGGAGGGGATGGAGACCCACTCCAGTATTCTTGCCTGGAGAACCCCTTGGACAGAGGACCCTGGCGGGTTATGGTACATAGGGTCGCAAGGAATCGAACATGACTGAAGCGACTTAGCACGCACGCAGCACTGCTGATAGACAATTAGGTTGTTTCCACATAACAAAAGAGAGGAAGGGAAGGAGAAAGAAAAGAATAAAGGAAAGGAGAAAAAACCCGCGATCATCCCCATTTTACTGAGGGAAAAACGTTGTCACAGGTCACACTGAGCTGGAGACTCAAGTTCCGGTTCTTCAGCTCCCATCCGTGCTCGTCAGCTACTCAGTCCAGGTCCCTACCCTCCCGGCCGCACAGCTAGGGAAGTCCCCGCCGGCCAGGTCGGATTCCTTAACGCCAGGCTGGTGGATTTCTGTGTGCCCCCTAGAGGCACCTGCAAATCGTTCGGTATCGCGCCACACACCTCCGGCCAGCAGGGGGCACTGCAGCAGTCTCCATAGCACGGACTGGGTCTTAGCGGTGCTCACTTTTCCTCGAGTCCCCGAGGAACTTCCGGCAACCGCGGAACTTTGGTGCCGCCGGACTCGTAACTTGCGGACGCGGGCGCGCAAGGCGGCAGGGGTTGTTTCCGGTCGGGTCGGTGGTCTGGCTTGAGTTGGGGCGGCGGCGGGGGAGGAGGAGGAGGAGGGAAGATGGAAACGATTCTGGAGCAGCAGCGGCGCTATCATGAGGAGAAGGAACGGCTTATGGATGTCATGGCCAAAGAGATGCTCACTAAGAAGTCCACGGTGAGTGGGCCTGGGCAGGGGCTACCGTGAGGCCGGGCCCCCTGCCCGGGTGTAACCTCAGAGCTTTTTCAGCCCTCAGACCCGCCCCGCCCCGAGCCCTTCGGGGGAGTCCCGCCCCGAGCTCGGGCCTGGGTAACCTTTCCCCGGGGCCCAGCGCCCAGAGGCCTCTGCTTGGGCCGCTAGACCCGAGCGGGTAAGCCTCGCCCTCGGGCGGCCTTCCCAACTCCAGAATTCCGACTAACGGCGTATATGTCACCGTTTGCCTTTCTTCAGCTCCGGGACCAGATCAATTCTGACCACCGCACACGGGCCATGCAAGATGTGAGTGTCCCGCTGTCCGCTTCTCTTTCGGCGCGGTGGACTGGAAGAGGAGGGAGGGGTGCGGGAACAAAGGTAGCCGATTGGCCAGTCGAGGGGTTTGTATCCCTGCCGAATGTACGCGCGCCGCCAACCCTGAGGATGCTTAACCATCCTTACTCCCTTCTCCGAATGGAGTACTCTTACTCATTTTTAATTACTAAAGAAGATCCCCTTTACAGCATCCTGTGTCCCATGGATGTGCAAAGAGTAGTTATGAGGTGTCAATGCCTCGGGCTTAGAAGGTACTCTCTTTCTCCCCCATAGAAAAGAATAAAGACCCTAATCAGAGTTTCTGAATTAGGGTAGATAGATACTACAAGCCCCTAATCCCTTATCTAGATTCCCAAATCCAAAGTACTCTGAAAACAAAAGATGTTTTAATTTGCTTTGGAAATTATTTGGTGGCAAAAATCTGACTTGATCTGATCAGATGAGACGTTTTTTATGGTCTTTATCCCATTTAATAAATAACATAACTTTCACTGCAGAACTAATTAATGTGTTTTCCAGATCCCACTAGGGATATTTCATGTAGTACCTTCTTGAATTCCAAATTCTGAAACAAATCTGCTTCCAAAAGTTTTGGAGAATGGGCTGTGTACTTGTGCCATCCTGAATTTGAATCCAGAGGAAGCTGTGTGGTGTTTTACTTAGCCTGAGCATTCCTTAGTCAAGCCTTTTGAAATAGTGGAAGTCAACATGGACTACCCTTTTATCTTTGAGAGTCTTTGAGGGGAACTGCTGTTTTCCGAAGGGTGACTCTCACATGGCTCTCTTTTACAATACTTCTTCTGTTGTTTAGTTGTTAAGTCGTGTCCGACTCTTGCAACCCAATGGACTGTAGCTCCTTCGGCTCCTCTGTCCATGGGATTTCCCAGTCAAGAATGCTAGAGTGGATTACCTTTTCCTTCTCCCGACCCAGGGATCCAACCCACGTCTTGTGCATTGGCAGGCAGATTCTTTACCACTGACCCATCAGGGAAGCCCATGACTCTTCTAGGGAAAGTTAGATATGGGAACTCTGCCACCCCTCAGAACACATTTCTTAGGTAATCTTCAGAGTGACCTGTTTTAAAAATTAGCTAGGAGCCAGTGTTGTCTGTTAAGGCTATCAGAAAGCATAAGAACTTTTAACACCACATCTCTTGAAGTTTTCCTGAGATTTGACTATAGAGCCTTTGTTGGTTGCTTGGGTCTCAGTTGTACAGACGGATTGCTTCATTCTGATGGATTTGTGTTTGCCTTTCAGAGGTACATGGAAGTCAGTGGGAATCTGAGGGATTTGTATGACGACAAGGATGGGTAAGTCACAGTCACATTCAGTCCAGCAGTTACTGCTTTTGAGGGGCCATGGTTAAAGGACTGACTTTGTGCTCCATGTTTTCTGGATTTTTTTCTGAAATTGCAGCTTACGAAAAGAGGAGCTCAATGCCATTTCAGGACCCAATGAGTTTGCTGAATTCTATAATAGACTCAAACAAATAAAGGAATTCCACCGGAAGCACCCAAATGAGGTATGACCTTGCAAAGTTTTTTCTCCAGACCTGTCCAAAGAGTATACAAAGGACATGTGTTAGGAAAATGGAGATTGCCATTCAGGTGTCCTTTCAAAAAGGAACTTACCAGTTAGCTATAAGCAGCGTAGTTAGGTGACATCCTGCAACTCCAAGTTCTTTCAGAATTTCCCTCAGCTTGAAGCTAAAGCCATTCTCTTCTTGGGCTCCCAGGTGGCTCTCATGGTAGCGAAGCTGCCTGCTAATTCCCTGGTGGCTCAGGGCTAAAGACTCTGCCTGCACTGCAGGAGCTGCAGGTCCAATCCCTGGGTCAGGAAGATCCCCTGGAGGAGGACATGTCAACCCACTCCAGTATCCTTGCCTGGGAAATGCCATGGGCAGAGGAGCTTGGCGGGCTACAGTCCATAGGGTCGTAAAGAGTCGGACGTGACTGAAGCGACAGAGCACACATGTTCCTGGGCAGCCCCTAACCAGTGGCTGAACACAGTGCGGTGGGCGGGGGTATCACAGCCTGGTTATTTCTGCCCAGTGTGAGACTTTCAGTGAGATTTTGTCATATCTGCATTGTGGTCTAGGCTCTCTCTGCTCCATCCTTCCATCCTGCTCGCTCTCTTTTTTTTTTTTTTTTGGTGGCCACACCTCATAGTTCATGGGATCTTAGTTCCCCGAACAAGAATCAGAACCGTGGCCCCAGCATTGGAAGCATGGAGTCTTAACCACTGGACCACCAGGGAAGTCCTTTCCTTTTTATCTTTCATGGGTAATCCCTCTCCTCCTGCCCCCACCACTCCACTGGCCAATAAACCACTTGTGTTCCTATCTTGAAATCTGCTGCCTGGAGGAACCAACTAACACAAAGAGGCTTTAGTCACGTCCATTGATCACTACCCCTTCATGATTCAGCCCAGAGACCAACTCTTTCATGAAAATTGCTTCCTAGTCTATCTCACTCCTAGTTAATCCCAGTTAATCCTTCCTTTCTTTATGATCTTCTCATGTTCTCTGACAATGAATGTCTGCCCCACTGTACTGTAAAATTATAAGGAGCAGGGATTACATCTCAGCTGTTGAGAACTCATTAAACATCTTGCACAACTGACCAAAGGAATTCCAGGGCAAAGGGGGAGTGAGGCATGGCTGTAGCAGCGGAGAGAGGGGTCAGTAGTTGCACTGAGCGTTTATGACTCTGTAACTGAAAAGTTGTTTTTTCCCTTGATAGAAATAAGAAAGAAAGAACCCATTTGTACTGGAAGTGGATTTTTATGTATGTAGATTTTCAGGTGATGATAGACCTAGGTGGAAGTGTCCTATGAGCAGTTGAAGTTAGTGACTGGGGCTTGAGAATTATCACATGGACTTGATGGCTGAAGCCGTGAATCATGGCGCTCTGGGAGGGAGAGGGAGTGTGAAGGGGGACTCAGCTTCTGTGTGCCTTGGGGCCCTCACAGTAAGGCACCTCACGGAAAGGGGGCCTGGGAGCCTCCAGCACAGGTCTGCTGGCAGCTCCAGGCCGTGTCTTACGGGAGCTCAGCAAATGAGCTTCAGAAAGGAAGTGACTAGTGTCCGCTGTTACTGATTGGTAACTGCCAGGATTGCTGCTCGGTGGGAGTGGAAATCTGGGAAATCTGGTCACAGGGAGTACTCGTGAATAATGGGGAAACGATAGTGTGTAGTGTTTTAACATGCCTTTGAAAGACTGGCAGGAAAAAGAGGAGAAGCAGGAGGAAGATAGGAAGGTGTCCATATGTAAAGGAATGGATAGAAAAATAAGAGACTGAAAGTGCCAGGCAGGAGAGGCTACTTGGTGGAGGCACATAAATGTCTCCTCACTCCGTTTGGAAGGTAGAGTGTTCAGTCTTTTGCTAACCAAGAGAGAAGACGTGAGTACCATTTTGGTACTTACCATTTTGGTACTTATCCCAGCTCTGGTGGAAAAGTGATGCAGAATAAATGGTTAAATTTATTCCAGGATATACTAAGGGGGAAAAAAAATCCAATTAATGTGAGAAGCAAAGTAATAATCTTGTCATTTGCCTGTATTATGGTTGCACAAATACATATATATAAATGCACACAGCAATGGTTTCGAAATCTTGCCATGCATTTGAATCTGAGGGTCTTTAAGAAGTGCTGATACCTCCTCCCACTTCTCATTTAATTGGTAGCAAGTATGTCAGGGCTTTTAGCGCTCTCTCAGGAGAAGGCAATAGCAAGCCACTCCAGTACTCTTGGCCTAGAAAATCCCATGGACGGAGGAGCCTGGTACGCTGCAGTCCATGGGGTCACTATGAGTTGGACAAGACTGAGTGACTTCACTTTCACTCATTGGAGAAGGAAATAGCAGCCCACTCCAGTATTCTTGAGCCTGGAGAATCCCAGGGACGGGGGAGCCTGGTGCGCTGCTGTCTATGGGGTCACACAGAGTCGGACACTACTGAAGCGACTTAGCAGCAACAGCAGCTGATTCTAATGTGCAGCAAGGTTTGAGAATGGCTGACATTAAAAATTTTGTAAATAGTCTGTAGACAGTGGTTATCTATTTGCAGTACAATTTTTTTTGGTGGAGGCAGGTTGGTGCCCAGGGGGTGGGAGTGCTCTTCAAGACATGTGGGATCGAGGTTCCCCGATCAGGGATCGAACTCATGCCCTCTGCTTTGTAAGTGCAGAATCTTAAACACTGGAGCACCAGAGAACTCCTTGCAGGAAAATTATTAAATGGGGGACCTTGTTTTTTTTTTTTTTCATTCTGTCTTTTTATGTTATTTGAACTTTTGTGAATGTTATTTTAGCAACTTTTAGTTAAACAATGGCAGAAAGCAAAGGAAAAAGCAAGATAATTGGAAAACAGAAGTAAAGTTCTAATGAAAAATCCAAGTCAAGTGAAGCATTAGAAATCCAACTTTCTATATAGCCCATTCTGTGATATTGCAACTTTTATGTTGAAAAATCCACCTGAGCTTTTCTCTTTTTTCCCATCAGATCTGTGTTCCAATGTCAGTGGAATTTGAGGAACTCCTAAAGGCGCGAGAGAATCCAAGTGAAGAAGCACAAAGTAAGTAGGGTTTAATGCTTCTCTCTAGCACCAGCAGAAGTACAGGTAAATAACAGAGCTCAGATTTGCCCTCAGAGCCCTGGAAAATGGCCCCACAGAAATTTATAGCTGGGTTCTCCTACTGATATTCTCTTTGTTAGACTAGAGAAAAGTCTGGACTAGATTGTCATCCTAAACTGGCGTTGGGCATAATGTTCATTTTGTGCTTGTCCAACTTAAATGCATTGGCTGAGTCCTGTTTCACTCTGAGCAGAGAGAGGGTATTTGGGTAAAGGGCTGCATTATGAAACAGTGCAGTCCACTTGAAAGGCCAAGTCCAAGAAAGTGGTCTTCAGTACCTGAATCACTGATGCCTCTGATTGCTTCAGATTTGGTGGAGTTCACAGATGAAGAGGGATATGGTCGTTACCTGGATCTTCATGACTGTTACCTCAAATACATTAACCTGAAGGCCTCTGAGGTAAGACCCAGGATAGGGAGGGTGGCTCTGATTCCCATGGTGAGTCAGGACACTGGGCCGGGGCTACTAGACATGAAACAGAGTGTCTTCCTTGTGTTCAGGAACTGTTAGGTAGTTTTAAATGGTGATGTGCTTTCTTGGAAGGAAACCATTTTCAAAGTGAAAATCGGGTTTCTGCAGTGAATGAAAAAGTCTGTTTTACTTACTAGTAAATTTTGTTTTATTATTTCAACAAGCCTATTTTGCTTTTGTAAAAATAAATTTTTGAAACTCCCAAATACACATCCAGCATCTGTGTTAGGTACACATAGTAGTAGGTACATAAAGATACAAAAACATAATCTTTTCCAGGAATGACTATTTAATATCTTTAAAAAGATACCTAAAAATAACTTACCATAAGAGATGAGATTTAATGTAACAGCCTCAGGAAAGTCCCAAGAAGTATGTGATGAAATTCCTCTTGGAATTGTAAGGACATGTCCCAAAAGTTGTCTCAGCTATGTAAGCTCCATGAGTCCAATCCTGTTGGATCTGTCTTGTTCTCATGTGTATCCATGCACTTGGTCCAAAGATATTCAATAAGTGATTGAATAAGGAAAAAAACGGCACGTTCCGGGACGTTATTTTAAGAGGTAGTGGATGTCAGTCTTTAAACAAGTGCCTGGTATATAGTAATGTTGAACAGATGTTTCTTTTAGCCTATGGTTTATTGACTTGATCTGTATTTTTCCAGTTTAATTATGTGTTTCATATTCTACTCAGTCTAGTGGAATTAACACCCAGTTAATGTAGGAATTAAAGGAGGAAAAAAAAGGCTAAAGTGAGTCGGGCTTTGTTAACTTTGTTAGGCTCAATTTTGATTTCATTTATTGGAGATTATATTGTTAGGCTCAGTTTTTATCTCATTTATTGGAAATTATGTTGTAACTTGGTGCAAACACCTAACTGAATCTCTTGTCATTTCTTTTCTCTTTTCAGAAGCTGGATTATATCACTTACCTGTCCATCTTTGACCAGTTGTTTGACATTCCTAAAGAAAGGAAGAATGCCGAGTACAAGAGGTAGGCATTATTAGCTTTCAGGCCTCTACTGAATGTGACTAGATTATTTTAATGAGATTTGAGGGCAGTTTTGAATTTTGTTTCATGAAAGGCATACATGAATGACTTCCAAGTTTATGGGAGGATAGGGGTTTTAAAGGTACATTTTTAAAATCATAATACTTTGGGACTTCCTTGGCTGTAGAGTGGATAAGAATCCACTTGCCAGTGCAGGGGACACGGGTTTGATCCTTGGTCCTGGAAGATTCCACATGCCATGGAGCAGCCCCTGTACCACAAGTATCGAGCCCCCTCTCTAGAGCCCAAGTGCCGCAACTAGTGAGTCTGGGCACCCTGGAGCCCGCACACCGCAGCTGTCGAGTCTGTGTGCTGCAACTGCTGAGGCATATGTGCTTAGAGCTTATGCTTTGCAGCAAGAGAGGCCACCACGATGAGAAGCCTGTGCACTGCAACAAACAGTAGCCCCCACTTGTGTACCTAGAGAAAGCCCTTGCAGCAGTGAAGACCCAGTGCAGCCGAACAGATAAATGATTAGTTAAATAAAATCATAATACTTTGGCTCTGGAAGAATATGTGTCTGTGGGCACATCTGTGATCTTAGGCCCATACTGTTCTTAATTTTGTCTCATTGTAAAAGGAAGTCTCCCACCCTGGTGCCTCTGTCTTTGGAGCTGAGCAGAATGGAGAAAAAAATAAACTTTCTCAGAGATGCCTGGGTCTGATGTATAGATGTCACGCTTTGTTTGTGTTGTTGTGCCCCTAGTTAGTAATCTGCCTTCCTCTATTTTTCTCATTTTCTTTTTACCTGAAATTTCTTATTTGTGAGTTAAGACTGTAATATTTGGGATTGTATCTTGAGGATGAAAGAAGATAGGAAAGGTCAGAATCAAGATGACATATTAGAAGAAAGCCAATTGTAAGCTCATTTTTACTCCTTTAAAAGACTAGTATCACTGGAGTTACAAGTATATCTTACAGGACATAACAGTATATCAGAAATAGAAACCTTGCTGTCTCTATATTACATATTCCTCTGTAGATATCTGGAGATGCTGCTTGAATACCTTCAGGATTACACAGATAGAGTGAAGCCTCTCCAAGATCAGAATGAACTTTTTGGAAAAATTCAGAACGAGTTTGAGAAGAAGTGGGAGAATGGCACTTTTCCTGGATGGCCGGTGAGCTTGAGTGGGGGTTTGGGTGGAGGACATTCCAGGGAAGTAAACTGTTTTACTTTAGTCTTGAGCCTCTGCTTTAGGCCTTCGGATGCTGGTCCCTTGGGATCAGTTGTAGCCAGGAGGTGTTCTCTGCCAAGTCTGCCGAGTTTTCTCTGTATACTTTGGAAAGAGATATGTCAGGGCCCACTTGCCATTGGCTGGGCCCAGCATTTTCACCAACCATATCATTACTGCTGTGTGGTTCCTACTGACCAAAAGCTGACATAATTATGCGCTAGAAATCTTTATTATATATTTTCATTCCTGGGGACAAACATGAATTTTTTCTGAAATCTCTGGGAGAATTGGACCATCTAGTTTTAGTTGGTGTTTGTTTTTGTTATTTTCTTTTTGCTCTGCTCTTACAGGCATTTGATTCTCACTCATACATGTTTACAAGGGGCCACCCAGCACCAGGTACACGCACACCTCGTCTTACTGCACTTTGCTTTCTTGCACTTTTCAGATGGTGCAGTTTTTGTTGTTTTTTTTTAACAAATGCAGCAACTCCCTGCATCAGGCAAGTCTATTATTGCCACTTTTTATTTTGTTATGATGGTCTTTGATTTTTATTACTACCAAGACTCAGATGGTGGTTAGCATTTTTTCGCAGTAAAGTTTTGTAACTAAGACATGTGCGTTGTCTTTTTAGACATAATGGGATTGTGCGCTTAATAGACTACAGTATAGTGTAAACATAACTTTTGTATGCACTGGGAAACCAGGAAGAATCGTGGGTCTCGCTTCATTGTGATAACTGTTTTATTGCAGTAGTCTGGAACTGAACCTGCAGTATCTCCAAGGTATACCTGTAATTTAGATGACTCCCTTGCCTTTGTTCTAATCCTGGGTCTTAATAAACATCGTATTGTTTTTCCAGAAAGAGACAAGCAGTGCCCTGACCCACGCTGGAGCCCATCTTGACCTCTCTGCATTCTCCTCCTGGGAGGTATGTTTTCTTTAGCCTGTGCTGGTCTTGCCTGTTCACGCCTCAGAGGGGTCACTTGATCTCCTAACGCTACAGACTTACTATGGTAAGACACAGATCCTTGAGATAAGCATCTACGAAGAATGTAGAAAGATGAAAAGAAAAAAAAAGCTTATCCAATTTCTTTGAAAACTGTTAACTAATAATTAACCATCTTAAGCTATAGTGGAGGTAGTGGAACACAGCCAGTATGGTTACGTATGAACTTAACCACAGAGTCGGTCCTTTGGAGAGTTGGAGCATCCTGCTAGGAGACTGGCTATGGAATGTGTGGTCTTGCCACTGTTTTAGGAACACCCACATACCAGCCTGCAAACCTAAGTTTGAGCATTTGTTGCTTCTCCAAGTCTATTTATATAAAATTGTAACTTGTTTCTTTCATATAGGAGTTGGCCTCCCTGGGTCTGGACAGATTGAAATCTGCACTCCTAGCTTTAGGCCTGAAGTGTGGCGGGTAAGAGACTGATTTTTCTATCAGAACTGTCTTGTTTACTTTGAGTTTCATGATCTTCTAAGTGGCTTCAGTTCCATTCTTTCTCTCCACACTGCAAAGAGGAGCAGGCCTAGATGGTAAAGTAATCCTGAAATCCTTTGCCCCTGTGTCTCCTTAGGACCCTAGAAGAGCGAGCCCAGAGGCTATTCAGCACCAAAGGAAAGTCCCTCGAGTCACTCGACACCTCCCTGTTTGCCAAAAATCCCAAGACAAAGGGCACTAAGCGGTGAGTGGTGGGGAGGGGGGCACCTCTGCTTACATTTTAAGCTTTTTATCCCCGTGCAGATTTCATACCACGTCAGAAATTTTAAAGCCCATTTTAGCAGCGCTATTGATCCATCAGGCTCCAGTCTGCTCTCTTTCTCTGCTAATGGCAGACAGTTCTCTCATTGTTATTATAAACCAAGGACAGTCTGTGCTCAGGTGTCTGAGAGTGGGTGACGTCTCTAAAGTTGAAACTGTGCCCCAGGTATCTTTTGTTACCTCTGTAGGTTATAGAGGGTAAGTTGGTTCAAAAATGTTCGTCTTAAGTGCATTTTTGCTAATAACAGTTGAATCTATTCCTGAGCCACATGCTTGTGCAGGGGTTTTTTTTTATATGTGGTTTTGCTAATTCTCAAAACAAGCTTGAGAAGTATTTGTTATCCTCATCTTTGACAGATAAGGAGTTAGAAAAGTTACACCTGTTATCTCACAGTTACTCAATAGCAAGGTCAGGATTTGGGCCCAAGTCTGCCTGTTCAGAGCTTGCCCTTCTGTACCACGTTTCCTTTGTATAGGAAATAGATAGGAATTTAAATACCTAGACATGCCTTTCACTCTCTAGAATGAGGTCAAAGAGGAAGCTTCTATGCATTCTAAGAAATAATCTCAGGGGAAATGCCTGACAGTCCAGTGGTTTAGATTGCTCGCTTCCACTGTAGGGGGCTTGGGTTTGATCCTTGGGAAACTAAGATCCTGCAAGCCACATAGCATGGCCAAAAATATTTTTTAAATTAAAAATAAATAAATATCAGCAAGTCCTGAGCTGAACAGAACATTTGCTTTCACAACGTGGTGTTTCTTTTGTGCTTGTAATTTTAGATGCACCTATGGAATAAATACTCCCAGATATAGAGAACATGGCATTGGGTGAAAGAACCCTTGAGTGATACAGTTTGTTTCTTATTTCCAGAGACACTGAGAGGAACAAAGACATTGCTTTCCTTGAAGCCCAGATATACGAATACGTAGAGATTCTTGGGGTAAGTGACTGCTGAGGGCTGTAAATGCTCCAAGTTGTGGAAGTAAGAGAGCTATGAACTTGTAGGACATTTTTTAGGATTGCAAGAGAAAATGTATAGATCAAACCACTTCAGCAGAAAATTGTGTTCTCCCAGGGTATTTAGCCCTTCACTGAGGGCCTGTTCTGTTGTTAGGGGTCTGTTGTTAGGTGACATTCCTAAGTTTGCCCAATCCCCTGAGGCTAGGTGGGAGAGTAGACTCCCCTCTCCGTGTAGAACCCAGATTCTTTCCCTGAGCTCCAGAATATAGCCGGGGGTGACCCAGGAAGCAGACACTCAGAAGGCAGGCAAGATGTGACCAGAGTCATCTGTTGGCTCCCTCTCTTACACCTGCTTTGGATAAAAGGTGAGCCAGACATTGGATACCTGGGATACTTAGACTCTCCGCAGGGAACTAGGACTGTGCGAGTGTGGGCAGCAGTCTGAGTTGCCAGTCCTCTGAAGACGACTGAGGCTGATCTTTGCCCTGACATAAGGTGTGCCCACAACAGCAGCTCTTCATGAATGACTTTCTCTGAAAAGGCGTAACTTGCGTGTTCACAGGGTTGGAGTAACTTATATGTTACTAGGTTTGGAGGTTAGTGGTACAGAACTGGCTGTGAGCTGCTCCTTGAGTATTTTTTCAAGAAGAAGCTGAAGGGGGTTACAGGTACGAAAAGGCCTACCCAACCAAGATGTTTATCTTAGAGAAAGTTAGGGGAGGAGCAGGAGAAAATGATTATCTTTCAGGGAAGAGAAGGTGGAGATTGGTCAGTGTCTCTGGGAGTCCTGCAGAGAGGACCAGCTTTTCTGAGTGTCTGCTTTGTGTAGTTTTCAACTGCTCTCAGAGCCTTTTCCTTTACAGATGCTCACATGGTGCTTTGAGGGAGTAGGTGGCTCTCTTCAGATAGCTGGTCCGCATGTCTGTCTCTTGCCCTTGTTTGATGACCACGCATGTAATAACTCATAAAACTAGTCATTGTTGGATCCCACTGTTATAACTCCTTTGGATAAAAGGGATTAGCTAGACATTGGATACGTGGGATACTTATACTCTCCACATTGAACTAGGACTGTGCTATTGTGGGGCCGTGGACTGCAAGGAGGTCCAGCCAGTCCATCTTGCTGCTGCTGCTAAGTCACTTCAGTTGTGTCCGACTCTGTGTGACCCCATAGACGGCAGCCCACCAGGCTCCTCCGTCCCTGGGATTCTCCAGGCAAGAACACTGGAGCGGGTTGCCATTTCTTTCTCCAATGCATGAAAGTGAAAAGTGAAAGGGAAGTCGCTCAGTCATGTCTGACTCTTCACTACCCCATGGACTTCAGCCTACCAGGCTCCTCTGTCCATGGGATTTGCCAGGCAAGAGTACTGGAGTGGGATGCCATCGCCTTCTCCACCAGTCCATCCTAAAGGAGATCAGTCCTGGGTGTTCATTGGAAGGACTGATATTGAAGCTGAAACTCCAGTACTTTGGCCACCTTATGCGAAGAGCTGACTCATTTGAAAAGACCCTGATGCTGGGAGGGATTGGGGGCAGGAGGAGAAGGGGACGACAGAGGATGAGATGGCTGGATGGCATCACGGACTCGATGGACATGAGTCTGAGTGGACTCCGGGAGTTGGTGATGGACAGGGAGGCCTGGCACGCTGCGGTTCATAGGGTCGCAAAGAGTCGGACACGACTCAGCGACTGAACTGAACCGAGTGTGGGCAGCAGACTGAGTTGCCCGTCCTTTGAAGACGAATGCGAGGCTCATCTGTGCCCCTGACATAAGGTGTGCCCACACCTTTTCCTACCTTTGGGAGCAGTTTGCTTTCCCTGCCAGGAGGTGGCACTATTCTCCTTGGAATTCCAGCCAGTTCCAGCCAAAATGAGTTCCAAAAGTTGATCTTGTTATGAATTGGTAGTATTTTTACCATTGCTTCACCATTTACGGACACCTGTTGGTTTCCAAATATTATGCTAAATCTTTGAATACAGTTGTGAATGTGACATAGCCTCTTACCCTTGAAAAGCCCAGTTTGTGACTGAGGGCTACAGATAACTGCAGTATAATGTGATGTTTACTGTAATACTTTTGAGATTGGGTGTTCTAAGTAGAAAGAGGGAGATTAAGAAGTTCCAGGTAGAAGAAACAGCAAGTACGAAGGTAAAATTACTGTGAAAGGAAATAATGAGAAAACAAACCATTGTCCTTGGGTATGTCTTGTGAGGGATGGTGTAGTCGGAGAAAAATTTGGGAAGTTATTATATGTTGGGAGGTTGGACCTTGTCCTTTAAGTAGCAGAAAGCAGATTAAAGGTTTTTTAAGCAAAGTGTGCCACGAGATTGGTTTTCTCCAGCAGATAAATCTGGGGACAACATGGAAGCTAGACTGGAGTGAGGACAGACTCGGGGCAGGTTAGAATGTTGTCACCTTGGTGAAGGCGATCACAGTGGGAAAGAGAAAGGGAGACTGGTTCAGGGAACGGTTTAGGGACAGTGAGAAAAGACTTCTATTGTTCTGCGATTGTGGCCTCAGATGAGTAACCTAGGCAAGTGCTAGGTTTAACTTTTTCCGGTTTTTTTTTTTTTTTTTTTTTCACTTTTTCCTTTAAGATCAGGAAAGGTCTGCTGAAGAGGAATTCTATTTGAAAGCAAGACTTTCCTTTTGTTCTGCAAGAAAGAAAACTTGATCCTTAAAAGGGAAGGATCAACAAGGGTTATAGGAAAATAGGAAATTTCCCTTCTTGTTGTGCACTCTTCTCTCACCTCCCTTTTCATTCATGGACCTGACATAGGAGCAGCGACATCTCACTCATGAAAACGTACAACGCAAGCAGGCAAGAACTGGAGAGGAGCGGGAAGAGGAAGAGGAAGAGCAGATCAGCGAGAGTGAAAGTGAAGATGAAGAGAATGAGATCATCTACAACCCCAAAAACCTGCCCCTGGGCTGGGACGGCAAAGTCAGTCCCCCGCTGCCCTCTCCCCCTTCTCTCATTTTGGCAGCAGGTGCAGACACTGGTCTAATACTGTTTTTCTTTTGTCTGATTTCTTTTAGCCCATTCCTTACTGGTTGTATAAGCTTCATGGCCTAAATATCAACTATAACTGTGAGATTTGTGGAAACTATACCTACCGAGGTCCTAAAGCCTTCCAGCGACACTTTGCTGTAAGAAATTCGGCGCTTCTCCCGGACGTGGAAGCTTGAAACATGAGTCTTTTAGAGAAGAGGACAGGAGCAGCCTGAGAGGGTCCCTAGCATCCAGAGCTAGAGAGAGTCAGAGAAGGAGTGGACACAAAGTCCAGCATGTGGCATTTGGCTTCTGGCAGCAGTGCCGGCCTTGGGTAGCACCTGAGACGGTTTCTGGAGGCATCCCACTGTTTGAACCGTGTTCCGTTTTTCTTGCTTGCTCTTTCTCCCTGCCTTTCTGACTGCTTGGTCATTTCTCTCTCCTGTTGCTAGTACTCAATACCAAAGAAAGGGCTGACCGCCTCCTTCTTTGGGTCTTAAGTGGGCCTTTGCCTCTTGAAAAAACAAAAGATGACGACATTTATCAAGCTATTCTTGAGAGAAGGCATTATCTGGGTGGTACTCCAGGAAGTGAATTCAGCTTTGTTTTGTTTCTGCCTCCAGTTCTCAGTACTTGGAGGGAAATTTTACAGAATAGAAGACATGCTAGATGTAGCCAGGAATGGAGAATGTATGTGGATTCCTCTTTGTCTTCCTCAGATGTGCATATTACTGATTCTGGGGTCTTTTCTGCCGAACTCCAGTAGCCTCTAAGTCTTTCTCAGTACCACCTCCAGTGAATTGGAATTGGCATCCAGGGCCCATGCCATCTGCCCTCCCTGAGCCATTCTGTCATTGCATCAGCATCCTCCCTGGTCTCTTTCATATCCTTGCTTGTACCTGATGAACAGTCTTCTCCTTTACTTCTAAAGGTGACACTGACTTGCCATCAGTAATGCTTACACATGCTGGTGGGGGGCGTTGCATAGGAGGTAAGTGATGAATTAGAGTTGTGGTCTTGACACAGATTTTGTCTGGATCTATGTTTTATAAACCTGCCCAGTGAGGCAGACGTACAGTGCTGCTTTGAAGTAACTGCCTCTTGTCAGTCATAGCCGGCTGTCTACAGACAGGAACCTCAAAAGGAATACTGCCTTTAGGTGGAGCCTTTTGCAAAGGATTAGGGAAGGTTTTTGAGTAGGGTGGGGTTAGTGCTGTATGTCCAGTCAGTCCTATTTCATGCCGTCCTCTTGCTTCTCTTCTCCCAGGAATGGCGCCATGCTCACGGCATGAGGTGTCTGGGCATCCCAAATACTGCCCACTTTGCTAATGTGACACAGATTGAAGACGCAGTCTCCTGTAAGTAGTTATTTATTGTTCCCGAGGCCAGAGCGACAGTTCACTGTCCCAGTATCATCGGGTGTCCAGGCCTAAGGGCAGCAGGTTGTGGGTACATACAGACTACTATAGTTCTATATTTATTGCTTTTTCAGAGGATGGATTAGCCAGGAGTATTGATTCTTTCCCCCTTGAGAAGAGCTCTGTGCTGAGTATAAAACTGCTTTTAACTGGAGTCTGTGAACTCCCGGGTATGCAAGATCTTGAGTGAAGGAGTGTATGTGTATTTTCTGAATTGATTTTACTGTGTTAAGAACTGCAGATACCAAGGAAGAAACAGAAGTGATCTTGGTAAGTTTATTTCGGAGGTGACAGGGCAGATACACAGCAACATGGCAGCAGAATACCTCTCAGAGAAAAAGCCAAGCTCAGCCTGTGTCCAGGAATGTGTTGTTGAAGTTCCCAGGAACCTCAGGCTTCCTGGCCACCTGGCCATGGTAGATTTTTCCATCTTCCTCACAGTTTTCCTTCTTTTTCTTTTTTTGGTCATGTTTTCACTGTCAGTGGGTTAGACTGTTAGGAAAAGAATTTTGCCACTCCACTTTGCTAAGTTTCAGACACTGCCTCTTAGCATATCACACCATTCTGCTGCCTGGTCAGCTAACTGATTTGGCTTCCACCTCTGGGGTTCAAATCCTCCATGGTAAAGCCAAGTAGAAGTGAACTTGTAAAGAGTTCCCCAATCCCTGACTTAACCCCAATGAGTTCCAGGGACGCTTCCATTGAGTTTCTCGAGTGTGGTAAGCTTTGGGGACCTCTTTTTGCTGTTTTGTCTCTTGCATTTACAAGTCAGGATCATAGAGTTCCTCTGATCAGAATTAAAATATATCAGATTATCCAGTTAGCCTCTTTTCATTTTTGCTCTTCATTCTTTTTGGAGGAAATTAAAATAGTAATGAAATTTCATAGAATCATAATACTGCATTTTGAATGCTGTCACATTTTTAGATTTGTTTTCTAGCTGCATATAAATAATTAGATCATGATTGGGTGGGAAGGGGGGGCGTATTTTCTTAAATATGTCCTCCAAATTGCCTGAGTTGATTTATTACTTGATACCTTAAAATTGTAATGTAATACCTTACATTATTCTAAGCTTACAATCAGGTTCAACTGCAAAAACATGTTTTAATTAATTTTATTCCATGTATTTATTTTTCCTAAGCATTACCCCCAAATCTTAAATGTTAAGTCGAAGCAGGCAGTAAGTCTTCCTTGCCTGAATGCTGTTTTTAAAGACCATGTGATGCAGCCTCCCTAGTTTTAAGGCTGGCTCATGATTTTATTATCACATTTCATGAAAGAAAGGTGACAACATTTTATTACTTTTGATCAAGCTCGGATAAAGCAGCATTTCTAAATTATTTCATACTGAGTGGTAGTTTTTTTTTTTTAATGTATTTTTCCTGTTAGAATTCTGTTTAGAAGTTTTGTTTTTACATTCATAAATAAAAGATGTGCTTTTTGCTTTGCTTTCAGACACTTGTCAGATTTAGGAATCAAAACCATATTTATGTCATAAAGTCAATCTGATTACGTGCTACATTCTCTTCTGTCATTTGAAACTTTATATGGAGATTACTTCCTCATAGAAAGGGACTACTCTGAGAAGACTCTCTCGTTAATAGTCCATGTGATTCCTTGATTTAGTATGACAAAGTAGAAAGCTCAATATTTTTATTCTGCATTTTACTATTTCCTTTTTCCTATTAATACTTTCTTTGATCTTGTTACTTTGTTCAAAAACTTACTTTTTTTGGAGATACGTTGATATGGTATTAGTTTCAGATGTATAACAGTGATTCAAAATTTTATAGATTGTGCTCCATTTAAAGTTATAAAATACTAGGAAATTCCCTAGCGGTCCAGTGGCTGGGGCTTCCTGCTTTCACTGCAAGAGGGCCCAGATTTGGCCCCTGGTCTGGGAACTAAGATCCTCCAAGTCACACAGGAAAAAAAAAAAACTTATAAAATATTGGCAATATTCCTTGTAGTGCACAACATATCCTTGTACCTTATTTATTTTATACATTGTAGTTTGTACCTCTTAATCCCCTGTCCTTACCTTGCCACTCCCATCGCCCCCACCCTTGCCTTTCCCAGTGGTAACCACAGTTCTCTATATCTGTGAATCTGTTTCTGTTTTGTTATATTCATTTGTTGGTTTTATTTTTTAGGTTCCACATATAAGGGATAATATATAGTTTTTGTCTTTTTCTTCTTCACTTATTTCACTAAGCATAATGCCCCTCTGGGTCCATCATGTTGTTGCATATAACACAATTTCATTCTTTTTTATGGCTGAGTAGTATTCCATTGTGTGTGTGTGTGTGTGTATGTGTGTGTGCATGTATATCTATCTATCTATATATACCACATCTTCTTCTGGGCTTCCCTGGTAGCACAGATGGTAAAGAATCTGCCTGCAGTGCAGGAGACCTGGCTTCGATGTCTGGGTCAGGAAAATCCCTTGGAGAAGGTAATGGCAACCCACCCCAGTATTCTTGCCTGGACAATGCCATGGACAGAGGAGCCTGGCAGCCACAGTCCATAGGGTCGCAAAGAGTTGCATACGACTGAGCAACTAACACACACTCACACACACTACATCTCCTTTATTCACTTGTTGATGGACATTAAGGTTGCTTCCCTGTCTTGACTATTGTAAAGAATGCTGCTATGAATATTGGGAGGACATGTATCTTTTCAAATTAGTGTTCTTGTTTTCTTCTGTTATGTACCCGGGAGTGGAATTGCTGGATCATATGGTGGTTCTGTTTTTAGTTTTTTGAGGAACCTCCATACTCTTCTCCATAGTGGCTGCACCAGTTTACACTCCCGCTGACAGTGTAAGGATATCATTTTTGTACATTTTCATCAGTATTTGTCATCTGTGGTGTTTTTGATGACAGCTATTCTGACAGGTGTGAGGTGATACCTCTTTGTGGTTTTGATTTGCATTTCTCTGACAGTTGGTGATATTGAGCACCTTTTCATGTGCCTGTTAGCCATCTGTATGTCTTCTTTGGAAAAATACCTATTCAAATTGTCTGCCCATTTTTTAACCAGGTTGTTTTATGGTTTTTTTTTTCTATTAAGCTGTATGAGTTGTTTATGTATTTTGAATAGTAACCCTTTATCAGTCATATCATTTATAAATATTTCTCCTATTCAGTAGTTTTCATACTTAATGTCTATTTGTTTTGAATTCTGGTATGGACATGTTGATTCCAGTTGTAATTAAACTTTGTGTCTTCCATTTGCTTTTTGAAATTCCTGTTGTCTGACAGCTTTTTTGTTCTACTGTAATAGACCATTCCCCAGTTAATCAAATATTGGCAGCAGATGTGGGCTTTTTTTTTTACCCTAGTTGTCAATATTCATCCTTGTATACGGGTGAGCTTTTTATACTCAGTGTATTAATTGATCTATTTATTTCTATTTAACTCCTTGTTTTCTTGTTAGATTTCTCATTTTCTTGTTAGATTTTTCACAAAGATTATATAGTAAATTTGAATCTATTCCTTTCATACAGGTATTTTTCTAACATTTCTAACTTTAATGTTTCATCTAACAGTTTATTTCTGCTACTGATTTCTGTTATCTAGTATTAATATGTGTCATTCTGTTGAGTTATTTATAGGAGGTGATTATATTGATGATCTGAAACAGTAAATTCTATACATCTGACTCATAATGATTCAGTAGACTGTTTAATCTTATATCAATATTCTTATCACCTTGTTTACAAAAAATGGTTTTTCTGCTTTCAGAATCCCATTATCTCCTTTTTTTCTCTTGTAAAAAATTGTAGTTGACTTAAAATATTATATAATTTTCATGCATACAATGTAGTGACTCAAAATTTTTAAAGATTATACTCCAGTTATAGTTACTTTAAAATATTGGCTCAATTCCCTGTGTTGTGTCCTTGTAGCTTACTCATTTTATACATAGTAGCTTTCACCCCCGTTATGTCTTGTCATGTTGTTTTTACCCAAGGACTTTGTTGATGGAGTCCCTTAAGTTCTTTATGTTTTCATCTGTTCTCCTTCAAGGGTAAAGTTGGTTCAAAACCACATTCCTAACAGTGCAGACTCTGGAGGAGCCACCTGCCAGGGTCCAGGTCGTAGCTCCGCCACTTACTTCCTGGCTAGGGGACACAGGGCAAGTTATGTCTTTTAGTGCCTTGGTTTCCTTTATCTATCAGATGTGGGTGTTAATAGTATATCTACATCAGAGAGTTGTCTCAAATGAGATAATATATATATTAAATGAAGTAATATAGGTAAAGGGCTATAGCATGCCTGACCATAATGTAGCATGTATCAGTGAGAAAGCATAAGCTGCTATCATCGTCAGCTTCACTTGTGGGCTCCTCTACAGAGGCCAAGGTGTGAGCTCCAAAGTCACCTTTATCTTTCATTTGGAGTTTAATCTTCCTATTGCTAGCTACCATATACCAGATGCTTGGTATATGTGAGGCAAATGGGAGATTTTTACACTCATTTAATCTTCAGAGCAATCAGTGAGGTAGAAGATCACCACCCACACTTTCAGAAGAGGAAAAATGAGATAAGTCTTTAAAGGTCATGTACCATAAGAAAAGAAAGCCAGGGGTCAGTCACGTGTCTATTCTACCACAGTCTTTTCTCTTCTCATAATCCTATACTGCCTTATTTTAAATTACCCCCGTAGATGTTTTTGAGTTGATCATTAAGGGCATTTCATAAAGAAACTATAAATTTTCTCTTTAGTGACACAAACTTTTAGAAAAGAAAAAAAAATTTTTCCAGAATAGTATTGGCAGGTTCATGATTCAAAATGTTATCCATATTATTTTTGATACTTATCTCCTTGTTCAGATGTCTAGGTTTATTAGTTTCTCTCATATTATTACTGCCACATCTTTGATACAGTGTATCGTTTTCACCCATAATGACCTCCCTCGATACTTGTAGGTCATTTGTGTAGCATTTATAGTTTTACTTCTGTCTCAGTATCACTTTCTGTTTTCATCACCTCCCCTCCCCTTTCTTTCCCCAGGAGTATTCCTCCTTTTTAAGTATCTTAGGTTAACTCTCTGGCTTCCTTTCAGACTTTAAGTAACAGATAGATAGTTATAGACATCTTGACTCCCACAGGATCGTGACAGATTTTTATCTCAGGTATCTCACTGCTGATAGGCATCAATTATTTTTTAAAGTAAATTTATTTTTAATTGAAGGATAATTGCTTTATGATATTGTATTAGTTTCTGCCACACATGAACATGAATCAGCTATAGGTATAATCAATTAATTATTAAATTGAAGTTCTATTATTCTCTAGAGTATGTGCAATTTTTCTTCATTTCCCATTGGTAGAATATTTTTTATTAAACCTGGATTTCGTGTATGGTTTTTGGATTTGGGGTTTTTTTTAAGCATCTAAACTAGACATCTTAAGGATTTGGGGCTATGAGGAAGAGAGCCCCTGAAAACCTAACTCCATGCCCTTCCATCCTGTGAAGAAGAATGTGCTTTCCCAGCTGTGCTTCTATCTGTGTGTATGCCTTCTCTGCTTTCTTGTGTCTTCTTTTTAAGCCTTAGCTCACAGCGAAAGCAACTCTGGCCCTTGCCCTGTATGACCTTTTCCGGTATTCAGAGCCTGCCTTCGTGCCGCTCAGCCTCTCAGGGTCCCAGTCGCTAACATCAGGGAAGGATGTAGGCAGGTGCAGCTGGGTCAGGTGCCGTCTGTGGCGCAGTCAGCTGTCGCTTCAGTAACTGGCAGCAAAAGCAGCTCCTTGTGAGACCAGGAGTGCTCCTTCCAGAGCCCCTGGAAAGAAGTGTGCCCTGTGGAAGTGGGCAGGGAGCGAGCCACTGGCACGGCTGCTATACTGGCTCTCCTTGTCTTTGTTTTAGATCATTCTGTTGAAGCTTTTCTTTGGCATTTTTAGCAGGAGGATTCAGTACTGCTATTTAAGTTACAGTAGTTTTTTATTTTTTTAACTTAAGGATTTGAGGTATGAACTCATTATTTCAATCATTCCATTGTCCCAAATTTACAAGTCATAAGTTGAACAAAAGACAGCTAAGAAAGAGCCCTATGGAACTTCTCACAAGATATTTCTCATTTAGGTGGTTGGTCACAATTGACCAAAATTCACTAGGTATAAGTCTACTAAACCTAATAAACTAATAACATCAGGTTCAGATATCATCATCTTGTTTATGACAATATCATGAGAGGTACATTTTCATGGATTCTAGGGACATTGCCTGTGAGAGCATTCGCTTTTCTAAAACCATGATATCCTGTGTCTATAGCTTTTATTGTATTGGCTATTCCATCAAAAATAGGAAATTCAGGGACTTCCTTGGTGATCCAGTGGCTTAGGAATCCGTGCTCCCAATGCAGGGGGCTCAGGTTCAATCCCTGGTCAGGGAACTAGATCCCACCTGCTGCAACTAAAGATCCCTCATGCTGTAGTGAAGGTCCAAACCCCATGTGGCACAGCTAAGACCCGATGCCAGATGAATATGTTTTTAAAAAGATTTCAGCTAATTTAAGGCAATTAACAAGGAAGGAAAAGATGATTAGCTGAGTGCCTGTACACCAGGCCCAGAGTCAAGCACTTATATATTGTCTCATTTGCTATTAATATTTCTTCACCCATCTTAGACTTCAGTTTTCTCTATAGGATATTTCTTCTGTTCTTGTCACGTTTAGAGATTGTTCTACTTGATGAGAAATACAAAAGCTTATAAGAATCAAGTAGTTGTTCCTTTTCACTGTCATCTTACCTTCTCAGCAGCGACCTGTCCCATGTGTGGCACATAGCCCTTTGTTCTAAGGGTGCACCTTCCAGACACCATTCTTACAAGTTTAAGTTGTTCTTTCCCTAGCTTTGTGTCTTATCCTGTCTTTGCACACGTCTGATCCCTTCCTCTGGAGCTGTGGTAGCGTCTGTCGGTGTCTTTCCCTTTTCGTGTTCATTAGAGTTGAACTGTCAGAATTATGCTCCTAATGTCTTCAGTGTTTATTGAGCCATCTTATCTTTCAGACTCTCTGGCCATGATATTTCACTGGTTTTTTTTTTCTTCTGAATTTTTTGAAATACATGCATCAGACCTCAGGTAGACATATTTGACAATGTCTAGTGTTGTCTTGGGCCTTCCCTGATACCTCAGCTGGTAAAGAATATGCTTACAGTGCAGGAAACCCTGGCTCAATTCCTGTTTGGGGACGACTCCCCTGGAGAAAGGATAGGCTACCCACTCAAGTATTCTTGAGTTTCCCTGGTAGCTCAGATGGTAAAGAATCCACCTGCAATGTGAGAGACCTGGGTTTGATCCCTGGGTTGGAAAGATTTCCCTGGAGGAGGGCATGGCAACCCACTCCATTATTCTTGCCTGGAAAATCCCCATGGATAGAGGAGCCTGGCAGGCTACAGTCCATGGGGTCTCAGAGTCAGACTGACTGGGTGACTAAGCACAGCATTCTCTTTCTCTTCTATTATGAACTTTAAAACAGTAAGGTCACTTTTTCCAATAATTCCTATATTTTGTACCATACTAACTTTTCCTTTGAGAGTATCAGTTCTCACTTCTAAGAGGTGTTCGGTTATATATGATCCAACTTTTATTTTGCAACAAAGCAAACATTATGGTAAATTTTGCGATGAAAGGGGTTTGTCCACAGGCAGTCCAGAACCAAAATTCCCATTTGGGGCAGGCAGATATTTTAGGACAGGCACTCAGGGGGATCCCAATGAGGGAAATGTTGTAACACCCAGTACTCAGTGGATACTCAGTGGAATCTGGTTGCTGATCATTTCTCGTCCGGCAGTGTGGGCCAAGCTGAAACTGCAGAAGGCGTCGGAACGATGGCAGCCTGACACTGAGGTGAGTGCTTACGTAGCATCGGGTGTAACGTCAAGCCACAGAGTCCCTCACGGTGCAGGAGGGAGTGAGAGACAGCCCCTGGTTCACTGTAGCAGGAAGTGTAGGGTGACAGTATCTGTAATCGGCTCTTGACTTGAAAAGCCTAATTTATTTGTGATATTACATGTGTCAGACTTCAAATCTGTGTCTTAAGACAGGTTATATTCTTCCTTTGAAATTTTGAAGTGGCAAGCAGAAGTACCCTGTGTCTTGTCCTGCCCTCGGGATTCATAAGCTAAGAGGTTGAAAATCTGTGTCATAGGTTAGATCTCCTTTGAGGAGAGCATCTGATGGGCTTGCTTATGGGGTGGGGAGGCGTCCTGTTGGTCTTGGGATGGTCATCCCTAACAGCAGATTTCAGAGATGAGGAGTGCTATGTATGTGAGATATGGTAGCTGCTTCCTCTTAGGTCAGTGGTGTTCAGTGTTCCTTTAGCAGCAAAGCCCTTTTCAAACTGTGACATAGAACTCCAATAAATAGAAAAAGCAGAACTCCTCTGGATGTGGAGAAGCTCAGTCCTCCTGGCCTTTATCCCCTATAGTGTCCTCTTAGGTAGAAACCTAGAGTTCTTGGGACCCATTTGAAAATCATGTCTTAAGTGAGCCTTTCTCAGGCGGAGTTCCTCATCTTAAACACAGAAAGTGGTTTGAGTACACAGTTTTCTCAGATATCCCCAAGGATCGGTCATAAGTGGTACCATTCTAGATGTCTAATGGATACTGTGGGCAGTAGAGCAGAACCCCAGTTGAGAAAGGCTGTTTTAGATGAATGGCATGGAACCAGGCCAGGGTGAGCTCAGGTACCCAGAGGCTGGTCTAAATATTTCTCCCAGGAGTTGTACTTAATGGAGTCCTTCTTCCCTTTTAGGAAGAGTATGAAGACTCCAGTGGGAATGTTGTGAATAAGAAGACATACGAGGATCTGAAAAGACAAGGACTGCTCTAGTGTTTGGGGATGTGTCTCAGCCGTGGGCCTTGCCCAGGCTTCCCTAAGATCTGCTTTTTCTATTTCTCCCAATCAAATGCTCCTAAAGACTCTTTGCTACTTAGTCTTACGGACTAGCATGCGTCTTGTAGAAACAAGGCATGCTGGCAGATTGCAGGGTTGAGATGTGTTTTATCTTTGTTTTATATTGAAGAAGATTCTGTTGGAAAATAAAACCAGCTCTCGTTCTGAATGTGTCTTCTTGTGAAACCAAGAATCATGAGCTAATTCAGTCCTCTAGTTTATAACACCTCCTTACTTCTTTCTCACAGACTTGAGAAGCAACTAAATTAATGAGCACCTATTAGGTTACATATATTATGCTAGGTGATTCTGACCTGACCTTGTTCCCCACCCCCATTTGCTGCCGCCTTTCCAAATGAGCATCACCCCAGGAAAGCCCTGCCCTTAGTTGAGTCAGCCATTCGTGCATATACTGTACTAGGGAAAGATGGGGAGAGTGAGCCAGGACCTCTGCTGAGGACAAAGCCGTGCCACCAAGGTTGCCTTTTAATTTGCATAGAGGGAGGACTTGGGCTTGGAATGGGCCTGCAGCCCTGCCCCTCTCCACGCCTCAGCAGCCTGGCACAGTGAAACCAGGAGCAGCAGTGACCACCTGCTTGCTGCTTCAGAACGAGAGTTTGTTGATCCCATCGGCCTTTGTCTCCTGCAAGATCCCTGCTTGACTGTGAAGTGTCTCCAAGCCCAGAATGGTCTCCAAGCTCCAAGAGCCACAGTTTGGGTGGACTCGAGCAGATGCCTCAGGATCTGAATCAGGTATCCCAAGTGGAGAGAACTGGGGGAGTCAGGGGGCCCTGATCTGCCCATAGGCACAGTCATCTGAATGGCAGGGCCTGGTCTGACAGGATCCCACAGAGGCTCCCTTTGCCCCTCAGCACCCAGAACTTCAGTTCACTTGTCATATATCCACTGGGGAAGATCCCAGCTCCAGAGCTGGCCTCTGCCTCACACTCATCTGTTACCCTAGTCATCTCCACGAGTAGGGTTTCCACACAGCTTGCCGCTGTGGTCCTTTCCTCTGTATTAACTTTACTTCCTGGTTCAACCTATCCCTTGGGCAACTCTTCACACATTCATGTGTACTTTGGCTCCTCCAGTTGTTTGAAACCCCATTTGGACAACCTCCAGGGCCTGAGCTTCTAAAGCAGAGAAAGTAAATAATTAAACCTAATCAAGCCAACTAAAAGTGTTGATTACTGAGAACGCCCAAAGTGCCAGGAGACATTACCATTTTGGGAAGAGATTTAAAGCCTGGAAAACAGGAAACACGGGGGCACATGTCCCTCCAGCATTGCAGCGAGGCCTCCCCACAACACTCTGCGGCCTTCCTGCTGTCACAGTCCTCGAGCCCCCTCTTCAGGAGCGGTACCTGGGACTCCACGGTCAAACCCAAGAGCCCCCTTTTTTTTTTTTGCTTTACAGTGTGAAGGGGCAGTGGGACCAGATTCCAAGGAGTCCTGCCCTCAGCCTTCCCCAGATGACTGCAGTCATCCTTGAACTTTGAGGAGAGCATCTGATGAGCTGCATTAGAAAACCTAGGGCTTCCCTGTCACTGCAGAGGCTGCTTCTGTTTATCTCTTCCACTCAGAGGTTAAAGCGTCTGCCTCTAATGCGGGAGACCCGGGTTCGATCCCTGGGTCGGGAAGATCCCCTGGAGAAGGAAATGGCAATCCACTCCAGTATTCTTGCCTGGAGAATCCCACGGACAGAAAAGCCTAGTAGGTTACAGTCCACGGGGTCGCAAAGAGTCGGACACGACTGTGCGACTGAACGGACGGACGGATTTATCCAAATATCTATGTTAGTGCCTTGCATGTGCCAGGCACAGCTAGGTTTATAAACCTTGAGAACTGGGTGGAGGTGGGAAGGCAGGAGTTAGAGCATCTGATGAGCTGCATTAGAAAACCTAGGGCTTCCCTGTCACTGCAGAGGCTGCTTCTGTTTATCTCTTCCATTTATCCAAATATCTATGTTAGTGCCTTGCATGTGCCAGGCACAGCTAGGTTTATAAACGTTGAGAATTGGGTGGAGGTGGGAAGGCAGGAGCAGACCCAGAGGTGAGGCGGCCCAGTCACACCTGGGCCAGCAGGAATTGCTGGGTGGCCGGCTTATCCAGCCCTGAGGGACACACAGCTACTGGGGTGGGACCAGCAAACTTGGATCAGAAGCGATTCTCCCCAGAGGTGACTCTGAAGTCTGGTCTTTTTTTGGTTCAGTCACTCGGTCGTGTCTGCTTCTTTGGTCTTTGGGGGTTTGCTATAGGAAGAACAGGGTTTCAGCTGAACCCCCTGACCAGGCAGGGGAGAAAGAGAGGAGCTTTTTCTGGGTTTAGATCAGTCGTTCTTAATCTTTTTAGGATCATAGTTTCTTCGGAAATATAAAGATACCTGTAGACTTTCTTCTCAGTGCTGTGCTGTGCTTATCGCTCAGTCGTGTCCAACTCTGTGACCCCAAGGACTGTAGCCCACCAGGCTCCTCTGTCCATGGGGATTCTCCAGGCAAGAATACTGGAGTGGGTTGCCATGCCCTCCTGCAAAGATCTTCCCAACCCAGGGATCAAACCCAGGTCTCCCGCATTGCAGGTAGATTCTTTACCATCTGAGCCACCAGGGAAGCTTTCTCCTTAGTGTCAACTACAAATTGGCACTTGCCATGGGCACTTGTCATCTACCTATCTACCTCTACAACGACCAAGTCATCTGCTGCTGTAGCTGCTGACCTTCCCTACCACCTGCAGAAATGAGGCACTTTGTGCTTTGGTAGAGGAGGGGTGGAACTGGCAGGATAGGTCTTCAGATATTTTCAGGGGCTGATTTTATGAGCCCAATTCTTGAGTCGCCCCATATCTAGAAAAACACTAAAATCCTTCATGATGACAATTGTTTCTCATGACTAGCAGAAGCCTCGCGAGACCAACAGAAACCTGAAAAAATATGTGCTTGATTGCATGTATTCACCAAAATCACACATATACTGTCCTTACCCCTAAACTCTTGGGAGCAGTTTCTCAGAGCTATCTGAGGTGCTATCTCCCAGGCTACAGTCCTCATTTTGCCCCAAAGAAAATTTAGCTTGCAACTCAGTGTGCATTTTTTTTAAGTCAACATTACAAAAATATGCATGCATGTGCTTTTTTTTTTTTTTTTTTTTTGCCATGCTGTGTGTTACGTGGCATCTTAGTTTCCTGACCAAGGATTGAACTCAGGCTTCCTGCAGTGGAAGCTCAGAGTCTTAACCACTGAACCGCCAGGGAAGTCCCTGCATAAACATCTTATATAGTTAATCCCCAGAAGTGCATCCTTGGTTCCTGAGTCTTTTGAGAATCTCTCCCTTAAACCTGGAGTCTGAGCCTCTGCCAGGGCACTGCCTGCCAGGAACAGATGACTCAGCTCACTCTTCAAGGAGGAAAGCTCCTTCATCAGAGAGGCCGCAGGTCTCTACCTGCCCCTTCCAGCCCTGGGCAGGAATCTGGGCTTGATCTCCGGATTGGCGCTGCTGACCCCTGAGGCTGACTTGGGATGAACCTCCCAGAAGCAAGAGGACTTCTGAAAGCAAGTCCCTACTTCTGAAAGGAAAGCCAATAAATAAGTCTGCCCAGCCTCACCTATCATCTATTTCCTCCACTTCCCTTCTGGTCCCCTCGCTGGGTCAGCTTGTGTTGGAAGGCTCCATGAAGGGAGCACCCTAAAGGTAACCCATGTGTTAGAAAGTGAAGGGCAGACAAAGGTGAGGTTTTCATCTTCCCTCTGCATTTGTTTACATATTTTATTTTTAATCCTTGAGATAACTCTTTCCTTTCATTCTTCCAGTCTTACCTGGCAGCAGCCTCACCTCAACATTCTCTTGGTAGGAATGGGCCTGTGACCTCTCCTCACCCACTCCCCTTCCCTCGATCAGCCAGACGGACTTTCATTGCAAATTGGCCCTGGCCTCCCCTCCCTTCTGAGAGCCTGCTCCACCTGCTGGCTTTCTCATCTACACAAATAAGGCACCTGCAGGCTTTCTTATCTACACGAAAAGGACACGTCCCAGTGGGGCCCTTCTATCTGCCAGTTGGCTTTATATTCTGCTTCCAGTCTGAACATCAGCTTCCTTCTTCTGCTTGTGTCCCCAGGGGTGGCAGCAGTGTTAGCGGGAACTCCCAGGGCTGACAGATGACAGGAGGGGATGAAGGGCAGCCCCCAGCTTCCAAGGGCTGCACTTGCAGCCTCCTGCCTCAGGGACACATGCTGGTTGTCCTCCACACGTTCAGGCACGCAGGTTAATCTACCGCTGGAATGAGCTGGTGCTCAGGGAATACTGGAACTCTAGTCGTTGAGGAGTGCACAGTCTAAAGCAGATGGGCAAGGAGCCAGAACTGACACAGACGAGCTGTAACCCTCTAGGCCTGGCCCAGCTCTCCAACTTGGTCGAGGGTCTGTTTCCCTCACACTCCTGAGCTGTCCCTCCAGCCTCAGCTGTTCCCAACCAAGGAGGGGGAAAGGAAGGGGCTGTGTGGGAGGGCTGGGCCCTTTCTATCACAAGGACACAGGGCCTGGGGAGAACTTTGGGCTCCCCTCTTGACCTATCTGCCTTCGGAGACTGAAGTCCCCTTGAGAGGTGTTGACTGGATGAGAACACTTCTTGAATATAGCCTTGGAGGAGAGGGAGCCATAGAGAGGATGAGGCTCCTGGTGATAAGAAGTGGCCCCTGTTGCCAAAGGGTCCTATCCTACCTCACCTCTGTATCTGGGATTCTGAGTACTGTCCCACTCATGGATTGAAGACCACTGCCAAAAGGGGCCCAGCCCAGACAGGATCCAGTCTCCCTTCTATATCACATCACCATGGCAACCATCACCTAAGAGGTCCAAGTGCTGATAGAGAACCAACCCATGAGGACAGGGAAATATGCCCTGTTAACTCCAGGAACTTTGGGGGCTGGATAGTACTCAGCCTCCCAGGGTTGGGCAGGAAGATGGGAATAATGGCCCCCTCTCCCATCTCCAGCAGTTTTCTGCCTCACATGGAGAAACTTGAACCTGGGCTTAGCAGACCCTTACAGATCTGATCCCTTCATACTGGGAGAGGCAGAGCTGGGATCCAGCTACCCAGGGTCTGAAAGCTACCTCCTGTCCTTGGTTCAGCTCTGATTAGAACCCTGAAGAATCTGGACAAAGGAACCCTGACTTTCGACTCTCTCTGTGATCCAGCATTTTCCTGCCCTGGGTTCTAAGGAAGCCTATCACCCTCTACTCCCCACCCTAGCACCTTCTGATGTCAGAGGCAAATGAGGCCAGATCAGAGGCAAATGAGGCCAGATCAGAGGCACCGGGTGTCTATTTCCTGTCACTGCACCTGCTCCAGCTCTGTGTCCCCTCGGGCCTGGGATATTGCTGTTGCCATGCCAACAACAACATTCACTCTCAGAGGGGCTGTTACCAGGCTGCAGGCCCCTTTGTGCCAACCTCAATATCACCAACAGTATGACTTGCAGAAAGTGAAAGCCCAGCCCCCAGGACACCATATTCCATATAAGATTCTCCCTGCTGCTCCCAGCCTTAGTTTACGCATCTGCATGGTCCAATATGGGAACCTCTGTTTGCAGCCCTCCCCTGGGTCGCCCAGGACCGGTCCTTCACTCTCTCGGGCTCCTGGAGTACATAATCAGAGAAGTCTGCGACCAGGAGTAGCCATCAGGCTGCTTTGCTCAGAGTTAACTGTCCACAGCCCAGGGACACCAGCCTTTCCTGGTCCCTGTGACCGACCCTAACCTGTCAGTACTGCTGTGCCCTGACACTGTCCCTTCTTTTTCCTCTATGTCATGACCTTTTTTGACTTAACCATAGAGTGACCTTCCCTTAATCTTGACTCTAGAGCTGGTTACTTCCTGCAGTGGTCTTCTCTCCTTTTCTTCCTACTAGTCCTCCTGCAGGTCTTACTAGTAGCCCAGAACCACCACCCGGTGAGAAGCTAGCTCCCCGCACCCCGCATCCCGCCGCCTTCTGTCCAAGTAAGCAACAAAGCAGCGGACAAAGGAGGAGAGAGCCTCCTGGATGCCTTCTCCTGTGGGAATAGGGCCACAGCGTTCAAACCCTCCCGCAGACATGCCACAGCGTCCACCGCTTCCGAGAGGCGTGCTACCAGGAGGCATTGCTCCCCAACAGAACAGCAAGAGTGCAGCCCAGGGGAGAACGACTGCGAGGTATGGGGCAGGGCTGCTGCAGGGCCTGGGCAGGACGCTGCCAGAAGCTGCTGCACGGCTGGAGCGCTGCTGACATCCAGCTGCCTCCAGTAGGTGCTGGGAGGGAGACACCAAAGCCGGAGAGAGAGGAGTCACTGGATTGCCCTGAGAAGCTGAGTTACTGTCCAGGACCTTCCTGAACTGGCTGCTCCTGAACTTGCAGGTTCTCTCTTCACCCAACTGATCCTACTCAGCACTTTGCACCACACGGCTCAGTGCAGCCTGTTGTGAGGGGAGACATGAAACCAGTCCCAGGCCTTGCCTGCAGGCCAACAAACTCCAGCCCCAACCCTGCTCTCTACAAGGCTGCAGCAGCGGTCTCTGCCTGGCACTCAGCCAGTCGGTCTCAGGTGAGACAGCGCCCCCCAGCCTGCAGCTCTGAACCCCTCCTCTGTGCTCCTTCAACTCTGAGCCCTTCCTCCCATTGGCCCCATAAGTTCAGAGCCCCGCCCCACCTGCCCCCTAGCACTGAGCCTTGCCCACTCACTAATGCCCAGCTCTGAGCCCCACCCTTTGACAGGCCTCCAAAGCTGAGCTGTTTTCACCAACCTTCCCAACTTCTATCAACACCAACCTCTCAACCTTGTCAGGCTGACCCTTAGCTTTGAGGTCTACCCTCCTTCCCC